>JANPWX010000086.1:842094-1200690 GCA_024734555.1 Trochalopteron elliotii | reverse complement strand
TCATACCCTTAAGGCATGGAGTTTTTTGAGTTCTGAATACAAGTGTGCTTTCCTGTTTTGAGAATGACATGTGATCAGCTGAATTTGGTATGAGAATGACATGTGACCAGATACATTTTCATGTATCAGACAAGCTTATCTATTAGTACCATCTAGCTCAAATTCCTTGATTTCTTGTGTAGTTCACTATAAAGGATGCAGCATAATCAATTTATATTTCAGTTCTAAGTCACAGAAATATTTGAGAGAATGCAACAAAAGTTGCATGAGAATTGACTGAAATTATCTAGGGAACATAAACCCCATGACTTTTAAACTTTTCTGGAAATCCAGACAGCACTTTTTTACTTGATTGGTTCTCGGTTTCTGTAGAGGTAGCAAAACATGAACACTGTGTGATTATTCAAAGTGCAGACCTCCATATCCTACTCTGTTAATGGTCTTTAGCTGAGACATAAGAGTGAAAGCACAGACAACCAAGCCAATTTCTTTAAAAACAACTCCACTGAACAAGCCAGAGGTAATAATTTAAGTAAGAATGCAAATTTCCTTGTGTAGATAAACTGGTAATTGTGTTTAAACACAGCTCATCATGTATTTATTGGGTTTTGATGCTGTACTGAGGAGAGGACAAAAAGAAAGTGAAGATGACGGTTGAAAAATGCAATAATTCAATAATTTAGCTGTCCTTTTTGTTCTTTTTTTATCTTTCTTTTTAATTGGGAAAAAAAAAAAAGAAGAAAGAAAAAAATAAAGAAATTGCAAACACAAGCAGTAGTTAGTGTAAAACAATGTCCACAGTGTCAGTGTACCTCAAAACCTAACTTGGAAGGATAAGGTTTTAATATTAAAGAATAGCTGCACTCATGTCCATTTTAGCTTTAAGCATATACTTACCTGTGTAGTTTCTGGATTGAAAGAAACTACTTTCAGGCTGGCTAATGAAAAGCACCAGCAGCATGGCATAGGTCACCACCAGTGTAATGCATGTTCAAACTTCCTGACCTCGAGGTAATCTCTCATCAGAGTTTTCAGAAGCAGAGAGAAACCTGGCAAAATGGCTTCCTGGCTTTCCTTTTTTAACTGGCAGAATTTGTAAGACAACTGTGAAATTTATACCAATAATAAATGACTAGATAGTTTTTCCAGTAAATACCCTTTCCAATATTCCAAAAAGTTAGTCAAGTCAAAATGTTCATACGTAGTCTATACACATACACACAGAGAGGCAAATATATACAAATACACCAATGCATCACAGTGAGAAGTCTAAGGACTTTAGATAGCATTCAGGGTCTTTCTTTCTTTGTCTTCTTTTTTTTTTTAATGAGCTTAAAACACAGATGGGGGGAATCCAGAAGGCTTTTGCAGCCTTGGCTTTGTCTTGAGTGACAAATGATATTTGGAAACCTGCTAAATAGTTTCCATTATGTTTAAGTATTTTCTATTTCTTGCCAGACATAATCTGCTATATTTCTTCTACCTTCTGTAATCAGTTCTTATTATGTATTTTAGTGTACATGAATAGAGAATTTTGTTAGTGCTTGATTTAGACCAATTATAAATGTCCTGAAATAAACATATGTGGGTATGAAAATGTTTCATGTGTCTGGTACTACAGAATTACCCATGTGTCATCTCTAAAAAAATACTTTCCTAATTTGAAAGGTAAATTAAATAACACTATTATGACTTAGAAAGAAAGGAACTAACATAAAAGCATATTATAGTTTGTCATTCTTTTAATGATTTTTATTCCTTCAATAAAGAGTGAACCATTTATCTTGTCTGAACTAAAAAAAAAAAGGCAAAAAGCCTACTAAAAGAGTTGTCAGTGCAATATAACATAGAATATTACAGCTTCTGTGTTACTCTGTTTAACACACACCAGTGAAAGGCTGCAATATAATTTAATTTGTCATTTATCACTTGGCTGGTCCCAAGTAGTATGAATAATCTTTGCATGAACAGATAATTGATAAAGGGGATTTTAAGAAATGTTTTTAAAAATTTGTTTTCTTAAGTGGTTTTCTAACTATTGCATATTATATTATATACTGTAAGATCCTATTAAAATAGGATCTCTATGCATAGATTATAAAGCAAAGCAAAATAATATGCATCCTTTAGCTGAAATCAGATACACCACCCTAAAATAGGTGAAATTCAAATATATTGTCATTAATAATCTCTTTAAACAAATTATTCATAATTGGTTTAAAAGCAAAAAAGCAAAGGAAGTGTGTATGGGAAATGAAAGAGTAAAAATACATTAAAAGTATTTTTTTCCAAAGTTTTAGAAATGCGTTGAATTTCATATGGTGAAAACTTGGAAACTGCCTTTATGATACTGACAGGAGTGTAAAGCTGGCACACACAAGTCATAACTGCAAATGTCAACCTTTAACCTTCTCAGCTGAAATGACTTCAAAGAATTCACTTGACCAAGTCATAACCTGAAAGCTAATGGGTTGAGATCATTCTGGCTCTGATGACCTAAAAGGCACATGCAGGTCATGCTTCAGCACTCAGTTGTTAGTAAAGCTCCTTAGCACACATGAAACTGTGGGCACTGAAATCTTTACGTCAAAAAGAATTTTAAAAATTCTTCAGACTGGCTGAGTTTCTCTGGCTCATTTGCTCTGCTTCCTTTCTCTGCGCACAGAGAGAAAGATAAGTAGAATTCATGCAGAACTGTGCTATGCTATCAAGGAAAAAGCTACTCCCTGGGACTGACTGTATACATTCCTTTATGGTTTTAAAAGCCAGCTAAATTTTTTGCACTCAGTAAAGATCCCCTGCCACAGCATAGCCCCCATTAACCCCTCTGTCTCAAAGAATACTTATGCATGCGGAGAGCAGGGCTTGGAAGCAAGACCTGAGTATGACCTAAGGCAAGTGAAATTATTTTCACTGTTACATGAGACTAATTGGGTGTTTTCTTCATATGCTGCTGATGTTTTGAGCTGTATTAAATTATATTGTTTGCTCACTAACCTCTTAAGGAAAGGAGGTAGAAGCAAGAGCCTGAGAGATGGATGGATGGATGGATGGATGGATGGATGGATGGATGGATGGATGGATGGATGGATGGATGGATGGATGGATGGATGGTAGGCAGAATAGAGAAATCTCAGCTCCTGATTGAAACTCTGCAGGAATTTTGGTGCCATTTTCTGTGTAACACCAGGGAATGGGTGCCTGAGACCACAGGTTAAAAAGACATTTACACACCTAAAACAACATTTCTCCTTTCTGGGGAAGTAAAAGTGGGACGGTTAACAGGTTCTTAAGGAAACAGGGATTTAACTCCTTCCAGAGGTTCCACTGCATTTGAGCTAAGTTTTGGGTTTGATACATGGTAGCTAGGTAACTTTGGCTCAATCATCTTAGGAAAGGCTAAAATGTGAGAAAGAACTGTGAAGTCTAGAGGTCAGAGAAAGAATAAGAAAGGTAAGATGACAGAAAGAGGTAAGACTGTGGAGAAAGCAATATTTAGCTGCACAAGGATTCAAGAGGAAAAAATCACAGACATGAAAAGGTATAAAATCCTAACAAAAAAACAGGGAGTCATAAGATGGCAACTCAGAAATACTGAGGATGAGCCCTTTCCAAGGAGGAATGGAATCCGACCCTTCCCAACAAGTCTGATGACTGCCTGGACAGCAAAGACTCACCTGTAATATTAATGGTTACTGTAATAGCTCATTACTTCTAACTACCTATTCTATGATTAACTATTAAATAATTGCTTTGCAATTTAAACTGTATATATCCTTGCAGAGGTACTTTGCTCATTTTAAATGTCTTCTGCACAAAGTGACTCAGAGAGAAAATGCAATGATCATACATCAGACTAAGCTGCGGAAGTAAAAAGGGACAGAGTATTCAGTGTTGTCACAATTTATCAAAACTGAATGTAGTTGAAAACAGTCATTTAAAAAAGTATCACATTTATTCATTAACATTTACTCTGCACACATTATCTGTTATCTACTACTCCTTTGTCCAAGTGGTCTTCATGCACTTCACCTGAAAGAGATGGGCTTCTTTATAGTTGCTTTGTTTTTTTGTGGGTTTTTTTTTGTTAGTTAGTTAGTTAGTTAGTTAGTTAGTTAGTTAGTTTGTTTGTTTGTTTGTTTGTTTGAGGTTTTTTTCCTTTTTATGGCAAAGTAGACAATTTAATGATTATCTGATTGAAGGAGGGTTAGAAAAAAGACAAATCAAAACAACTGTCAGTAGTATTGTGCAATATTACAAGGTCTATTCTGGCTTGGGAGATTTGTCTTGGACATTAGGAGAAAGGGTCTACCATGCATACTGGGAAAGTAATGCAGATCTGTAACAGGCTACGCACAGAAACTGCAGGATCATTGTCCTTGAAATTTTTCAGGACTGGCTTGGACCTGACCTAGTGCTGGACTTAGACTTACATTAGATGAAGGGCAGACAAGATGTCCTCCAGGATCCCTTCTCACCAAAAATTCTATGAAATACTGTACTCTAGAGGTAAATTGAGTGAAAAAAATTCAGTTGTCTTTTGTACAAAATGCAGAAAGAAGGACAGACTGTAAGCAGTGTTACTGTTCTTTTAGTTATCTGCACATGTGTTTTGATGTTGATTACTATCTACCAACCTGCAGATCAGAATGAAAACTTGGAAAGGATGTTGTTGGCACTAACCATTTCTGACCTGAATCTCTCCTTCTGGCCATCAGGATTTCACAGCATGTGTATTAGACTTAGTCTTTCTACCCCACCCTCTGTTTTATATTAACGTCCTTCATGCCTTAAATCCTTTCTGACTTTGTTCTGTCCTTCCAAATCAAATAATGACAGAAGAATGTTAGCTTTGAAGCACACTGATTTCTAAACTATTTCCGCACCACAGAAGCTTAACCTGAATGTCACAGTGTAACTACAGTTAAGAAAAATGGGTATGTGTGTATCTATTTGAAATCTGAATCTTCCCTTTAGGAATGTCTCTGGTCATTGAGGGAATATTATGAGGCAAATTCTTTCAGATATGATTTACAATTCACAATAAAAATGTTCATACAGTAATATCAATTTATCATTTATTATCTTCACACTTGGAGTTGGCCCTGAACAATAAAATGAAGGGTTACTAATACTACCCTTCTTTCTTTGTACTAATACAAATTCTCAAGTGTTCAGCTCAAAAGCACTACTACAGAAGAATTTAAAGAGTAATTGAAAATTTGCCTGCTCTAAGAGGAGCAGGACATGAGAGTTTGTTATGAGGAATATGAAATTCCAATATTGTGCATCCTATTTTTCAAAATATATCCAGCAAGGGAAAAACAGAATCTAAAATCTCAGCCTTATACAAAATACTCAACAGATTAAAGAACTTCTAGATATTTGAATTACAGCTACCACTGTTATTCCATTTAGGTAGCCACCATTCTGTGTTTCAAAGGAGGTTTACTGATTTTATTAATGTTATTATAGCTGATGAGTATGTCATTCACATGGGCATGCAGATTCCACACACCCTGAAAACTGATAAGCAATTATATAGATGATAAACAAGAAAACTGATTCACAATAAATTCTGAGTCAAACTGAGTTTGTAATGTGTTTTAATGACTATTGAATGTAGATTCTAAAAACAAATATATTGCAAAACAAATTTCTATAGCAATCCAGTTATAAGAAAAAAAATGCAGTGCATAATTTTTTGTTATCCATAAATACACTAGAAACATTTTTGAGCATTAAATTTTACCCAAAGTCTCAGAATTTAAGTGGCAAAAAAAAAAAAACCAACAAAAAACCACCAAAATTGTGAATTGATTAAATACTTATTATCTTTTGAGAATTGTAAGATTATCTCATTTGATTCCATTTTCCACTGTTGGTTAATCATTTTACTTAAAACTTTGTTCAAAACAGTGATATAAACCGCCCCTAAATTCACTATTCTTTTGCAAATTACATTCACGACAATATTATAGTCTCAGAAACTGAATCAGAAAAGTTCAGTAGAATTTGGCAGCTTAATTATGGATCTTGGTAACTTAGTAAATGAAAATCTTGAGCAGGAAGGTGCCATAAAACTTCCCCCATTTTCATCCATGCAAATAGAGCTCCATAAATAAATAAAAAATAGACAAAATTAGGGGAAAATGCAAAATACTCTTACAAGAGCAATCCAAGGACCATCCTTGGAGTTTATGTTTTAGGCTGTGTGAAGAAAGTACAGTTGAGCTCTCACCAGTGCACAAAGCAAGAAAAAGGGAAAGAAAGCTCCACTCATTTTTTATCCCAGCACAGAGGGAAGACACCCAAAACAGTTTTTTCCCTTACATGCCTCATATAATCATATTCCCATCATCGTTCCAACCACATTTATTTAAAGTGAAATTTGAGAAATCAAAGGTCAGAAAAATGACACAGAATGGTCCCTTCTATGCCTATCCTCCCTTTGCTCTTATTTGGGACTCTTGCAACTGGAGACCCTTTTCCTCTCCCTCTCTCCTTCTCCCTCTCTCTTTCCCCCCGCACCACTCTCCACTCTCCTGTTTTCTTCCTCTCAACATATATTTTAAGCCTGACCAAAAAATCCAGTCAAAGCCTTGCCACATGCCTTATCCTTTCTGGATGCTCTAAAGTTTGCAAGTAAAAGTTGTCTCTTACTGAGCCACCTCAGAACTCTGCCATTTCTTCCATGCACCACTGAGTATATCCAGCTGCTTTCCCCTGTACCCACTAAGCAGGATGGGACATTTCATGCATTTTCCTTTCTTCACAGGATAATTTAGGACTGATCTATCTTGAAAGGAGCTGACTTGCAATTACTACTGCTGATGTGTCCCTTAAAGCAGGAATGTCTAACAGTATCATTAATATAGCAAGTGACGTGTGCTTTATTTGCAGCACAGCCACATGCACTGGATAGAAGCTTTTGAAATGGAAGTATCATCTGGCGATTACTTGAAAGAGAAAAAGTTACTGCTCATAATAAGAAGTCAAGGGAATTAGTTTCTGACAGGTGAGTTCCTAGTGGAGAGGAAGTAAAAATGATGGTCTTCACTTTCATTTGTGAAACAGGACATTTCAATAATATAATAATTCCTTTTCTTGTCCTATACACAGAAATGTTGCTGCAGAACCTAAACAGATACATAAGCGCTTCTAAGAAAATAATGAAATGCTGAAAATCAAGAAAAGAAAGTCTTCTATGGATGGTCATGTTCATAAACCTTACCTGTGAGGCTACTGAAATATCCATATCAGCATATCCATATCAACAGAAATATCCACGTCAACATTCAGTCCAGACCGTGTATACCTGCCAGACTGTGCTCATATTGCCTGTGAGCACCACAGAATGCTGCTGCAAACTCCTTTCAGCCAAGCCTTTAATATCACTGAAACAATGTTGGAACCTCCAAGACTAGCAAATATCAGGGTTCACGGAAATGTTGAAAGACAATGATAAACACAGAAAAAAAAAAAAATAAAGGGACAACTAATCTCATTCCTGGAAATCAGCTGCAATTTTTTTTTAATCCTGGTGATGATTTCCATTTCACTGAAGTATTGTCTACATCAGTCCTGAGGAAGCAGAAAACATTTTTTTTTTTTTTGGGTACTGGTCAGCCACTAAGAGCAAGAGACTTCTTAGTAGGGGAATGGGAATCATTCTTGGGATGATGTAGCCAAAAAAAAAAAATGATGACTGAAAGGTGAGCATGCAGTCTGAGGCAGTGAGGACTAGGAATGAATGCAATACGATGGGAACAAGTGGAAGAAATGTAGACAAAGTGGTTGGAAGGGTTTTCCCTGAATGTTACTAAAGCATTATTCCTGTTGTCATACAGGAATACTGCATCATACACAGTTCAGTTTCAGTAGTTCAGTTTCACAGGGCACAGAAAGTTAAAGAAAACACAGAATATCAGAATACCAAAATATCACAATTCAGACATGGCATTTCAGTAACTGAGGCATAAAAGAGAGCAATACTACCAGTGATATATCTTTTTACGGTCACTATTGAAGTAGCCATAATCCCACTACTATGTAGCTGGTTAGAGAAAAGGGATGCTTGGAGAGCTCTTTAGTTTAATCCTGGCAAAGCATTCAAACTTATTTCCCAGATTTGTGCCAAGCTGCCTGACAATATTTTGTGATCCCCCAAAACCCATTCATGAATATATAAAACATTATCTGACAAAATGTTTCCAAGTTCTTCAAGCCTGCTACTGACAAAAACAAAATAATCCTATTAAATATTTTCTGTCTGCCCTTATTGTTGTACAGCAACACAGTTCTCAAGCAATACCATTTTCTCCAAACTCTGTAATAAGCCATTACCAGCTTTTGTGCAGCTGCCACTGCTGCTGACTGGCTTTTGTACAAAAGAGTCATTGCCAATTTACTATTTTGCCCTGCATTTCCCAGAGCAAGAGCCCTTACAATGAAAAGATTCAGAAGCTGGTCATCCAAGCCTGTCCCAGGTCATCTCAGAAGCTGTTCTATTTGCAATAAATGACTACAACTTAGAATCCATTACCAAGTTATGAAAACTTTGGGGAGTTAAGAGAGATGAATTCAGGTCTGCACAAAATAAGAAAAAAACAAAACAAAACAAAAACTTCCACAAACAAACAAACAAATAAAACCCAAACCTAAAACAAACAAACAAACGAATGACCAAAGACACATAACCTGAGGAATTAGTTGCACTTACCCTCAATGTTTCACCTTTTGTTACTACTCATCATGCCTTAACTGCTTCTCCACCTTACTATATTGTTCTCTCCTTTTTAGTGGGGTTGGAAAAATGGTAACATATTGTGAGGGACCCCTTGCCAACTTATTTTGAAAGACCCCTTGCCAGCTTGCCCTAAGCTTTAAAAAAGCTA
The DNA here is from genome assembly GCA_024734555.1 of Trochalopteron elliotii. Taxonomy (NCBI): domain Eukaryota; kingdom Metazoa; phylum Chordata; class Aves; order Passeriformes; family Leiothrichidae; genus Trochalopteron; species Trochalopteron elliotii. Next base: position 1,191,793 of record JANPWX010000086.1, on the reverse strand, counting down.
CAGAAAAGAAGCCCCAGGTTTTATCTATGTTGCTATAAAACTCAGTTTCGGTTGTACCACTCATGTTCCTGTTTCACCATTTGCATTATGAATGTCATCTGTCTTGGGGGAATTACAGCATCTAATACTAGAGATACTGTGCATCAGCCCAGCAGAAACACTGTCTGAAAATAAAACACATAACTCTCATTTGATATATATGTATTGCTTTAAAAATCACATTTCCTGCATTTAGCTACAACTCAGCAAGTATGTAGCCTACTTGATTTAAGGAGCTAAAATTCTGACTTTTTACAATTATGGCAGCACAGGCAATTTTATTCTTTTATTTTTAAGCAAAACAACTCCAGTTCTTGAGGCTTTCAGAAGATAACTAGGAAATGAACAAGAAGCAAAAAAACCAGGAAAGCTTGATCTTACATTGTTGTGGTTTGCAGGAGGGAAAAGCACAGAGAAGCCCAATGATGCATTAATGACAGCTTCTAAATGTCCTGCCTATCAGCAAAACTAAGGCCCACAAGACAAGAACAGAAGGTAAGCACATAATTTATGATTTTTTTTAACCTGTAAAGCTTTTGGAAGAATTGGATTCAAACAGTCACAAATATTTAGACAAATACAGTGTTTCCAGAATGAACACTGCAAAGGTGGAGGGAGGAGTTGTGTGTGTACCTTAACACTAAATTAACCTGCTCAGGACTAGAAGCAGCCTAGCTGCAAAATACTGATCATTGCCCAGGCAAATTTACCTTGCCTCTAAAGCAACTTACCTCCTTCACAGCAAGTCAGAAATGTAAACCCTGAAATTGTGTAAAGGGAGTATTCTGAGGACATAATCATTTGAGTCATGTTTTTTATTCTTAGCTTATTGCTCCCATTCTCTTGCCCTGTTACTCTGAGAGAGGATTTATAAAACAGAGTTATTTCTTTTCAGCATTTATCACACCACTGAGGTATCAATAGGCAAATGAAAATTTCTAATATCAATTTCTTAATACAAAGCATAGAACCTCTCAGGTTAAAACAGTGTTGCCCAGGAAATGCATCTAATTGTAAACAATTCCATTTAATAGCAGCTAAGCACATGTTAAATGGTACGTTTTCACCCATGTCCTTTGCCTTCATTCCTATAGGCAAGAGCAAATATTAAGATTCTGAAGTGCTTGTAGTGAGAGCATTTTAACATTCACATATTATATTAGAGAATAAATTTGGGGTTTAGACAATTTTAGAATATCTAATTTTACTTGTTTCTAAGCCTTTAAAGTTTATTTTTCCGTAGTTATTCCAGTATGTGCTTTAGCTTTGGGCTGCTTACCAGTGAATATCATTAATTGTGAAAGAATGATCAAGGACAAAAATTAACCTGCTTATATGGTCTGATTGAAGATAAAATATTTTGATTCTGATGGAGTGAGAATAGGTCAGTTCCTAACAAATTTGTAGCTGGTGAGAACTAAAATGTAAGTGAGAACAGTCTAAAACATACTCACTTTGCATTCAAATAATAAATGTTGCTTAAAATCTTATTTGATTTATGATGGCATGGTTGATCATTAAATGTAGAGAAAAATGAAATTAAGAATATAATGGGAGACATATACCCCAGACAATGACTGTTATCAATTCAACAAACACATACAGACTGAATTATCATAAATGTGACCAGGGTAAGGCAGAAGACCAAAAACTGAGCTATATATTTTTTTTCTCCTGTTCAGATTCCTCATGATGGACCAGTGGTTCAGTATATTACAATCACACTGTTGAGGAGGTAGACTTCTTCCAGGTGTATGGTTATATCTGTGCTTGTAGTTCTTCTCTCATTCACACAGTCACTCAAAACCAGTCACCCAGGACTGAAAATTATGAAAGCTGAAATGGCGCAAACACAGTGAAAACAAAAAGGGCAACAAAACATTACTTTCTGGCTTTTCATTAGGTTCCTGCACTTTTGAAAATTTCCTCACTATCCATTATCACAAATTGCTTGTAATGTACAATACAATTTAATCAATAAATATAAATACATGTGGCGGGTTTTTTTTTTCAGAATTTGATGATAGGTTCTTTATTTCTGAATGTTTCCATTACATGATACCTTTCCCTTCAACTAAAGAGCTAAAATGGAAATGTCACTTTTTTCTTTTTTAAATCAGTGAGATATGCTTAGGTGTTTAATTCTATTTCTGTAATTATTTCATGACTCCTTTAAAACTGTTATTTAGAACATTGTCCTTTATACTTTTTTCCATGACATTTTCCTTTAGGACAGATGAAATAAAAGTTTGAAAGAGAAAAACAGCATTGGCCACTTACAGAGTTTAACAAGACTCAAAATACAAGCAAAAAGAAAATAGAATCTTTAGAGTTCTGTCTTGTGGGGAACAGAAAAATTATGCTGCTTCTTTGCATAAAAGGAAAAATTGCATTCATTTCAGCTAAATAACTAGACAATATAGTCTTGGTATGGGTTAATCTGTTGGTACACAATGTTGTTTCTACTTGGAGAACATTTTGATGAAATATTTATGAGGTCAGGTTGTTCTGGTAGAAAGGGTTTTGATAGTAAGAGCAGAAAATGGAGAAAGTACATCAGGCTTTCAGTGATGAAAAAAGAGCAAGGAGGAAGAAAAAAAGGGAATAAAGGGAATTGTATTTTATCATAAAAATAAGTTATGTGCAGGGACATAAAGATGAGGGAATGACTTATAAGATGGGGTAAAGAATAGGGAAAACAACAAGGTTATGAATATGAAGTTCAATTAAGTTATCAGAATACACACTGAAGCAGCAAAACTGAAGATATGAACAAATACATAAAGTGGGATTGCCTCCATTTTCTGGTCTTTGATATGAAGTTGCTCTGTAAGTGCAAGGAATAGAATATTGAAAATTATAAATTTGTCAAAACAAGGTTTTAAAAGAAAAAAGAAATTAAAAAGTCAAGACATAAAAAATAGTGAATGGTAAGGAGAATCAGCAGAAGTGAATTGAAAGAAAACAGGGCAAAAAAGCTGGTGAAAGGCCTAGAGAATAGGTTCTGTGAGGAGCTGCTGAGGAAGCCCAAGTCTTTTATCCTAGAAAAGAGAAGGCTAAGAGGAGATCTCATTGCTCTCTGCAACTCCCTAAAAGGAAAGTGAGGCCATGTCAGGGTCAACAACTTCTCCAGCAACTAGTGACAGGACAAGAGGAAATAGACTCAAATTGTGCCAGTAGAAGTTCAGGCTGGACATCAGGAAGAATTTCTTCACTGAAAGGATGACTGAATGTTGGAACAGGCTACCCAGGGAAGTGGTGGAGTCACCATCCCTGCACCTGTCCAAGAAATTACTGGAAGTGGTACATAATGCTTTGGTTTAGTTGACATGGTGGTGTTGGGTCAAAGGTTGTGCTCAATGATTTTAAAGGTCTTTTCCAGCCTTAATGAGTCTATGATTCTATGAAAAGAAGCCACCACTACTACCTTGGGAGTCCCTGAGAATATTAAGACTGACAATGGCCCAGCATATGCCTCAAAAAGATTTAAAGAATTTCTCAGTCAGTGGGGGTCAAACACAACACCAGGATACCCCAGTCCCACAGGCCAGTTGATTGTTGAAAGAGAACACCAAACAATCAAGCAAGTCCTTAATCAACAACGGGGGGGGGGGGGGGGAACAGAGACAAACTCTCCCATTGAGAGGCTCTGTAAGGCTCTTTACACTATAAATTTTTTAAACAGTTCATTTTCAGAGCCTACTCCCCCCTGCTCAGACACTTTTCTAATTTGACACAAGCCAAACTTGATGAGAAGCCACCTGTGCTGATTAAGGACCCCAAAACTAACAAAGTAACAGGCCCCTTTCCTTTAGCAACTTGGAGCAGAGGCTATGCTTGTAAATCAACATTATCAGGCCCCAGGTGGCTCCCAAGCAAAGATGTCAAACCTTATCTCAGCCAAGCAAATACAAACACACCACCTATTAATGAAAACCCTCCTGAGTCAAACACACACAACCCCAAGGACCAGACCAACACAGCCTAGAGACAGAGATGCTGCAGACCCACCGGATGATTTCCAACCAGCCATCCTGTCACCAGGAGCATGACAGCCAACAATGCCAAACACGGAGATACCTGACAGACTTCTGGTCTTAATCTGCATGAGCTCTCCTTCTCCCCCCTCTCTGACTTGTTGCCTCCTCTGCTCATCCTTGTACCTGAGTGTTCTTTCCCCTAAACCTAATTTTCATTAATGCTCTCACCTAACACATCCCACTGTTCTTTTGGTATAAAAAAGGAAGGAAGAGAAGGTTGGTGGGAAAAGGTTGAGAAAAAGAAAGTTCAAGTTTAGTTACATAAATTACTTATATTCTTTAAACAGAATCAACCTTCCCAACGAAACAACAATCAATAAGTACAGTGATGACAGCCAAAAGAGTGCCTGCGGTGATGTCGCTGGCAGTAGCTTGCTCTTTGCCCCATTCCCTGGCAGAATCGGGTAGATTTGCTAAAGAGCAAGTGCCAGGCAGTCAACAACCCCAAAAGCACCCAGCCGTCAAAAAGGACAAGGAAGACACAAACAAGAGAAAGCATGCCGAGCAAGCTGAAGGCACAGTTGGACCTGTGGGCCATGTGGGATGCGTTGATTTCTTTTTCTATGGATTCTTTTAATCATTTTTGTTGTTTTGTGTATGTGCAGTTGTTTAAAACATTGTCTGTAAAAGTCTCTGGGGGAAGCCTTCATAATTAATAAAGAAGGGGGAGTTGTGAAGGCCAGTGCACCTCCTAAACCAGAGCACCTGAGGCTCCCTAGGGGGAATGTCCCTTAATTGGGACAAGTCCCTACATGTTAGGAGGAGAAGAAGAAGCTGCCTCCTCCCAGAGTTCTTTGGTTGTTACTAAATGTACCCCAATTCTGCTCTCCCAGTTGCCCCGCTGGCCTCCCCACCCCTTTCTCCCTTACATGTCCTTCCCCTAGAATGTTCTCCCTTCCTCAAAGCCCCATTGGCCCTGGTTTGGTGCAATCCTCCTCCCACATTTCACCTCTATTATGAAGTGCTGTAAGATTCTTAGAATAAGGATGAAATAAGAGTGCAACATAATTTATTGTATTTTTCTTTTTCATGGAGACTGTGAAGGACTGTTTAACAGTATTAAGTCTTACTTTTAAAAAAGTTCATTTATTGGTCTCATAATGTGGAAACAGAAGAAATAGGTGGGACAAACTACTCTACTGGCAGTAGAGTTGGTCACATGGAACAATTATCACATTTTAAAGTGTAAACATAGGATTATATTTATTGTTTGGAAATCACCATTTACATTCTTGCCCATAAAAGGAAAAACTTGGAAGCCAAAAATATAGGTATTGTACTCCAAGGTGCATATTCCCAAAGAATGTGAAGGACCACATTTTTCTCATATTTATATTACAGTAATGTAATCAATACTTAAAACAAAAGTAAATTATAGTTTTACCCTATTTTCACTAAACCAGGATTTACTGTCCAGTTCATCTTTTCTTCTTCTCATAGCCGCAAACAACTCAGGAATTTTGAGGACTGGCAACTAACTCTCAGTTGAAGATCCATATCCTAATCCATATCCATATTAGATCAAGTATATAGTTCCATAAGAATAGAGAGGATACATCTATACCAGCTTTGACTGAAATAAGTCCATGAAAAATTAACTTTATTTCCAGTGTGCTTATCTCAATCCTTTTAAATCAGTAGTTAATAACATGAAGTAGAAAAATTATTTCTAAAATACATGTTTACTTTGCACCTATAAATGATATATTATATGATAATATACCATACATGTGTGACTGCTGCATTTTTTGTGCTCCTTTGTCCTATCACTGACCTTATAAATATGTATTCATATCTATTCATTACTAAGCACTTGTGATTGGAATTAGTATTAGTGCATATTTAGAACTTATTAAACAAGTGAAAAAATTAGAGATGTTTGTTGTAAGGACAATAACATAAAAGTGACTTGAGTTCTAAGGCAGGAATATTCAGGGACTTGGGGTGAAAACCCGCACCTTGTAGGTATTTTTAGAATCTTGTTAATTTGGCAGCTAGTCATTTTTTCCCTGCATATATAGTTTAATAATGTTTCAAATTTAACAAGTAAACATTCTGATTAGAAATATACAATGATCTATACCTCTTCAAGATTTCAGAATTTCATTCTTCACTGTATATATTAAAGACTATGTGATCTTGAAAGACTCCTAGAAGGACACATACCTAGACAAGGCATTAAAACAAGTTAACATCAAACTTGTAGAAGAAAGAGCTAAAAATGAAACAAGCCAAAATTCCCTTTCATTCAAATTTCTTCAAATATCCATGTATAAAATGAGTAGAAATGTACTTTTGTGCTAATTTGATTAACATGAAGGAAAATCCTCTTTCTGCCTGTGGTGTGCACTTATCAGAAAAGGCAGAAAATCAAAATATATGTTGTTTTCACCTTACAGACTTTAACTGTTGTGAAACATAGAGATTAATATCATTAAAGGCTTTTACCTCAGATAATTAACCATGTAATTGGTTGAAATAAAAGGGCATCCCATTATTGCATACAGTCAGGCTTACTTATCTTCTCACTTCTGTTAGTTGGGAAGCAAAGGAAAAGGTAGGCGGTATACCCTCTGCAAGAGAAGGAAAAGTCCTGTTGCAGACTTTTACTTAGTAGCCTGATGGTTCACTGCAAAATAAACCAACTAATTCATCTGACTTTTTGCAAATCAATCCCAATTCATCAGAACCTTTTTTCCTAACTTTAAATAAATGCTAACCTATTTGATAAGTTAACTGTGACCTGTAGGCTTTTGCAATTAGTTTGTTATTGCTTTTGGCTAAACATTACTCATGCTGTGCTTATTCACTGAAGTTTACACTTCTCTTGCTCTACCTGGATCACTCAGGCTGCTTAGAACTGGAAGTAGAAGTAAGAAATATTTTCTGAAATTCTGTGATCAGTGTGAAAATTTCATCTAATTTCAGATGCAAAATTGCTTTTAAAAATGCATCCTTAATCATCTTAATATAGAAGCACATCAAATACTAGAGCTCCATAAATATAAAGCATATAAAATCATCTGTGCATCTAAAAAAGATTTGCTATTTCATTTCCACTTAGCCTATAATCTCTTATCAGTAATGCAACTATACACACGCTACATAAAATATATAGCTACATAGAGTTAATATGTGACTGTGCAGGGCTTTCTTCATCTGCTCAGCTGCTTGCAGCTAATGGACTGTAGCAATCTCCTTTAGCAAAGTGTTTGGAGCTAACCCTCCCACCAAGTCATTTTGTCTCCCACCCGAATACTAAATAGTGCATGACATCTTAGTTATGAGTGCTACTTAGGGGCTGTCACAGCTGAATGGTATACACCACAGAAGTCTTCCGAACCAGGACACTAACACTGATGGTTATAAACACAAGGATGGAGCTCACTTGTAGGGCCGTCTGTCCTTTCAAAATAATATGGAAGATAACTTGTGTGAACGTACAAGGGCACAGTGATACCCTTGAGCTGTTACATTTACTACACATTTTTGGTATTTTTAACCTACCTCTGTGAAGATGAAAAGTTACTAACCATTGTGTCATTGGATCTATACTTATAGAATCAGAGGTGATCAGCTGGGAAGCAGAATTTAGAAAGAATTTTATGGGAAGTTGAAAGTGATGCTGTTTTCTCTTAAGGATTCTATATTTGTTGAAGTTTCATTTGTTTTCACCTAAATGCTTCTCTCACTGTAGATGAAATATCTGTGTGACTAAACTTATTTATAGAAAGCTGTAGCACTAAAGGTATTTTTAAAAGAAACCAAGGCTGCTTGGTACATATTTACCGTAGTACACCCCTCAAGTGCTTCCTTTTCATTTTTATTGGATTTTAAGACAATAACTTGAAGTGAATTTACTCCTATTATTTGTGCGTTAGTCCCTCTAAAAAAAATTGCAATTCTTGAAACAGGCCACTGAAAGGAATTTTTTAATACAATGTTGAGTTTGCAAGAATTTCTATATTGGTTGGAAGTATCTACAAACATAAATCATTCCATTTATCTGAGACAAAAAATATTTTAAGATCAGTTCAAAATCAGTGGCGTTGAGAACCACCCTTGCTGCTCCTGTGTCCCGTGTTGTCTGGGGCCTCTGAGGGTGGGGCTGGTACCATCTGGATGCTGCAGAAGTACTGGGTGCCATAAGGAGTTTGAGAGGAGGCAAGGGCCAGCCCTCACTGACCATTTTGTGACCAGAGGACCAGATCAAGCTTCCCAGTGGGGCCTCTTCTCTGCTGAGTTCTGTCATCTTTCCAAGGACCTCACCCTTTCTTTCAGGTGAGATGTCAAACATGGCCTTTGTGGGGCTGAGGTTTCTGTTTGGGGCTCATGCTGCTCTGTGTGTGCTCAGCACAGGACACAGTTTCCTGGCACATCCTTGTGGGAATAGGAGAGAGGCTCTTCTGAGCCCACACTCCAACTACTTCCCTTGTCAGCAGGATGAAAAGGTGAAATGGAAGATGAAGTTGGCAGGCCTGTCCCCACAGAGGCAGGTGGTGTGGAGTCTGCAGGGAAGATTGATGTGGGGAAGGAAAATGGGAGAGAACAACTCTCAGGGAGGAGAATCATCCTCGGGGCTCACAGGACAATGGCCACACAGTGCAGCTGTGGAAGGACCCTGCCAAGGCGTGAAGCTTGGTGCCAGGTAATCTGGGGCTGTGGATATCCCCAGGAAGTAGAATCTTTGATCCCATCTGCAGCCCTGCTCTACCACCTTCCTAGGCATGACAGTGAAATTGGGTAACATGTTCTTTGCTGCATCTTCCTTTTTGTCCTTGAAGATTAGAGTGATTTTTTTGAGGTTTTTTTTCAGACCTCAGGACCTTTCCTAAGTCCCTATGGTGCTTTATTTTCATAGAAAACTTTATTTGCACTTCTTTATCAACCAAATGAAACAGCATAAGCTGGATACAACAATAAAATTTTTTTCCAGTTGGTTTCAGGTTTTTTTTTAGTTACTCAGTGTGCATTCCCGTACTAAGTTCAATGCAGACATTGTCTTAAGTGGAGCAGGTGCTGCCAGCAGCCAGCTGTTGAGGTGGACTGCAGTCATTAAGCTGAAAGTGCTTGCTTTTCCAGCAGGTCTGATGGGTAGGCATGAGCTGGGGAGAGTCCATGTTCAAATCAAATAATTCTGATAATTTCCATCTGAAGATACAGAGTGATTGGTTGGCTAGAAATACACCTTTAAAAGCATCACAGCAGTGATTCTAATGGATTTGTCAGAGAGAGAGGTTATAACTGGCTGTCATTCCACAGCATTAGCAAAAGAAGTGAAATCCTTTGGTAGAATGATACTATTTTGTTTAGAAATAACAGTGAGCTGTTGCCTTTAAAAAATGTATGCCTACATTGTTCAACTGGTTTTAATACTTATTAAACTTTTGTAATATTTAAATTTAAGGAGGGGAAATATTATAAGCTGGCATATCATTATTTTTTTTCAGTCATTTCTGTACTATACTGTTTATTTGATCCACTTCCACTCAGCAAAATGAAGACATACCTGGAGAAGGAGTAACCAGGACAACATTAAACTTACCAGACACAACAAACCTGAAGCTTTAAATGGAAATTTTAAAGCACTTAATCTAATAAAAATGTTGTATACCTTTAAACAGAACAAAAAATAATAGTTTTGTCAAGTTTAGAATAGGTTTACACTTTGTTTTCATACATACCAAAGACATCTACTTCAGAAACATATTCTCCTATTAAGTTAGATTCAATAAAAGAGGATAAAAGTCTATGCAATAGAACAGAAAATAATAATCCTTCCACCAGGGGCACTCTGAATTATGCTGTGTGACAACTTTCCCAGCTGGGACTCCAGGTGTCTATAAGTATGCCATAGCAGTAATAAAGCAGACTGCATTTACCCACACAAGCTCTGATCTGGAGTATGTATTTAAAGCTCAAATTTTTAAAACATAAATTTAAATGCTATGTTGGCCTGCTGTCTCTAAATGCACACGTATCTTCTTTTACATATAAGAAAGTCTACACTAATCTCTACAGAGAGCACTCACTTGAATTAGTTAAGCCTAAATGTAAAGAATGGGTTTAATTATTTTCTAACAAGCAATTAATCAATTAAAGATAATTTTCTACAAAAGTCAAAACAAATGAAAACTCTTCTCTAATAAGGAAAGCATGTTTTCCTGTATCAATTAATTTGAAATATCATTTTCTACCCTATATTCCACAAAATTACACATAGATAAAAACTCTATATTTTTTTTTCATTGCAAAATTCGTGATAGATACATCTCTAACTTCATTGTAATTTCCCTTAAGGATAAGTATGATTTTCTGAAATAATAACTGTCTTCTCTCTAAAACCATAGGCAAAAAGATGAATAGGATATCTATTTCTAAACAAATCCAGAGTAATTTTATTCTCTAAGCAGTTGTGTAGAAGCTAAAATTAACCATTTGTAACACAAAAAGTTATCACAAATCACATCCTCTGATTACAAGCCAAAAAAATTAGAAAAAAAATGGGCCATAATTTATTTTAGTATTTTTTTCCATCTGGATAATATAAATTTCTGTATGAAATCAGAAGGATCCCTAATATTTATATTAATAAAGTATTACGACAAGAAGAAAAAGTGCTAAAATAGAAAGTAATCAATTCTATTATGTAGCACATTGTGGCCTAGGAGTATGCCACATGCATGTAGTGTTGCACTGTTTTTATTCTAATATAATGATTGTCATAAATACTAGTTTTCTGCAGAGATCACTGAAGTATAGAAACTGTGGTGGTAGATTCCATTATGATAATAATTTATCTCTTCTTGAACACAAGAATTTATCTTGATTTTGCTTTAAAGCATTTATTTCTCCTTAGTAAAGATCTTTGTAAACTCACCACTATAATATTGCAGAAGATTAATGGACTTATAATGCACAATTTACTTCATTAAATCCTTAGTTAAATACTTCAGACACTTTGCTAGTGCTAAAATATTTTGAACATATTTTATTTCATCCAAGTTAAGACACTGAGTCAAACTCATCTTAAACTTTTCATTCTAGTGTTCTATGGTTCAATTTCATTTAAAATATGCCTACTGAAAGCCAAGTTATTGTCCTGGGTTGACGGTGCCTCCTATCCCAATCGTGCAGCTTTATCTCTATGTACTACACTGTTATGTCTGACCCTTGACGTCTGAGAAAGAAGCTCTGCGCCCTCCCCTCACAGCAACTGCTTGAGTATTTTTCTTTTCCCTTGTGTTGGGGAGTGTTTTTGTTTATTTGTCAATAAATAGGTTTTTTCCACTTCTCCTCTGAGGAATTCCTTCTCAAACCCAGAGCTGGGGGGGCAAGGGGTGGTGGAGGTTTGTTTTCTGGGGGGCTCCTTCTGGAGACCTTCCCCTAATTAGTCCTAAACCAGGACAGTTAGTTTTACTCCTCTCTTTCGTTGTTGTTTCAGTAGATTAGTTACACGGTCTGTCACAGCTTGGTAAAACAATTTGGACTAAACAGAACAACTAACAGAATTTGTGTAAGGTAAATCAATACAAATTAAAATTATTAGAAAATACTAAGATAAAATTGACAAAGCAGAGTCAAAACTATTTTTTAGGTTCTTCAGAAATTAATTTCTCAAAATAAGGAGCTAATATCATTCTTAGTCATATCTCACTTTTTCATTCAAATGAAAATAAGGCTAAGATCTGGAGAGTTCTGCTCCTGTACTGAAAAGAAATTTTGTTACTCAACTGCACTGCTCAGCATCCAGTTAAAAACAGACACTATCCTGAAGACTTTCCATAAGTCTGTACTTGCAAGGCATTGTTCACATACTTCTCGTATCCTCTTCCTATTTTATGATCTTGCAGACACTTTCAGTGTTCTCATAGTTTATTTTCCTGCACTGGGAGTGATAAAGCCAATTCTGTTTCTGTTCCTGCGCGTACTTGTATTAGTAGAACAAAAGAAATGAGGATTTCATGGGGAATCTTTAAATATTTCACCAAAGGATCCTTTTATAAGAAACCATCTAAGGAATGCTATATTTCAGGATAACTCTTACTTGCTTACAGTAACTAGATTAAAAATATTAATTAAATTAGCAATTATTAAAAGAATCAGCAAATAGGACAAATACAAGAAATATGAATCTTATGAGGGGACACTCAATTTCAGTGAAAGACACTCAATTTCTGCTTCTGAGGAAAGACTTTGACCTTCGAAGGTGTTCATAGTTTTGAATACACCTAACTAAAGGTGTTGCCTCTGAAAATCAGATCTTTTGAGGCTGTTTCAAAGACAGAATCTTCAAGCCATTTATCATTTTTCAAAACTCTTATTTTTCAGCTGACTTTTCATTTAGTGACAGTAAGTTAAGAAATAGCAATGAAGTTAGGAGAAAATTCTCAGGTGGCAGAAATAGCACATCTGCAGTGATACAGCACAGTGCAAACATTCCCATCTCTGTCTATAATTCTAGGAACATACCTGCATAAGAGACACACTAAATGGTGTCACTGTACCTTTGCTTGAAGCTGCCCAGACAGAGCACATAGCCCAGGTGTAGATTTACTAGGGAGGTTAGGCATGAATTTTGTTTTCCAGACATCAGAGCTACAGGCTAGACATAGAAAAATAAAGATATGCTGCTGTGCAGAGACTGAAAATTGTTACACTCCTACCAAAATTCATCCTGCAAGTCCAACCTCTTGGTTGACTTAGAACGGGGACATGACCCTATTTGCACTTGTGTCACAGCTGAAGTCTCCTGCGATGCAGCTGTACCAGCCTGCTACAAGCTGCTGCAAGAATCTCTGACATGGAAGTACACTGTCAAAAAGATATGCCATGAATTTCAATTTTCAGTTTATTTTGGACTATATGAAACTTCAAAAAAGGCTTGAAGCATGCTGCAAAGGATAATAACTGGAAGAATTGCAAATTGCAGTCACCGTATTAAACCTTCAGTTATCTATCATACAAGGAAATCTACAATTCTGTATTTGTATAAAATGCTATTTACTGTTATAGCTAACACTTCTAATTATAGTGACAGCTCTGCTGGTGTTCAATACACATTAAAATTAATAGTGAGAAAAAAGCTCACCAAATAAAAGTAATTAATACCAAACAGAAAAGTGTACGCCCATATTAGTGAAACTACAATTAAGACCTAACTGGATTACAAAATTTTGCTCTGCAGACTAAGTAATTTAAAGAAACCTGTGATTAAAGGCATACAGGGACTGCCAGAATCCTTTTGGAGCCTCTGCGTTTAGCGCACTGAATTAATTTCTGTTTTGTTTTGTTTTCTTTTCTTTCTATGCCTATTTTTGAATGTCTGAGCTAGGCTATTTTCTTTTCTCTTCCATTGGCTGGACCAGGTACATGTTATGTTCAGGCAAAAATGAAGGTTTGCATTTACAAGAGAGACATTGACATACTGTGATAAGGCCAGCAAAAGCTGACTAACACAATTAGTGCACATGCACAAACCTACGACATGGATGGAGAAGGTGAAAGAACTAGATGTGTCCAGATTCAAGAGAAAAAGATTATAGAAGCATTTCTTGTTATCTGCAGCTGCTGAAGACAAAAACAGAGATGCTCCTCCAGGAGGTGATGAAATTCTCTAACTATTAATTTTAATGTTATTTAATTACCAGCAGAGCTGTGGTTTTATTTAGGATACCTGTTAGTTGTAATAAAGACTAAAACTTTAGACCAATAATAACACTTCTAGATCTACTTGTGTGATAGACAGCTGAAGATTTAATAGGGTAACTACTGTATTTTGCAGTCCTTTCAGCTTGGCCCTCTCTGACAGGGCGAAAACCAACAGACACCATTTGCAACAAGGGAAGTCCTGTCCAGATATTAGAAAGAAATGTATGGAGTTAGGATGGTCATAAACTGAAACAGCTGCCCAGAAAGAGGGTGCAAGGGCAAACCTGACTAGACAATACTCAAAGAACTTTATTGATAGAAGCATCATGCTAAGACAGAGGTTGGTTTGTATGTCTTCCAGGAGTATGTCTTTCCAACTTTAATTGTCTGGAATTTTAAAAACATACATTAATCTCCAAGTAGTGTATGAATTGCAAAAATAAAATTAAATGTTTTATTAAAAGTAGTTAGGAAGTTCTGAATGTGAGACACAGATCAGTGGAAAAATAATTCTGGGAGCAGTTGGAAACAAATCTCAGAAACATCTACATATATTGAAAAACGACTGAATTACTTTCTTAAAAACCTTAAATAAGGGCTTTAACTAAGAATTTTTTCAGTTTGTTCTGAAAAGTTTGCCACGATTTTGTCCAGAGAAGCTTCACAAACAAACATCTAGCATGTATACACTTGTAGTATAAATTTCCTTATATGGGCTCCATATGTTTTCTTAGGGCTGACTTCCTGTAGGTGTAAAAAGAGAATATAGAAATATTTATTAACAAAAGTGCCAGAGAAATAAATATATTTTTCTTTGTTACTTTCTCTTCACACTATTGCAAACTTGAAAAAAAAATCATCCCTTTCATAGTTTTATATATAATTCTTTATCCTAACCTTTTGTCCTCTCACTTCCTAACAGTAGAATTAATCATTCCATCTCACTGAATTCAGTGATTGCATCTTGAAGAACTTCATAAAGCCAAACTCTTCTTGCTTCAAAAAATTCCTTTCTTTCATGGATTTTTTTTTCTTTTCTTTTTTTTTTTTTTTTCCCTACCAGGGGAGTGTTGAAAAAGCACTAGAAATAGTTCCTAGATATTTGAGGAACCATGTATTTATAGTTTCATCTATTCTTGCAGTCACTAAGATGTTTTCTCTTTTCATTGCCAATTGTTGGCCTTCTAACTGTGTTACAGAAGAAAGAAGTGGGAAGTGCAGTAAGTTAAAAAGGTGTCCATTAAATTATGTGATTTCTTTGTTCATCAAATAATATTTCAGACATTTCTGAGAGGCATCTAAGTTTATTGACTTACCTTTGAAAAACATCTCCTAACCATCCTGTCTTTTTCTCTAGCTTCTGAATAAACTGGAAAATAATCCAGCCAATATCTTATATATATCTTTTCCATTAGCTCTCCTAGTCTCCCTTAAAATTGGGGGGTTTTTTGTCATCTAGAATGGGAATCTCTTGCCATAATTTTTCTTTTTTTTTCAATTGACCTTAAATCATCTCCTATGATTTAAATTATTAGCAAGGGCATGTAAAAATTCCATCAAGAGGTGTTAAGGTCTCATGCAATTTGGACAGTACAATAAAATTAGTCTAAGTCCAGTTTAGCAAGGACAAAAAACAACTTGTTTTGTGATGGCATTAGACTGAAATATTTGATAACCTGTATCCAAATTTAACTGCAGACCTCTAGATATTGTTGGCTTAAACGTTTATTCCCTGATTGCATCCATCCTTTCCCCATAAAAAGGCTATTTATCTTAGGTGCGTTGTCTGTGAACAGTTTAAGCAGGTATTTACTTTTAACTATCTACTTTATTACAATCTCTTGCAGTGTCCAGGGGTACAGAATTGTATTGGGAAGCTTCTGTGACACAATACAAAGCCAACAGCCTAGGAAGATTTCTTGTGAAGAAGTAGAGGAGAGAGGAAGATTTGGAATCAATGTAGCATTAACTTTCTTTTACTGTCATGAGACTTACCAAGTCCTGCTTTTCATAACAGCAATTTAGCTTTCCTTAAACAGAATCAGAGGTAATAATGAAATACAGTAGAGAGTACTCATTTCTTAACTCATCAGAAATACGCTTTTGCTTGCATAGGGCACAGAATTCCATTGTGATAAATTGCAATGTTTTTTATAAGCCATTATATGTTTTTATGGTTGTGGGTTTTGCACAGTAAATCCCGTTGAAAAACAAAACAAAACCAAGCAAGGCCCACAAATTTTTTATAATTTGAAGAAAAACGCATTTTCATGGATGAGAAGGTTTTCCTGAGTATAAAACCTCTCAGCTTATTTTCCAATACAATTCTAAAGAAAGAAACCAGTGAGACAAAAATATTAAACATTCTTACATAATTAACACTAATAGATTATTGGCAAATATTATAGTAAACAAAAAATTATACTATACAATTAATAATAAAAAAAAAAATCCGTTAGCTACAGGATAAAAGATCCTAAAATCTAACCAAGGAAGTGCACAGATACTTTAAAATATACAAAAAAAAATCTTTAAAAAGCTGTAGAATGTGTCTCAAGTATTAAACTTCTATAGTATTGTATAGTATATATAATATATATATATACTATAGTATAAATTGCTATCACTAAGAGCATAATTAAGTTAAAACTTCTAACCATCATGAAATGCAGATCCAATGAAGATTTTAAAAACTAACTTGTTTTTAATCTCAACTAAATATGGTTTTCTTAAAAGCACATGGTTCTGTCCGTATTAGGGTGGATGGGAATATTTTCAACCATACAGTGGATATGACAGGATCAGCTGATCAGCTGATCCAATGCATACAGAGGATCACTATGTGCATAAATTTCTATCTTGTTTGAAATGATTGAACAATATGTACAATGTTAAGTAATAGTCTTTATTGATAATTAATCATGTGAATCACATTAATTTAAAGAATAAAGTACCTCAGGGAAATATTTTAATGTCTGATAGTCCTGTAAATTTGTTGGTTGTTTTTTTTTTCTCTCACTCTTAGAAGACACCAGGCTCTTCATTTCCCTGTAAAGTATTGATATAGAGATAAAAAATTACAGGTGTTTGAAAAATGTAAAAACAATGGAAGTTTCCTGAGAATATTGATGGGCTTTTTCTCACTTTCAGTTTCCATCCTTTCCTACAGAATTATAATACTTTTCATAAGGACTGTTAATGAAAACATCTAATCATGTGATTGCGTCCTCCTACTGTCTGTTGTTCAGTGGCCAGTTTCAAAACAAACTAAAAACAAGCAGGAAGTTTCATTAATATTTTTTTTTCTATTAAAAGTCTTCAGTAGTCAAGAAATTACCTTGTGTGATTACTTAGTTCTTCTGTGCAGAACAGGTAAAGAACTGGTTTACAATGACTGTTCTATAGACAGTTATTTTTAGGATTTCATCAAAATGTTTAAATCATGTCTAACTAGTATTGATCTCTAAAGAATTTTGCTGAGTCTCTTGAACAGTTGTGCATCAGTCTCTTTTTAAATGTAGCTGAGATAATATTTTTATAATACCTCTATGTAAGATGGATTATTTTTCTTGAGCGTCTAAAAGTACAGTACCCTTTAAACTCTCTTTCCTGATACTGCCTTTTGCAAAGCTCCTCTCCACCGGGCAAAGAGCTCCAGTTTGCCAGTCCTTCACTCAGGAAGACATATACAAATACTAGCTTAATGCATTCCATATTTAAAATTGAAAAAGAGAAAATAAAAATGTAAATATGGAGAAAACCCACACGATAAAGACAGACACATATACTTGCTCCTGTTCATGACGCAGTCACAGTATTACTGTACAGTAGTTGGGTATTTCTCCTTAAAAGAAACCCAAATTATGTTAGCAGTCAATGGCTCAGGGTCACAATGGGCATCAGTGACAAGTGGCTGTCAGGGGTCTGTGTTGGCACCAGTGTTATTTAATGTCTTCATTAATGAGGAAGGAATCAAGTGCACCCCCAGCAAACGTGTGGGTGTCACCAAGCTGAGTGCTGCAGTTCATACACCCAAGAGGTCAGGGTGCCATCCTGAAGGACAGGATGCCAGAGGAACCTCGACAATATCAAGAAGTGGGAGTATGGGAATCTCACCAGGATTAATAAGACAAAATGCCAGGTTGCTGCACCTGAGTTGGGGCAACCCTGGTATCAATACAGGCTGGGGATGAACAGATTGAAAACAGCTCTGCTGAGAAGGACTTGAGGTGGCTGGTGGATGAGAGGCTGGACATGACCCCACAAAGTGCACTTGCAGCCCAGAAAGCCAAACGTGTCTTGGGATGCATCCGAAACAAGGTGTGCAGCAGGGTGAGGGAGAGGATTCTCTGCTCTTCTCTGCTTAGGTGAGATCCTAGCTGCAGTGCTGCATGCAGCTCCAATAGAGGAAGGATATCAACATGTTGAAACAAGTCCAGAGGAGACCAAGGCAATTTGAGTGATGTAGCACCTCTCATACAAGGAAAGGCTGAGAGAATTGAGATTGTTCAGCCCAGAAAAGAGAAGGTTTTGGGGTCACCTAACTGTGACCTTCTAGCACCTGAAGGGTGCAAGAAAGATGGAGAGAAACTTTTTACAAGGGCTTTTAGTGATGTGGTAAGGGGGAATGGCTTCAAATTGAAAGAGAGTAGGTTTATCTTAGATAGGAAGAAATTCTTTACTGTGAGGATGGTGAGGCACTGGAACAGGCTGCTCAGACCAGGTGTGGGTGTCCCAGCCCTGGAAGTGTTCAAGGCCAGGGTGGATGGAGCTCTGCGAAACCCAAACTAGTGAGAAGTGTCCATGCCCATGGCAGGGGGTTTGAACTAGGTGATCTTTATGGCTCCTTCCAAACCAAGCTATTCTATTATGTTCTGAATAACAGCATGGTGATCAAAGGCTCAAGAATATTTGCTTGTGTGGCTGACCTATCATGGGTGAGACTGTCCAATTGATACTTTTGGATGATGATGGAGTAGTTGTGCTTGCATAGAAGAGCTGTCTTGAAGTACAGTACAGACCTCTCAGTTTAACTAACAGCCCATGTATATACAAAAGCATGCACACTTCAGATGTGCTCCTAATGACTAGAATAACATGCTAAGTGTCTGTCAACAAATATGGGAATATTGCTGCTGTGGATTCCATATTTATTTGTTAAGAATCTGCAAGGGACTAACTTTCAGTGAACTCTCAGAAGTTCTCACAAAACACTCTGGGTCACAGCGAGCTTTGGCTTTTTAGATCAACTTTCCTTTAGCATAAAACCCAAATAAGCCAGGTCAGAATTAGGCCTTTCAAATCTAAAGAGGAAGCTGAGATATAGGAAAGGGAAATATCCCCTGAGGATAAACAATTGACTATCTATAATGAAAATCTTTGTCGTTGAGTTCTGGAGAAAAAGATTCACTGTCTACAGAAATGCCGTTCGTGTTCATTACTCTTGCAACAACGTAATCACATTTATAAAATTTTGCTTACATGCTCACTCGTATAGTCCAACCCTCAGCAATTAATACGCTAATTGTTTGATGCAGATAGTTAAAAGTACTCTAATTATACAGATTGTTTGATGAGAAAAGAAAATTATTTCATTCTGCAGCACATGTGAAAAAGATGCTTAAAATTGATGGCTTTGCTTAGTACAGAACATAATAGGAAAATACTGTTCACATTTTGAAAAGCAGGGAAATAGCAGAGCAATAAAAGCAGATGTTCATACAATTGCATGAGAGTGCTATAAAGTTCACACCACTGTGGCTGCTGTAACCAGTCACTGTTATCTGTATTGCAGCCTGCCTGATGCAACTGTTATAACTGATTTTAGCAAGTGGTGTGTTCAATTTTCGCTGATAAACTTAGAAAGCTTTTCAGGTGTTCTTATAATTCAGGAACACAGCAAAATGTCTCTGTGAGTTTGCAGGACAGAGTACATACATTTAACGTGTCTCATACAGTGCTTGATATACTGTCATTCCTTAACCAAGCTGCAGACACAACCATTCAGGCTAGATAAAATATTTGTGGAAATACAAAATAAGGAATGTTTAACAAAATGCCTATATCTTACAGGTATACTAATTTAATATAAAAACATAAAAACTCTGGAATTTTGTTGGGGAGGCTGGTTGGATTTTGTTTTATTTTTTTTTTACTTTTTTTTCACCTTTGAAATATTGAATATTCTGAAATTTAAATTTCAAATTAGAGCAGAATATGTAGATATCAAATGAAAACAACAACAACAAAAAAGCTGGATCTGAGGCAGAATGAAAGCTGTAAAGGATAAAAGAGAATAATAAATTCTCTCTAATGCACACCAAAAAAAGTGCAAACAAAATATTAGCTTTTGTACAAATGGAGTGTGAAAGCAGAATTTAAATTATATAATTTTTAGAATTTCAAAGACCTATGAGAGACTCTATGCAAAATATTATCTTGCAATTTGTCTTGAAATTTAGATGGTATCTTTACCTAAATATCTTAATGTACTTACTTAAATATTTGTTCTTATTTACATATTATAATAGAAAATTACATAAACTCTTTAGGATTTTCCATGTAATATTGCTTTCTCCATATTCTGCACTTTTAAAGCAAGATCCATAGATTGCAAGTGGACATTTTAGAGAATTCTATTTACCACCTTTTCTCTGGAGAGGCTGGGTACACTCTAAAGGTCATAACCAAGGACATCATGGTCCTTAAAGAAGCTCTGCCACTCTTGTGAGAAAATCAAGATGAAGCAGATATTCTTTAGTAAGTTTAGCCTAGGGTTTCTGTGGCTCTGCAGATACTTTTTACTGAAGCCAAAGGATTTCAATTTATGTCATCCACTCTGAATGGTGCTGATGGCTTGTGCTAGTTATGCATATAGTCCATTAAATTTTTCTCTAACGTGTTCAATCCCCATAGAGAAGGACAACACACAGCAAGGCACAATGGAATTGCAAATTCAAAATGAAAGCTAAGGAGGCAGAAGTAAAAGAGAAAATTTTCACTGCCAAGCCATAAAAAGTCTGCTAAAGGTATGAGCTGTTTTTACTTCATATGTCCTGGTTCCAGCCTGCACAGGGTTAATTTTTTGCAGTAGTCAAGATGGTCGTGACCAGGACCTGGAGATTATTTATACCATCTCACACATCACAGAAGAGGTCCCTTCTGCTTGGGGGTAATGTCAGACTCCGCATGATGAGCAATCCTGTGTGAATCATTCGCCTCTTTTCTTGTACACTCTGTTATTAATACTGTTACTGCTATCATTTGTTTTCTTATTTCATTTCCCATTTCCAGTAAATTGTTCTTATCTCAGCCTGTGATCTTTATCTTTTGTCTCTTTATCTCCAATTTTCTTCTCCATCTTACCACAAGGGATGGGGAACAGGGAAATGCAGCAGGTGACAGAGGGTTCATGGTTTGGAATGTTAAAGTGGGAACACTAAATTGTGAAATACCATTCCTAAACTGAAACATATGTTTTATAAAATTCCCTGTTCTGAATTGTGTATGGATTCAGTTAATCTCAGTGTAACTCATATATTTTTAATTAAATTATTTCTGATTTATTAACATGTGTAATTAAATGCATTATGTCTTCATGGTAAAGTAGTCACTCAACATGCCATGTGCAGTAACATATATTTTAGTTTTTGGACATGATTGATTTCACTACTTATCAACCAGAATAAATATAAAAGTGACCAAATACTTTAAATGTGAATTAGATTGTCTTTGCAAGCAGACAGCTAGACAATAATTATTCTATAAGGGGTTATACGGGAGTGTGTGCTTTTTTTTCCGTTTGGCAAACTATTGTGGTAGAAAATAAACCTGATTTACACACCATAATACATGTTCAATTTACAATAACTAATAATAAAATGGATAATGATGCTTTAATGCAAATTATGTAAGTGTCATGTTAATAGGGTCAGAAATGCCGTTTTAGATATGAATATTAATAAATTGCCAGTTTTTGTAAAAAAGGAAATAGGTCATGTTCAATATAGCATTGTTAGGTTAACTACTCATATGCTTTACCCCAATTCTTTGATTTAAAGGTCGTTCTCAGAAAGATGTAATCTAGAGCTAAGGTAAAACTTTTCCATTACTAGTGGATCATAAGGAAAACGCACTCTTTAATTCTTTTTGGAATTAATTCTTTTCTGTTTTTCTTGTCTTTCTCTTACTCAGAAATTAATATCCAGAGGCAAGCCAGGTTAAAAATTTGAAAATTAGATTGGATAAAAAAAAAAATTACTGTAATTTCCTTCTATTTTTTCTGACCTGAAAATGGTTGACTTCTATGCTCATATGTCCTGTACTGAACTGTAATTATGTATCTGGAGCCATAAAATACTACGAATGTCAAAAAAATCCAAAATTAAAGTAAATTATTTTACTGTTAACTATCACCTTCCAAATTTGTGCCCTAAAATACATTAAAATGCTACATAGTGCTGTAGCTACTTTAGCAGAAACTAAAAACAGCTCCAAAGACTTACTGAAGTATAAAAGCTTTTTTTAAAGTTATTTTCTGGCAGTAGTACTGTATAACTGCCTAGATGAACCTTGTTTAACATTATTAATTTAGCTGGATTTAACCCAGCAAACTGCAATGACAAAATTTGTAGGTAAAAACACATGACAGATGGAAGTTACCTCATGACACTGGAATAAAATGCAATTAATTAGGTAAGAGAATCTTTCTGTTCTTTATGACACCTTCAGGAAAATCATCAGCAATTCACAGCCAAAAAACCCTCATGCAAGTAAACAAAAATATCCTGCTAAGCAAAGCACTAAACCACCTGCCTCATCCCACTCCCCATTCAAACAGTATTATTGCAGATTTTCACTTTGCTCTGTGAATGACAACAATGAAAAAATGCATCAGTAATTAGCAAAATAACCTGAAGTAAGAGTCAAATTGTCCATCTCTGAATGTCAAATCATCCTGCACTGATCTTTTAACACCTTGTTGCAACAGGAAGGTTTGCATTATACCATTGTAAAATTCAAGCTGTAGTAGAGATATTTTATTTTTCATTTATTTTTTTACATAAAGGTCACAGAACGTGAGTCTTGTACATAGTTTCTTGAAGATAGTTTGAAATTATTTCTTGGGCTTGGAATTTTCCTGAATTGTTCACAAATTTTAGCACAGTTTAAAGAGAGTAAAACTTCGAATCACACAGATGCTTTATCGTTTGTAAGGACAGACACATCAACTAAGTACATAAAACTTCAATGCATAGAATTTCTTTCATTTATTTAAGGAAACCACTATTCAAGCACAGATTGACATGAACATATCATCTTACTTAATTTTCCTATTAACATAAGAGAGTTTTGCTTATTCAAATATTTTTTATTGAAAAGGAAAAACCAAAACTTTTTATAACACTGTAGAAGTTAAGCTAATAATTTTGCATTTCACAAGACCCAAGTGTTCTCTTACATGCAAGATTCTTTTTGATGCAATTTAAAATTAGCAGCTTCTGAAACATCTGCCAGAGATAGATGCTTTGGACACTGGTAATTACTAAATCATATGCAGCTGTACACATTTTTGATAGCCCTTATAGCTCACAAAACTGCTTCAACAGCAACAAATCTAAACAATTCCCTCTATTATAATCAGTGTTATGTTTTTTTATACACAAAAACAATGCTTGCAGGTTTGGAAGCAAAACTTTAAAAAAACTTCTGTTCAAATTACATAGATTACATCTATTTTAAGATACTGTGATTTTTCTTGAGATTGTAATAATGAGGAAAACACAGGGGAAAAATGAATCAATCTTCTTCTATGGAAAATAGTGTCCTTTTTGCAATCATTTCTAGAATATGTCAAGAAAGAAACTGCTTTCTGATGAGAAAGAATTTGAATTCTTCATATCTTGATATGAGGTAGTCATGATATTCATACTGGTTTCGTGTTTTGTTAGGACTTCAACAGGGACCTTTACCCTGAAAGAATAGCATAAACCAGTGGAAAAAGAAGAAATGGAGAGCTGTGACTAAAAGAAGAACCCAATGGCATGGGACCTTATTGTTAAGATTTGGGACATCTTAATGAAGAGTCCTCTTCACCATCTACAACTTCCTCAAGGGAGGCTGTTGATTTCCTCTCTCTTGTGACCAGTGACAGGAACAAGGAAATAGAATGAAGACGTATGAGGGGAAATTCAGACTGGACATTAGGAAAAGGTTCTTCACTGACAACCTTTGTGGCTGGTCACTGGAGCAGGCACCCTAAGGAAGTGGTCATTGCACCAAGCCTGTAGGAGTTCAAAGAGCATCTGGACAAAATCATATGATTTAGTTTCAGATTTTCCTGCGAGAAGCAGAGAGCTGCCCTCAACGATTCTTAAGGATCATTCAAATTTTTTTTCCATGGTTCTACGAAAATACGCAAAAAAGTCAGCTGAAAATCAAAACAACTAGATGGCACAATATTTTCTATACCCTAATGTCCTTGGTGCTGTTTCTGTGCACTATCAACAGTAGAAACTTTTAAGAAATCACATTCCATCTGGATACTTTATATTAGGAAACCAAAACCAGTAATTTTGACATCAGCTCCCTGAATCTCCAGTTTTCTAGCAACAGATTAGAAATAATAATAATAAATATCTCTTTTACATAGACATTGAAAAGCAATACTTATCAATGTTTTAAAAACTAAATCTAAAATGATACCCCCAGAGAAAAATCCAGGCAGAAAATTTCTCTATTTTTATTCAGTGTAAATATTTGTTAGTGTCCATTAAATGAAGTTTGATGTGACATGTTGAAGCGAAAAGAGATTAAAAAAAAAGAACATCAAAGGAAAACTTATCTGCTGAGTCAGGTCTAGAAACTCCTTGGATAACGTAAGCTCTGGGTGGAATTTAAGATCATGACAGTTCTGATGGCAATAACAGTCATTAAGCTGAGGATTATGCATTTGGCCCCCACAGAACTAGAGAAATGGTGTATGAGCAAACACTCTCTGGGAAGATCTACCAGGTACACCTGCTCTAGTGTCAGACACCCTGCAGGATCCATTGAGGATGTTTTCCCAGAGGGAACAAAGACATAATTTTATGGGTCGGGAACTCAAGGTTCATAGCATCATCCCTACCATCAGCAGAGTTCAGTAGAAAGTTGGACAAGATCTGTTCAATATCTTTCAAAAGCATATTTGGTGAAAAACCATTCTTCAGTAAAAACATGGTTTCATCCAAAGCAGATGCATTTCAAATCCCTTTTACCTTATAAGAGGTTGTTTTTGCAGACTTTATGAATTTTTAAAACTGCTTTACATACAGGATTGTAGTTTCTTGGGCAATATTTATAGAAAGTGGAAATTCATAAGCTTTTCATTGAATAGATACAAGACATGCATGCAAAAACTTAATTTTCCTAGGGTTTGTACAACTAAACTCACTATAACAGAAGAAATCTATACATGTTCACAAATAGAACAAAATCCCATGTCGAGTTCTAAAAAGGATGTATCTTAACATGACTGCCTCTATGAAGACTTCTACAATTTCATTTAAGCATTAGGAATTTTTGATAACGAGGAAGACACCACCCACAGAAAAGAAAAGCAAGAGTTAACATCTAGTAATTTTAAAGCTATAGTTGTCATATTTAAAAGCAATATATTTATTGTTTTTAAATATGACAACTATAGCTTTAAAATTAAAAGGGAAGATAGTTTTTTATAATGGTATAACACTGAACTAGCAGAAATTCTACCTTCTACCTATTGAAAAAGATTATGGGCTTTGCAAATTATAAACAGGCAAGGAGAGTTTTTTTGTAATGTTACAAAATATTTTCCTCTCCCATTCAACTCAGAAAGGCAGTTTTGAGAAGTCTAACAATTTTTTTACACACATACTTTAGTATCCAGATTTGATACCATTGACCTTAACCTTTAGTGTAAAAATCACATTTAGATAAGGTTCTGATATAAGAATACAGCTGCTGTTAATTTTTTGTTGTTGTTGTTGGTTTGGGGTTTTTTTATATTTCAATATAAAAATTGATTTCTTAAGATATATTACACACATGGAATATAATACCATAATACAGAGCCATAGAGAGTATCTTGAGTAACTCTAAACAAGACAAATTGATGCTAGAAAGAGCACATCTACATTTCAGCAGTTTTCTACTTGTGCTAATTTACCCTTCTTCAGCATTTCACAATTGGGTCTAAGCACATTAGTAGAGGACAAACTCTTTAAAATACCTGTGATTAGATTGAAGTTTACTTTCATTAAGCAAGAAATCAAAAGAGGAGTATGGTGTTTGGGGAACTCTTTTTGTCCATTGTTTTTTACTCAATCCTACGTGTTTGCAAAGAAATTAAAGTTCGTGTTTCCTTGAACATGTCACAAAGCAAACAATAAGCAGTTCCTTTACTCAGAGTTTCAGGAACATTTTCAGTCAACACATATACCCAAAGTGTTTGCTCTCAAGCACGGCAGTGCTCAGAAAAGAAGAATTAAAGAAGTCATTCATTTTAAAGGAATGATAGGGTCAAGTCTCTGGCTAGATTACTGAAGAGAACAAAAACTCTTCAGCAGTATCAAAAGACACCATAAGACGCACAAAACAGTGTGTTCCCTAAGCTTTTTTGGAAATATTGATTGCTACCTACTCTTCTGTTCTGAAAAGGATGGCAGTTATCTCCTCTGAACACAAAATACAGAAAAAATACCATGTAAAAAGGGAAACATTATAGCTGAATTTCCTGACAGAAGTCAGACCTCTGCTTTCTCAGTAAGAGAATTAGATCTATGAAAAGAGCTTTCAAGGAGAGAATGTAAAGAATTGCTTCTGCTTTTATAGTATATACAATGCTGATCTTTGTTGTGGCAGTACAATTACAATATTGTATCATTACCTCATATTGTCAATATTTTAACAAAACCAGCAATTCTCATTGTTTCCCCTTCTAAGATGTGCATGTTTTTAGCAGAATAATAAACTTCTATGTGAAAAGGAAGAACTACTCCATTTCAATGATAAAGATCCAACAGATTTTATAAAAATCTGCATTTTATTCTTACAATATTATGGCTTCTTTGTTTTCTCACTGGTTAGTATATCAGTAAAAAGCACTACTGCTAAGAGCAATGGTCAGTAGGCATTTGGTTCCTTGATATGTTATGAGAAAGCTGAAGATAGAAAAATATTCTTTGACAGGATTTATTATTGTCAATAGCTCATTACATAATCTTGGTTTAGCCGTTTGTTTAGAATGAAAATCTAAAAAAATCTTGTACCATTTAAAAAACTCTTATATTCTGAGTCACTGTTCTGCTCCTGAATTAAACTAATTGAAATATAATAAAGAAAAATAAAAGGCAGGCAAAGAAAATAAATTAATTGATCTAGAGCCTCTTTTTGGGTGTGGCCTTGTGTATAATTAGCCTAAATAGCATCTAAAATTGGACATTTCACTTGTTTATAAGATAGAGTATTTTGAAGGACCAATGCATTTTCAAGAATAAATGTGAGAAACACATATTAAGTGTAAAATGTGATTAGCTTTATATGAATGCATACTGGATCTGTTCATATATCCTGTTTAAAGAATTTACTGAGTCTTTTTGACAATAAAATTAATTACAGAGATAATGCCACTTTTGTAACGAATCTCAAAATGCAGCTTCAGGTTCCTGTGTTTGCTCTGAATCATTGCTATGCAAGTATGTGGTGGGGAAAAGAATAAAATAAAAAAAAAGGTAGAAATAACAACTAGCAATCAAGAAAAGTTGAATCTGGAATTTTGGCTTATGCTGCTTCTACTCAAGTGGTTAAAACACCATGCCAATATGATTTTATAACAGAAAGTACCTCTTTTATTTCTCCAATACACTAATTTCTTTTAACTATCAGCATCCCACCATTTTCCTTACTTTCTGCTTTGCTATAAGCTTGCTTGCTTTAGTGCCAGCTGAATAAGTACTTTATTTTGTAGAAAATAATCTGTGTACTCTGATGAATACTGATTATGTATTGTGCACTGATGAGACATGCTACCTATTTTTTCTTAGAAAAATAAAAAAGTTTTCACTTGGTACTGAGCTGTGGTAGGCTAATGTAGCATTAAAAGAAGCAAAATATATCACATATGTATCCATATATATTCAAAAATACAAAAAAATTGCCTGAGTACAGTTTTATTAAATTTAAACTTTGATAGATAAAGTCACACAAATATAGCTTTTGATGCTGTTAACAATTTTTATTGCCCAGATCAGAATATTCATTCAGAAGAGTCTTTAACAATGCTGTAAAAGCAGTTGCTTCTACCTTAAACTGCTTAAAAAATATAACCAACTTCTCTGTGTTGATGCTAAATATTCTTCGAAGAATCTTCAAAGTTCTTATTGTCTTACCTCTAAGTTCTCTGTGTTGACACTCTTATGACCTGTGAACTCCATCAAAATACCTGCCCTCTTTCCTGACTTTTGACTCCATACTGAATGGGAAACTGAGAAGGGGACCATGAGAAATTTCTGTGCCTAATTTAAGAATGTCACTTTTGAAGAATATGGAAGAGAACATATTTGAGAGATGACTACTATAACACTGCTATTTTCAAACTAATTTCTTGAAGAGAAGTTTTAATGAGGTAGTGAATGCACTATTTTGTGAATACAGATTCTTCTATCTTTCAACAGAAAAGAAAGTACATATTGAGAAACATGACTGCCTGCTGTCTGGCTTTATTTTTTAAAACAATAGGGCTAGTTACAGAAAAAGTGAACTAGTTGTCTAGGCAAAGAGTGAATAAAAGAAAATGTTTCATGAGGAGTTCTGGGTGCCTTGAGAAATTCTTGCCTTGTCTGAACATGCCAGGTGAACATGCTTCTAGTGCTAAAAGTAACAATTAAAAAGATCTTTTTTTCAAACAAGACTGTAGCACGCATGTCCATTTTCAGAAATCCACGAAGGAGATTTGCATGTCAAAGTTCAGTTAATTGGTGGGAGAAACTTTGACTAGAGAAAATGTGACTTTGTGATTACCCTGTTTGATTCAAAGATTAGCTCAGTAATGTGAAAATGTTTATTTCTCTTTCATCACCCAAAGATGTTGCACGTGTGTATGTAAAAACATTTCACATTATTTTTAGTTTGGTTTGGTTTCATGCGTAAGCCCAGCTAAACAGTGTATTTGAATTAATTTGGTAACATCTCACTGTCCTCAATAGAAGGTGATATTTTAATACTTGAAATACCAGATGTTGTACAGCAGGGATCTGATTTCACAAGAAAAATAATTAGACTAGTCTTGCTCATTCACTTTCTCTTAACCTTATTTGTGCATGTGGTTAAGTATTAGGATGTTATGCTAAGGTTGTCCACAGACACAATTTTTTTTTGCTAGATCATTAAATATACTACAGAAACCAAACCACTGGGGTTGAGGCATTATCTTTAAATTTTGGCCCCAGAAACACTCTTGCCCCATTGGCCTAAATGAGGATTTTTCCAGCAAAAGTATGGAAATTGGTGAATATTTCAAGTAAAAAGTACATAGAGAGAAAGAATATGAATTAGTGTGAAAAAACATTCTATTTCCAAAGGTCTCAAAATAATCTGCAAACACGTTATCATCTCCACAATCTTCCTTGTGAAATCTATTTTTACAAGGACAAGGAAACAAAATTACTTGAAATTATCAGTGAAAAATCCAGAAGCAGAATATATTCAGAAAGGTCTTGTAAATGTGTGAGACATTTGGGCAAGGTGTCAAACCAAAGTTCAGCTAAAGGGCTTCTGAATTGCATTCTGTTCCTTAAATAAGAGAAACAGACTCTCTACAGTGCCACTAGTTGTGCACTTGGTGCCAAGCACACAGTGGTTTCCCTAGTTTCAATTTCATCTTTGACAGACTTTGTTGAAGGACAGAAAAAGAAAAGGAAAAACACTACACTGCAACAGTAGAACAGAATATACTGTCCCTGTATGAATAAACACATTATTTTTAAAATGCCCATAATCAGTTATTTGCAAATTATAAACCCAAAATAAATTATTTTTAGCTAATTTGATATAGTTTAGTCATTTCTGTGGTTGTATCTGTAACAAAATCTGCTTAGTCAAAAATATTAGTCAAGACATTTCAATGGTGCATTGGCCAACAGGTCATTTTTCACATTTAATTTTTTGATGAATGCATGAAACAACAGTCAAGAACAGTTCACTCATTTCCTATTTAACAGTAGCCAAGTTGTTGCTTACTGATGGTTAATAAAATCTTACTAATGGTAGAGAACTTAATCTCACATGATTTTGGTGATCAGATACGGAAAAGCATGCGCATTACTGAAGGCTGGAGGGGAAGGAAAGTTAAACCCTTAAGCACCTTTGAGTGCCTGGCCCTAAATTACCTCAGTTTCCTCTGACTTTGATATGAATTTAACCTTCACAGTCCTTCACAGAGTACTAAGGACTTGATTTATTCTGCGACCTCAGAAATTCTGGTCACTATTTTCATCTCTCTGGGTCAGACAGGTTAAATTTTGTCATAAACCCAGCTGACACTGGTATCACATTAATTGCCTTCACTGGGTCAAAGTTGGTGACATTGCAGCCCATTTTACCGTACTCTTTAACCCCACACTTAAATCTCTCTCAGATACTGTATTTCAGTTCTCTGTCAGAATGTATTTTATTTCTTCAATAAATTGTATTTTTTGTTCCTTCTGTAATGTTCACAATTGTCATCCTGCTTTTTAACTGACAATCCAGCAAAGATTTTCCTTCTAAATGCATAACTTTATTTTTTGAGAGAAATCCCCATGAATAATTTACTGCCTACCTAATTTAAATGTAGCTAAACTATGAGCACTAGAACCTTTCAGAAACAGAGGTGTCTTCTCCTTCAAAGAGGTGCTAAGTTCCTGCTCATCACTACGGGAACTGCAGGAATGCACAGAG
Organism: Trochalopteron elliotii; assembly: GCA_024734555.1. Taxonomy (NCBI): domain Eukaryota; kingdom Metazoa; phylum Chordata; class Aves; order Passeriformes; family Leiothrichidae; genus Trochalopteron; species Trochalopteron elliotii. The sequence goes on along the minus strand of JANPWX010000086.1, from coordinate 1,161,107 downwards.
CTGGAGATAAGCACTACCTGAAGTAAAGGACAGTGGTTGTTGCAGTTTACCAAGAAAGGATTCTCAGCTGGCTCATGACTTATTCCCTGCATCCTCCGTGTTTAAGAGAGCAGCAGTTTGCTGTTATTTCTGTTGGCTGAAATAAAGAATCTTCACCTTTGAGTGAACAGTGGACATCACAATCTGTTCATTGCTCTTTTGGGGATTTGCATGTGTTGAGATTGAATGTTCACCCTGTGGGAAGTCTGAAGGGAGCTACATCATCAGCACTCTACTTGCTGTCCTTTTTGATCAAAATATCCACATATTTTTCACAAGCTAATAAAGGAATGGAATGTGTACATACTGTACTTTTCTGAGTAGGCTGAGAAAAACAATGGGTTTGAGACCAACAAATTCCATTAATTCTGTTTTTACTTTTGTGTTTACCTGTGTGTGTGTGTGATTTTTTTTATGCTATAATTGTGGAAGCTCTGTAAAAATTGAGACAACACGGTTTCTGATCCTAATTAATTTCTTTTGCCAAGCAGGAGGACAATGCTAAATCTTCCTTTTGAGCTAATGGACAGATTCCAGAGAAAATTATGTTGGCAGTGTGTAATTTGTCAATGAACATATATTCTAATTTTTTTCCTGAAGGGAAAACAATCCATAGTATGGATAATTTTTTTCCTTGAAATGTAAGCCAAATCCTAGATTTATGGAGGGAAGAGCGTGAAATACATTGTGTTTGAAATACCTGGTAGACTTTTAGTCCAACAGATTACTCAATTAACATTTATGAGTAAAATTAAACATTGTTTACAAATAAATAAGATCAGTATTCCTTTGATAAATCGCATGATAAAATCATGGAATGAAAATTTGTGAGGGGAATTCAAGGATCACCTGATCCAACCTTTATTGGCAAAATAACAATATCTCAGATTGTACTTTAGAAGTGTTTTTCGAGATCCCTATTCTACTTTTCTAAAAACAAAATTGAGACAGTCCAATTGTATGAACATAATAGTTTCACATATTCTACTACAAAATGGCTCAATTTATTTAAAATAGCACAAGTATTACAATGAAAAGGAAACAAAATTATCAATGACTACTTAAGTCCTCAGTAGATAATTCTCAGATCAGCTCAAAATACCCAAAAAACCCTGCAGAAAAGAAAGAAATAGTAATCTGAGTATTATTAAAATAATAGGAATATACATACAGGAGATGAGGTAATGTATCCTGTTAGCACTGAGCTTATTGAGTGGTGCTAATTGATTGATATTTACATTGATGATCTGGATGAAGGGATTGAGTCCACTCTCAGTAAATTCATGGATGACACCAAGATGTGTGTAAGTGTAGATCTGCTGGAGGGCAGAAAGGCTCTGCAGGGATATCTGGACAGGCTGGATGATGGGCCAAGGCCAATTGTAGGAGGCTCAATAAGGCCAAGTGTAGCCTCCTGCCCTTGGGTCACAACAGCCCCAGGCAGCACCACAGGCTGGGGGCAGAGTGGCTGGAAAGCTGCCCAGCAGAGAAGGGCCTGGAGGTGCTGGTCAACAGCTGGCTGAAGATGAGCCAGCTCATGTGGCCAGCAGGATACCTGGATATTCACCTGTACTTTGGCAAGCCTTTTCCCAAAAAAGGTACATGTGTAACTATGGATGCTGCTGTGCAAGAGAGCCTTCCTAGTGCTTTATCTCTTCATTCACACACAGGATGACATTGCAGTGCAGGAAGTATTGCAGCTTTTCTCTTCTCCTTTATTCTGACTATGTACAAGGCAGACTTATTTGAGGCAGAGTAAGTTCCTTTTTTATCTTTTAGAAGACAGGCAGTTTTCAAGAAGAAAAGAAAAAATCTGTAGTTATGGCTACTTAAGCTACCAGTAAGGCAGTCTTGAAATCATGTATGCTCCAGAATTAGACAGCAGCAACTAAGATTAAACTATTTGGATTTCCTGTCATTATTTCTTCTCCATCACAAGCAGCATGAGACAAATAAAAATAGTCTTCTTCCTTCTTTGAAAAGAAGAGGTCTTATCAGTGCTCTGTTTTACTTATTAATTCTTTAGATCACAGTGATGCTTCCATTTATTTTATCTGACACATGATTACGTATTTTTGTGGTGATTTTTGCTCTCATATATTGGGTCTTTTCCTCATGAACACTTCTATTCTCCTATATCTGCAAGCAAAAAGTAGTTACCTGTAGTTTACAAAAGTGCTACAGACAGAAGGGTGCAGGGGGAGTTTTTTTTCTTGTTGTTTTCTTATTAACTTACTTGAAATAGCCATGGCTTTTCTGTTGACATGAATGAGTTCTGTATACCTGGGAAAAAACATTACAATTCAATAGTGGTTTAAGTACACCTCAAGAAGCATTTCTTGAATTTCAAGCATATTCTAATGGCTTACAAATAAGCTAAAATATTTTTTTCTTGAAGTTTTACTCATGTTTTCTCTTCCTAGTAATTTGTGTAAAAGAAACAACAGCATAACAATATAGGACAGGAAATCTTAAAAGAAGACCTCTTGCAATTTTTCTGAAAGCTTGACAACACTAATAAAGAGTAAAAGGTGTTTCAATATGAGTTTCTGCTTGGAAGTATGTGAAAATATCGAGATTGTCACACGTCCTGGCTTGTGTAGGATGTTTGTTTAAGAAACTGGTTATGGCCAATGCCAAAATTGTATTATTAGGAACAGACAGCAAACAACCCTCTACACGCCCTAAGGAATATTCATGAGATATATCCTGACTTTGGCCAAGAACAGGGCAATTTTTTTCTGTCATCGTGAGGGGGTGGAGCCTGTAGTTATATGAGCATTATTTTTCTGATGTCATGGGGTACCATCTGACCTCATTGCCTCATGGGGGAAATAGAAATCTCTTCTGAGAAGGATGTTCCATTCCAGTGGAGCAAGTGTGGGGCATGGACTGATGGGGTATCAACGGTCCTGAGCAGAGGGGGAGGATTGGATGGTGTGGCTTCATTCAGATCAGCCTCTGCACTCTCTCTCTTTCTTGCACTTTTTTCATTAAAATTGTGGCTGTCACTGTTCATTGTCTTATGCCATTGCTGTCTCAGGTAAATTGTTCTTTCCGCAAGGTGTGATCTTTGCCTTTTGTGGAGATGTGGATTTTTAGTGTGACTACTAAATTGGAGAGTACCATTCCTAAAACATGACACCATATTAAATCTAAAATAAATATGGCAAGGACAGGACAGAATACAAGCATGCAGTGCTTAACCTTCTATTATATATGTGCGTTCCAAACTATCCACAGATTGTTATGGATTGGTGGGATGAGTGAGAAAGCTGCTTCATGTTTGTATTGGTCTGTTGTAAGAGTGAGCTTCCAGCCCCTAACCACCATTTCTTCTCCCTCTGGCTCAATCCCACAACAATCCAGGAAGCTGCCGCAGGGTATATGAAAAAAAGTGTGATATTTCTTCCCAGCTGCCACCTAAACCAGACACTCCCCAATGTTGTAGGTTCCAATGCAGGACCATGCTGTCTCTGTCTACTTGCAGGAAAAATGTCACCCTGTCCAGGGACAGTGTTTCTATATTATGTAATAAAATTGCAGCCAACATCTCCCTTCACAGTGCATTTCCTCCCATTTACACAGAGACAGAGACCTTTGCTTGCTGCTAGCTGTTTAGCCTGAAGATAATGAGATGACATGCAATCTGCAAAGTGAAAACAGATTTCCCAGGCTGCAGACTAAAAGTGAAAATGAGCCCTGAGTAAGACTTATGTACCATGTAACTCTTGTCAGGATAACTGAGACTTAAGTGGCACATAGGTAATGTTTGATTTTCTGGCACAGGGATGAATTCCATTCTATCTGCAACTTTGTAAAGCAAGTTAAAAAGAAGTATTAGATTATTCTCTGCTCCCTAGTGTATTGCCTTACCTGTGTTTCAAGACATTATCTTGTGTTCAAAGGAAAACTAAAAAGTCAGGAAAACAGAAATAAGTCTAAGGCATGGAATGAAAGATTTTTATCAAGAATGTGCAAAAGTTAGGAAATTACTTCAGTTGTTATTTTAGTGCTTATTAGACACTCTTGGGAGGCTGTTATTTATGATCCCAAAGTTTTTGCACACTGATGTCATGCTTAATTGGAACACAAGCTGTGCACTGATTAAGTAGTCATAGTAGTAATATTTTGCCTTTAAAATTCTGACTCTCAGGATTTTTAACTTGTAGGCAGATTATTTTGTTAGCTGTAAACTAAGTTTGCTTTGTATGATTGCACATAACAAATTTTTGGAAATCTTTTTTCCTCAATGTTACTATTAGTGATGCTCATTTTTGCATGCTGTTTAGTAAACTGTAATCTCTATTTTTAAAATGCTTTTGTTTTTTTACAATGTCCAACTACATCTGAATAAATTTCTTGCTGAAACACTATCATCAAGCTGTGTCATTTGACCCTAGATGAATAGCATCAAAGATTGTATGTGCCATTTGTTAAGAACTGAAACTACAGATACTAACATACCCAGAAATACTAGATTCTACATTGTTCTTGATTCCAACACACAACAACAATCGTTACTGAGCCACAATCAAAGACACATAATGTCAATTTATAGAAAAGTTTGTAGAGGTTATCAAAATAGTGGTGAAATGGACAAGCCAATATAAGCCATTAAACCAAAAATTAAGAATTTTTTTGTATTTTATTTGTTGTTAAAATTAATTTCTTAAGTGACTAAAATGTTTTAGACAGCATTGTATGGGGAGTGATAGATATAACAGAGTAGTAATATTCCACATCTGATTCCAAGGTAAAAGAAGTATTAAACTGTAGCCCTATTTAATCCTTAAATATTAAGCTGTAGTTTTGTCATTGCTCCTCCACAATTTAGGGAAGAATTCCCCTGCACATTAATAGGCCTGGCAATCAGCAAGATAAACCATTTGCATCATGCTTATCCTTTCTGCTTCCTATTTTTGCATTTAATATATGTGGAAGCATTTTATTGTATGGCACGTTGTTTTGCTTGGCAACATCACAGCTGTAACAACCAAATATACAGAAACAATGAAGCCTCTTTTGCAAAGAATAAAGGAAACATCAGGAGAGATCTATAGTTCCACCCTAATGAACCAATTCAACGCATGTTTATTCATCACAGTAACAGCTCACATGGGAGGGCCAGAAGCACTAGCATTGAGAAGAAAATTGAGACTCTGATACTTCATTTTACTTCGTGCCATAGCTGGTTTCAAATTCTAGTAGTTAATGGGTACTTAAATTTGATAACTTGCTCTGCATCAATAAAAAACTAAATTAGCAGAAAAGAGGAGGGGAGGGGAGGGAGGGGGGGGAGGGGGGAGGACAGGGGAGGACAGGGGAGGAGGGGAGGACGGGGAGGACAGGACAGGACAGGACAGGACAGGACAGGAGAGATTGATGTATTTGTGTTCTGTAAAAAAATTATGCCAGTGAAATAGCTTTATTTTGGCAAAATTCTCAAATTCCCATGGGTTAGGCTTATTTTTCAGTTATTTTTGTCTTTTTTTTTAAATGGTAAAGTTTCATGCTCATAATAACAAGAACTGTGGACATATTTATCCTATGCATCATCTGGTACACTACAAAGCTTCCCATACACTCTGTTTAGACTCTGAACAGTGCAGCAAATACCAAACACGTACAGAAGATCCCACAATGCATCCTTGTAAGGTATAGCACAGGTGGGTTTAAAGCACTAAAGACAGGTCAATTGGAATGAAAGCATTAAGCTAATGTTAACACATGGGTATTTCTCACTCATTACAGACTCTCATGCTTCCAGAACATTGTAAATTATCTCATATTACTTCAAACTCCATAGACTTCTTCTCATTATGTAGCCATTATTCAGGATTGATCATCATTGGTTAAAGCTTGTTATTTCTGTCAACATTACTTTCAGATTCAATTCCATGAGGGCACATTACCTAAACATATTCAACTTGGCTTGGCTCTCAAACATTGATTTCCCACATCATTCCTCACTACATTCCTCCTCAGAATAATCTCTGCATCAGCTCCCCCTCCAAAGTCTTGGAAGAGATTCTCTTTGAATGCAAAAGAGTGCTTGTAGATACTCCAAATTTTCCTGATGCTATGCACAGATGACTAGGTGCGGTGAAGTCAGAGACATACAGAAGCTAAAATATCTGTAACTGACACTGTGACTGAAAAGAGGTTGAAATCAATAAAATACGATACTTTTCAAAAGAAATTCTATGAATTCTGTTGCATATTGCTGATGGATATAGTTTTTATTTCAGTGCAGCCAAGAAAACTTGTGATTGTTAATAAAAATAGCAATAGATTTTTGAAGTTACTGTGTAACACCTCTAGATCAGAGTCTTCAGAAGGATCTGAGGGTTTTGCTTTCTGTATCACTAATATTACAGAGATAAATGTGGCATAACCCCATCCTTATTATTCCCACCAAGAAATACAGCAAGCCCTTCTACCCTTTTTCTTGTACCTCCATCTCCAGATTAAATAAGCTAGATCTATTCCTCCAAAAGTGGTCTAAGAAGAAAGGAAAACCTTGATTTTGTTTTTCTGTTTTTTGGGTTGTTTTTTTTTTCAAATACTTTCCAACTGTCTTCCGATGGGTTAAAATTACAAAAAACTTTCTTATTATTCAATATTATACTAAGGAAGTTTCCTAGCAGACAGAAAAGGGACCTATTTCCTACGCATTTTGAAAGATTCTTAGCAGCTTGGCTTCTTTTACTAACCAATATTATGAATAATATAATGCCAAAGCATCTTTTACTTTCTTCACCTTGGATGCACAGTGAAGATATCTAAGTACAAAATGTACTACAGACATGAATGTGCTGAACCACAGACAGGCCTCTTCTAGAGTCTCTGTGATTCTGAAATTATGATCTTCACACACAAGATAGATAAGAGAGATGGAAGCAGTGCAGGCAAGTGTCAAAAAAAGGGATTTCAAATGGTTTATTTTCCCCTCTTATGTTTGGGTACTAGCCACATTTGAAGAGCCCCATGGGAAAAACAGGTTGCTGATCACAGAGTAGCTTAAATGAGATAACCCTTGCAGCAAGTAGTATAAAGCATGTGCTTCACTGTCAGGCAGGACAGCATAAAGCTTTCTTTTGTTCTGATAAAAGATCTATCCAATGGCAACCACAATTTTAGGAACAGATCATACAAGACCATCACATTTAAGACATTTTTCCTGGCTTTGTCTCCTTTGAGATAGACTGACAGGCAAATTTGAAAGTATATCTTTTCCTCTGAGTTTTGGAAGGTTATCTTTTAGGTTCATTTTATGTTCTCTGAAACATTGATAACAACCTGCCAGAGCTGATGTGTTTACATCGATTTTTAGAGGTAAGAAACATATATAACTCAGGAACTGAGTGGGTCTTAAAATAAAAATCATGGTGGAGTTCAGTAAAAATCACTTTGTTACAAACAATTAGAGTTAAAATCTCTACTGTGGAGAAATAATATTCTGAAAAGTGGATTATTAAAAATCATTATACTTTTAGACAGTTTATGAATTTTTATATTCAATTTAAATTTTAAAAAATAATAAAAAAGAAATGGCTGAATGTCCATCCTCTTTCTAGATATTTTTTCTTCCCTTTGGTAAAGAAATCAATGGCCTGATCAGGAGTGAAGAAGGGAAAGTGAGTATGAAATGAAGAAGGAAGATGTTACTATTTTTCATTTGTGCTGAGAAAAATAAAGAACCATAAAATTACAAATGAAACTGAATAAAATCATATATTATATACATAACATTATTAATAGAAACTAAACATTTATGTTACCAATAATGGCATTTATAGGAAAAGCAAGGTCTGACATTGGGTCTTGCAATGCAAGGTCACAGAGATATTCTGTGAATAGGTACCTCAAATATAATACTGGATGCATGTTAAATCCAAATACATGTGAAGAAGGTTCTGTACTAGCTTGATTGAAACTGAAGATGCATAAGGAAATAAGAGCTAGCAAAACTTGGAGACACATTTATACCTTTTAATCCATCTAGCTGGGTTCTCACTTGACAACACCTTCACCAATCCGGAAAACTCATCCATGTTGTGCAGGCATTTTCAAGGCTCTAAGTGGTGTGGTACATTACTTGGACTCTCCATTGAGAATTCTTTATGACTGTACATTCCTTCCAAAGCCCTTGATACCTCATGTTGGGGCTACTTAGGGGGATGTTAGAAAGCTGATAAGTAATTTTTTTCCCATGCTGCTTGTACTGCACAAGTGCAGACAGAGTTTTAAAGCTTCATTTTGCCTCTTTGTTTTTTGTACTTACATACGCAGCATCAATATTTGATCTAGAAATATTTATTAGGAGCTTTCTACACCTATGTATAACTCCAGTCTTTAAATTAATATTGAACATTAGCGAAAAGCTTTTAGCTTACAGAGTGAAGAAAGGTCAGCTTTTCTTCGAGCAGGTTTGCCACATTACCATTATTTGCTGGACATAACTCCCAGAGTTGTCCTCAGAATGATTTCTATTTAAGGCCCTATTAGAAAGGTATCAAGAAAAGAGAAAGCATATAGAAAGTTCCTTTTGGATTTCTCAAATTCATAGACAAATGAAAATGGTTAAAACTAAATCAAGATATGCAAATAAGTACTTGAAAGGGTCATTGATCAGTTGTACTCTACTCCTTTCCTTTACACATGATTGTAACAGCAGCGTTTAGGTAAAATTATTTTATAAGGATGCTAGTGCAAAGAGACTCTCAGGGATGCCTGATCACATTGACAGTTTTCTCTTTCTATCTTTTTTTTCCATTTTTTCTGGCTTTCTGCTCATTAACACTTTTTTTTTAACTCCCCTCAAAATGTCATTTTCATATTTTAATAATCCACTACAGTTTTCTTGTTGACTAATAGAAAAATAATAACCCTCTTTTGCAGAAGTCTTCAAATGTGTACTTCAATTCTGTAAGGGATTTCAAAAACTACTCCAACAGTGCTAAGACCCTTGGTGTTAAAGATCTCTATAGATTGTGGCTAGGGACTGCATTCTTTTTGGCATTGTGTTGGTGTGTCAACTCCACCATCCTGCAGAAAATATCCACACTCTTGACTTTCTGTGACAATGGCTGAGTGCCTCCCTTGGCATACGGAAAGCTGAAGTAGAGGTTTAAGTTTCCCTCAGTATTCCACATCTGTGAAACTTAATACATCTTAACAGCTTTGTCACATTCCTTCAAATCAACCTTCCTCTCAAGCAGTCCTTTGCCTAATTTAAGAAGGTCTTTATTTTGGAGGATAATAAAATGACATATCTTTTACAGATATTTCCTTTAGTGTTCTCTTTAAGTGTGTGAAAAATTTTACAGGTTCTCTGTATGTAAATCACAAGACTAAAACATCCATGCACTTCTCCTATGAAGCAAACAATCCACTAATAGTAGTGGTCCTTATTAAGGTTAATAATTTTGCAGCTTCTTGAGATTCTTAACTTAATTTGGTGCATGTCAGCAGATCTCTACTGGTTTTCGGTTGGTACATCAAGACTTGGGCTTATGTATTTCCTTCTTTCTGGGTCACACACTTTTTAAAATTTACATTTCAATTTTTTTTTTTCTTTTTATGATATCATGTTTTGAATGGGTCTTCTGGGCCTGCTCTTCTAAGACTTTTGGTCTATTTTACATCTAGGAGGAAGTGTGACAAGTGTTGGCTTAGGCATATGAACTTAACTAAATGCAGTGACTTCTGAGGGTATTCATCACTTAACACATCCAGCCAACATCTTTGCCTGCTCAGCTGTCCTTAAAGAAAACAGAACGTAACAGAAAAAGATTGAAATCACTTTAAAATGGCAATTTAAGAGCAATATATATGCAGTTACCCTTCAATTTTGACAATACTATGGATTCATCTTTAGATATTCAAAGGAATATTTTGAAAGTGTTCTCAACCCTGAGAAATCTTTATACTTCAACCAAAACAAGTAGAAACAGGCTGCTTCAAATTTACCATTCTGCTTTTTTCCCTGCCATAGGAATAATGTCACTGCAGTTGACACGTTCCCACATTCCAGCAAATGTTCATGTATTTATTTCATTGATGTAAGATTTTCCAAAAGAAAAACATTTCACAGCAATATTTTACTGGCTTTACTGAATCCTGTTTTGTCAAAAAACCTCGGCTGTTTCTTCCTTTATATTCTTGGGGACAGTTCAATAATCGTTCCCTCATAAAAACATATTTTCCTTACTGGATTACTTCAGTCCTCATATTCTGACTATGAGTCTAGTTACCAGAGAGTACAGTGTGAGACAAAATGCTACAGAAGAGGTTCCTTCTCAGTAGCTGTATTGGGAGCCTTGCAGGAGACATTGTAGTAAGGAGCTGGTGACCTTGAACAGCTCAAGTCTCCTGTTCTGGGGTTTGTACTCCAGAAACACACACATGGAACAAGCAGCTGCAAGAGAGCTGCTGGTGCACCCCGTGCCAGCTTCTGGTGGGTGCTACAACAGAGGCAACACCCCAGACTGTCCAGGAACCCTCTATTAGTTGAGCAACTTCCTAAGGGAAACTTGGAATATGTTTGGGAATAGCAGATTTGCATCAAAGGGTGCAACAAGGTGGCTCTGACCATGCATGGGCTGTTGTGCCTCAAGGAGCTGGTGATCCACACTGCAGCTGACATGAGCACAGGCAGAGCAGCACTGGCTGGGCCACTTGTTCAGGGTAGCTTCAGGCTGTGAGGTGCTGCTCAAATTCTTGGCCACACGACAAACTCAGCCAGTGTCTGGTAGCTGAGCAGCCTGCAGGCAGTTCCCACCCACCCATTACCCTAAGTACATGATGTGCCTCTGTCCTAGAGTGACTATAGAGGGCAGCCTCTAAGGTGTGAAGCAAGAAGTTCCTTGGATGCAACATCCAATCTGTTTGACAGTACCACTGCTGAATAGACTTTGTTTCTTTTAGAAAACTGTATGTAAAAACTCAAATGGCCAAAATGGAAGATAATTCACCACAGACAGGATCTGTGCAGCACACAGCTGGGGAACGCATCAGTGGTGCGTCAGATGATGCATACATGCAGAGCGTCCAGCATCTGAACTGGTGTAAGACTGTATTGCTGTCTGTACTCCTCTTTTTATCCTGCCTTGTTTAAACAGATACTTTGTTAAGCCATTTATTGTCCACCCTTGCTTTCTGAGATCCAGATAGAACTCTACACCATCTCTCTATCCTTTTAAATAAAAAGTGCAGAGGAGTAGAGAATTAAGAGACAAGGATCTTTTTCCAGAAAGGGTTTGAAAAATAGGACAAAGAAAATGTGTTGGTGTTAAACAATACATTAGAAAATTTAATTAAAGATCAATGACATTATAAACCATAAAGTATCATCAAGTTTCAACATTATGGAAATTTCAGTTTAACTTTGGATAAAAGAGATTTTGCCCTTTGGACTGGTACCAAAGATTAAAATTCACGTTATGAAAAAGCTGTGTTCAGAGTCAAGCAGGACAAATTTCTTAATCTGGTAAAACACATTTAGTAACTTGCAGCACAGCCACAGAAATGGCAGTCTGCAAATGGAGATTAAAAGATCAAGCTGAGAAGGAAATTATGGTGAATTCAAGAAGGAGCTTATTTCAGTGTAAAGAGGGAAGAGCCTGAGATGACTACTGCACCTGCTATTTGGCTGCAAGTCACAAACCAAGATATTAAAGTGCATTCCCAATACTTGTTGCTACACAAATAGCTAGTTAATGGTCCTAATATAAGCACCCCGTGCTTGCAATACCAAATTAGTATTGCCTTTAGAACACATAAACAAGTAACAAAGGCAGCCTTTCAAGGCTTCACAGACTTAATGGCAAATTATTACTAAGTCCTTGGCTTAAAGGTAAGTCAGGAGAAAGTGGAGGTTGTAGATTCAGCCTCCCAGTCACCACAAACTTGTCTTACAAAACAAATTTACAAGAATCACATACTGGGGACAGGTAGTAATTTGGTAATATCCACTGGATTAGGAGATCTGATGCATATGTAAAGCTTAGTTATGGATTGTATGATCACATTTAAAGGTAAAAGTGACCCAGAACTACCTGTAACTTAGGATTCTATAGTGAATGAATGGATTAAATTTTCAGTTTTCCTTAAGTATACACTTACAAATTAAGAAAGTTTACTGATTACCTTCTGATTCTTTTTTTCCCTCTAAAAATCAGCTGGGAACCCAATGATTACCAAATATTCTTTTAAATTTGTAAAAATTACTTTGTTTCTAAGACTTGCATTTGATAGCCTGAGGTAGGTACAGACACAAGGAAAAATTATGAATTTATGTTAAAGTTTTCAACAAAATGAATATATTAAAATATTTTCAGCATATATAAAATTATTCAGTGTAATTATTCTCTTACAGAGAATAACCACTTATGACATGAGCATCTATTGTAGTAAGAAATACTATCTGAATTAATTTAGTTTAGCACAAGCAAGAGAATTTTCAATAACTTCTTCCTTTTAAGTTCTTTTGTTCTTGAAAATACACCTACAAAATTTCAAGTATGGATTTTGAACTTTATTACCAAATAATTTATTTTAAAACATATATAAATTAAAAATAATATGTTAATGAAATTAATTTAGAATAAAAAGAAATAAATACATTTCAGTGCAGATTATTCTGTAACGAGCAGCAGTTTTCAAGCCATGGTTAAACCTGAAAAATCTGGGCAGGAAAAATTCTAATACATTTCCAAGAGTGACCTATATCACTACTACCAGCAAGCTTTCCTTTCAGCTCTAGCTTCCTACAGATGCCTTTAGCTCATCCTGCCTAGGCAGAATTTCCAGACCCACCATAATCACACCATGTGGATCACAGTATGAGCTTTTTGTACTTTGCATTTATGACTGGTTCAGTCTCTCTGCTACACTGGACTGAAAGTACTGCCACATCCTTTTGAGTCCTGAATAGATCATGTTGGGGTTGCTCTAATTTCCTCCATTTTACTGCAGTGCTAAACAACTACAAATGTTTGAATTAAATGGCCACGCCATTAATATGAACCCAAATTCTCAAAGAAAACATACATGCAAATGCAAAACACTGTTTACATATTTCTAAAATCAATTGTAAATTACTTTCTTATGATACTTAAATGCAAAGTAGTGATGAGGCATCGATAACAAAGCTTCAAAAAAATTTTAGTGTTCCACAAAATGAGTTTTTACACTCTTTCTGCTAATTTGTCACCTGAAGCATGGTAAGATTAGATTACCACATTCCCAGGAGATAGAACATATGGGTAAAGAAAATTTGGGCAGCAGCATCAGCAGAGGAAGGCAGGAACTCTTTTAGAAAGTTACAGACCTCTTTTTAGCAGACCACACCCGAAGCACAAAAGAGCTGTGCTAACCTAAGAAAAGAGGAAGAGCACCCTTGAATCACACTATTTCAGCTCTATCTAATAGAATAACCCTAAACTGATAAAGCTAATTTTGATAGAAACACCGATATGTAAGATCTTTGACAGAAGAAATTGGTGATTTTTTGCAGTAGTTTAAGATATTGCTGAATCTATCTGTAACAAACCATCATCTTATGGAAGAATGCAACATATGCTAACCCTGAAGCAACTCCCATTCCTAGCTCAGACTCTTGGCCTGAGTCCCCTTGTCAAAAAAGGAAGCTAATTTGCTGAACTGAACTTGAACAGCTGAAACATGCACACACACTCCATTCTGCTGACTCTACTACTACAGCAGTAACATCTGAAAGAGGGGAAATTGCAAATGCCTTGGAACTGCCTTCAAGAGCAGCAGTTGCTTGCTTGGTGAAGGTGATTCAAGCCTTTAAAAACCTGTGCGTAATTATTTTTTTTTAATTGAAATAAAATAAGAATATTTATTTTTGCATATCAATATTGCAAAGCAGAGGAAACACTCAAAGTTACTTGGTTTTGTTAATAAAACATGTACTTTGAGTTTTTAATAAGATTTATTATAAAATATTTTAAAAAATAAAGCTCTTGCAGTCTACCAAAAAATAAATTAGCAGCTATGACTCTCTATTCAGGATCTTTTTAAAAAAATTAGTTGTCTTTGTCATGTTGATAAAGAAACAAAAACCATTTCTATCAGAAAAGCTCTTATCTGTGCCCAAATTTACTTACCATTAAACGAAGATTTAATCTTATTTTCTTCCATACTGATGGCATATTGGAACAAGATAGAGGTCATTTAATGTTATAGTTAGTTCTTATTTGTAGACTTTGCTTTTCATCCTGGTAGGTCTCTGGAGAACCTGAATTTTTCAAAAGTCTTTTCCTCCAACCTGGCAATAGGAAAAGATCCTTTCTGAAGTATGAGCCTGATTCTCTCACCAGAGATTAGATACATTCCCAGTCAGAAAAGCCCTATTAATCAAAACTTCTCCAGAATGTTGCACACTAGGAAATTTGAATAGAGCAGGTACAAGAGCAGAACCACCCACTCTATGATATTTAATCTAAATTTCATTTACTAAGCAGAGTAAAATTAAAAAGTGGATAGTAATTTTAATTTAATGATTTTTATCCTGCAGCATTATACATTTTTAAAAACAAAATCGAGACCAAAAAAAAAAAACCCTCAAAAAACAAACCCACCAAAAAAACCACTCTCAAACAAACGTGCAAAACTTCCAGCCTAGTTTAGACCAATTCAGTATTTCCAAGTCCCATCTGGAAGCGCAGGACAGTCCCACACCAGCCATTACATTCTACCTTTCCTAAGAGGCTTATTGCGGCAGTGCCTGTGATGTCAAGCCCGGCCAGCCCTGGCACCACTGCAGTCCGGTGGGACTTGGCTGGTGAGGAGTGTCAGTGAGACAATGGCAGGAGGAGGAAAGGAGGGACTCTCGAGAGGTTCGGTCAACATGAGTTTACTGGGATCCTGCGCGGAGCCCCCACCTGTGGACATCTGCCTCAGGAGACACAAGAATTATCCCAGGGGGAGGAACTTTTAAAGGGAGGCATAACACAGGGGAGGGTTCAACCAGGGACCAATAGGGTACAAGAGGGGAGTGGCTTGTAACATAACAGACATGTACAACAACCAATCAGTACAAAGTGGGAGGGGGCAGCCTGGATCCTGCCCAATCACTTGACGCCTCTCCTGGAATCTTCTAGACACAGGGAGAGGCCCCCAAGTGATGGAGAGGACCAGGGGGGGTCATATAACATATGATTGACATATAACTGTCACTAAGGAACAACCAATCAAATGACTGTAACTGGGGGAGAGGGTAGGGAGAAACCAAAAGTGAGTAACTGAAGGGGTACAAGGAACAAACCATCTTACAATTCAGCATTAACTTATGAACAAATATTAAACTAAAAAACACACCCTCACATCTTATTTTTCAACTATTTATGGCTAATTTTATTTTTTTTCCACAAATAGATTGCTAGCATAAGCCATGAGCACTATGCGTGGAGCCTCACCTCTTCCTGTGCCTTCCCCTGTCTCTAAGGCCATTCAGGGGTCCGCACTGGGGTTGTATCACTCTTTGGCCTCTCAATCCTGTGATGCTGCAGGAAGGTAAAGATACTAACAGTCGTTCTCCTTTCCCTCTTTTCCTTTGTTTTTCTCTTCTGCAAACTGGAGTAATCCTCATAGGGGGCAGGTGTATCCCAGGTCTCGCATGAAGATTGCTTTTAGACAAGCTTCACCCCACAGTACTGTCATAAGCACTGAAGTTTCCCCTAATAAATCTTATAGCTACATCTGCCTGAAATTAATGAGGAAAATGTCAGAATCCTTGTTAAAAATGTCATAGAATCACAGAATCAAAGAATGGTTTGAGTTGGGAGGGACCTCCAAAATCATCTGGTTCCAACCTTACTGCCCTGGGCAAGGATTTCACTAAAAGTCATTGAAAGAAAGAGAGGAGCAGGAAATGGGAAGAGAGAGCTAAATATTTCCAGATAAAGAGGAACAACAGCAATTTTGAAAACAATTTATATTTGGCTTTGCAAGACTCTGCAAAACTTCAGCAAAAATGGGGACATATCAAACAATAAAACCAAAATCCACTAGCTCTTGAAAAACAAATTGTGGTCAGTATAATTCCCTGAGCTTTATGCACTAGAATTCAGTATGAAAACCAGTTCACAGATGTTCATAATGTTTATAAAACCTTGCACAGAAATGGATTTTAAATTACTTTGGAAAGAAAGGTGGAATTAGGTTTCCAGGAAAAAAACAAACAAAAGTAACAACACAAAGTAAATAGCTTTCATTTATGAAAGTTTCTTAGGTTAGAAGATGTGTAAATGAAGTTGCAGTTAGCTTTTCTATATTAATTCCAGCCTCATACTTAGCATGACTGATTTCTTAATTTTCTGAATTAAAACAATAACTGAAATATACTTAGTTTTTATATAAAATAATTTGGTTTAGATTAAGAATACAAATGGTACAGTCATTCTTTTAAAAGCAACTTAAACACTTATTTATATGAAAAAACCAGACAACAAACATTTCCTTATTTGAATATTTGCCTGAGAAAAAATGATGAAAATATGTGAATATGAAAATATGTATTAAAGAAAATGAATCAAAAATATCTCAATAAATATGTATTTGTTTTCTAAGCAACTATAATCCATATCTTTCTCTGGGAGCTAGCAGATTTTAAACTGGACCTAGATAGAACTCATCAGTGAGATAATAAACCTTTCACTGAGCTTAAAATCTATTTAAAACACTTAGCTTTACAACTTACTGCATGTTGAACTCTAATTTATGTTATTGTAAATCTAATTTAACTCTCTTGATGTCATACGATATTATATAGGTTTCATACCAATGTAAAGGATAGAAGAATCAACCCATAAACTTGCTCTAGTTCTGCTTCATCATTACTATGTTGTGGGTGGGACTTACAGATAATTTGCTGTGAAAAGCAAATAATTTGAATTACAATGCATTCGTTTTCACAGTACCATTTCCATCTGCTTAGCTTCTCTGGAGGGTTAGTCCTGTTTGGCACATCATTATATTTTTAGTTATAATCTTTTATTAACAAACAAATATGTTGACAGTGCAAAATATTTTCTTTCATGAGCAGTAAGAGATAAGAAAACTACCTAGCAAATAGAAAAAATATATGACAGAGTGGAGGTAATACAAATAATAGGTTACATTGAACATAAACGCTGTCATAAGCATTAGATCAAAGTCTTGTTTCTAATTAATTCATCCCATTTGAATGTTTCCCTAAGTAATGTTATTCCATTGCTACATGTTGCTAGCAGTGTTTTTATTCCAACTCTCTTGTGTCTTTTATTGCAGTAAGCCATATTCCTTTAGGGCTCAATTCTGCAGTCTTCACTCAATCTAAATTCCCAGTTCAGTCTGGGGGCAGGATTTGCTTGAACAAGGACAAAAGAATTTAGTCTCTAGTGTGTAGTTATAACAGTATTCTCAAAGCCTAAATGCATTATATTTTAGTAGAGTCTAGAATTTAATATGGAGCAGAAGTGTCTTAAATTCTACTTCACTTTCTGCTTCTGAATTTTGTCAGATAAGTGTCTTGGCTTCCTTTTCCATTAACATTGCCACCAATAAGACAAGTATAATAATGAACAATAAGCTCCTCTGACAGGTAATTTGATGAAAGGCTCTGGGTATCTATTGTAGGTCAGATGCTGTGAGAGAAATCTCTCATACAGTATAAAGCTCAGATCACCCACTTAACATTTTCCTTTTTATCTGGCTAGGAAGAGATTCCAGAGCAAAATTCCTTGGGCAATCTGGAGTCAGCAACAAAGTGTTTGAAAGACTAATGTTATATTGCAGCTGAAGTATTAGTTCCCAGGAAGCCATGGCTTTTGCAGTATGGAAAAGGGGCACACGACTATCTTTGCTTCTCCCTCTCCAGCTGTAGTAGGCATACAAGAATTACACTCTGGACATGAGGAAACATCATTAGTTTATTTTCCAAGGTCTTGCACATATTTCAAGCTCTACTGCCTGGCATGTTTTATGCTAGTTAAACATCTGTCTTGCCTATCAGAAAAGTGTCATAGTTCAACTTCTCCAAGTCAAATAAGATATAGCACAACTCACATTGTTCTGTTCCAAATATTATACTGTGGAACAAATTGACCATCTGTAAGAACATACGCAATTATCCTATTCCAACAGAATTTTGCCTTGTACTTTGAACTCTCATAGAAAATGTCCTCTAAATCAACAGCCTTTTACTGTTATAAACTTCTAAATAAAATTTAAAGGACTAGAACAGAAGTTAATTTAGATTACCACACACAGTGACTGGAATTACATATAACAGAGCTCAAATGCAATTTTAGAGTGCTACAGAGCACACTACAGTTTCACTGAAAGAGCACAAAAGGTTTTCTGAAGGGTTGAAGAATGTGAACTCATCCTGCATTACACTCTGCACAGGTCTGTAATACACATCTTTAGCAAAAAGTAGCATATGCCCATAGGAAAATGTTCTCTGTATATGAATCTAATGCACATTTGTGGAGAGGAACACAATAAAGTCATGCCTGAGCCTTAGATCTTGTATACTATAATCTGAAATCTGGGTCATCAATGACTTTTAAAGCCATCATGAGAATCCCTTTTTGTCCCCACATCTCCTTTTATACAGTTCTAGTCTCTTTCATATATAACCCAGGGGGAAAAAAAAAACCCACATACCCATTTATGTCATATATTCTATTTTTCTAATGTGGATTTTCTAAATATTTTCCTTCATATGCAACCAAGGTCTTTTAAAATCTTCATTCTGTCATCTTCCAAAATGTTCAATTAGGTTCAATTTCTCTGTTACATGATCCTTCTCATTGTTGTATCTTATTTTCCTGCTTGAATACCTTCCCTTCTGTGAAGTTAAGCTAAGAAGTTAAAACTGAATAAAATCTTTATAATGTAGCTAATATAAAGTATAGGCATATCTTAAAAAAATAACTGTGTCCTGGATTACCATTTTTTAAAGAACACTATTATGATGTTTCTAAAATTATTTCGTTTCCCTAAACCTATGAACAAAATTATCTCTTTAAAAGTGGACAAAAATACTTTGACCAAGGAAAGGAAATTTGATCCAAATGGACTTAATTAAATGAGGATTAGTATGCTCTTTTCAATCTGTAATTTCTGATTGGGCTGTACCCCTGAAACTATTAATCAAATTGTGAAAGTGTGCCTGCATTAAAGTGGCAAGAATTCAAACAAAACATTTAAAAATTTGAAGTGAAAAATGACCTTCCTTAAGTCTTTTTCTTATAAGAACAGCATATTTTGAAATCAGGCTGGATTATCCATATGCAAGTTTTATTTATCATTGTTATTAAAGAGACATTCATTAACAAAAACTTCTGGAAAAATAGTATGGGATGTTAAAGAATATAAAGCAACCTCTCATTTTCTAATGGATAGATTTTTCTAATATGATCATTCCTTATGTATCTTTAATAATGATTTATTTTTCAAGATCCTAGTCATGACTTCACTCTCCATATGTGAGAGCCAAAAGAGCTGTTTAGAGATGATGAGGTCCTATGTGAACTCCTACTTAATGCTTAATTATTGTAAACTATCTCTAACCCACATAAAAGCCAATTAAGAGGCAGCACGAATAGCCATATTAAATATAAATAATATCAATGGCTTGCATTCTCTCAGCATGATTCAGTTTAAACACTTAAACTATGAATAACGATGGAAATTTTTTGTAGCACTCCTGAGGTAAAATAATGTTTTTTATAGAAGCATTTCTTCAAGCTATAAAAATTTGCATTTATATATAGACTATGTTGTTCTAAGCCACAGGTATTATGAACAATTAAAGATCCCTGTCAAACCCTGGGAGGATCTGAAACACATGAATATGGTATTATTTTATTCACCACTGTGTGAGATTAAGGTGCTTCACTGAATTAAAAAAAAAAACAAAAAAACAAAGCAAAACAAAAAAATGCACCAAAAAAATTGGAATAGACAATTATTGAAATTTACCATAAAAATTATGTCAATGTTTTTATCAGTTTGAGAATTCCAAGGAAAAATGCATTGTTAGCATAATATCAGCAAAAGATGCTGATGTACTTTTCTATCCAATGGTACCTGTGGAAAGATTTAACATAATATCTTGTCTGTTACTCTGTAAGTTCAGACAGTTTTGTTGTGTAACTGAATCTATGGGTACACAGTTGCAGAGGATTCTTTCTGCCATTTAATTTGTGCCCTACATCTCAAATATGACTGTCTTTTAGCATTACTGGATTTCCAGATTTCTTCTTCAATAACCTGGCTCTGCAGAATTCCACATTAGACAGAATAGCAGAGAAATGAGCTAGGAATCTCCACCTGAACTGCCAGTTCCAGATATTCAGGTCATTTGGAAAACCGTAACTGGGTATTTAAATGAATGCAGAGCTGTTTTCAAAAGCCACCCTTTCCACAGGTATAATGGTAATTCGTAATAAAGGTGGGCCAAGGGCTTTGGTTTTGCAAAATTGTTCCTTCTGGCTTCCTGCATGTGTGCCAATAAAAAATGCTTATTAATTATCTTTCTCTCAACTATTAAGAGGGTGATATACAAACTCCCTAGTCTATGTATATCTTTGTGATTTAAGGAATGGATCCAAAGTATGATGAAGAAGAATTTTATATTTGCTAAAATAGGTTGTTTAATCAAGCATTCTCTGCAGAAATGCTGCAACAAAACTTCTAATTAAAACATAACCTGAGGTGGCTTCACCAATTCTAATCTAATGGGAACTAATCCCTGTTTTAGGTAAATTAACTCTCAGGTCTTAATTTGCTCAGATTTCCCTTAGAGTTTTCTTCACTAAAGGAAACAGTAGCTTGCTAGAATGGCCAATGGCTTCATCCCCTAAATATTTGTCTGTAAGATGAAGGTACATTCTATATCCACTATTTTCTATATTAAACAACAATTGGATTTTTTGAGGAGTGAACACCATCAAAAGATTTACATAGGTGAATGTGCATGCACTTGATGTCCCCTCGTTGTGCTCCCATGTCAGTTGTCTTAGATTCAGTATCTTTTTACTGGTCACATTAGATAGGGTTGAAATATTTGAAACTAAATATGTTAGGACCACTCTATATCATAACATACAGTAAGACAAGAGTCAATCATCTCAAGTAAATTCTGAATCAATAATAAATGTCAACAAGACAACAAAATGAGACCTATTTATATTTGAAACATTGGAAAATACCACATAAAGTCAGAAGATAACTTGACATTGTTTATGATTTCTGCTTAAAATGCAAAACCTCCTGGGATTTCTAAAGTAATAAGTAATGTCGGAGGATGTTTATTATCAAGGGTGCACTATTCCTAGTTTTTAAATTAACTATTCTATTTCTCACTTTTTAGTCTGGTCCAGCAATCATAACTACTCTGCCATTTAACTACACTGGGCAGAAAAGTCATAATTTTAAAATTTCTTTTTAAGTGACATTTATAAGAGTTATTGACTAACCCCAGGGAACAATATATGCATCAAAAGAAATGGAATCACTTTGAAAAAGATTGGCACACAAGAAAAAAACCAAAAAAATTAAAGCCCAACCAAACCAAAACAAATGACAAAGCCCCAAAGAGAGTCTAATCAGATTTACATCCAAAATGGATGACGGATTACTTTCACTGTGGTTTTGCTTATTGCAAAAGCCAGTATCTGAACCATAGGAGATAAAGAACCGAAATAAGAATGACTTGATGCTTGATGCATTATATTCATATATAATTAATAATAGAATCTTTATCTCCTGATATCATAGTCATCACATAAAATGCTCCTGCATATTTGTGAACATTGTTTTTACACCAGTTTGGTACCTAAGAACAGTGGGATGCCAAGAGAAAGCCACAAAAAAATGACACAATGAAAGGAATAAAATCGGCATACATGTGAGAGATATTTAACACTATGTTTAGAAAATATAAAATGTTTGCTCTGTTTGGTTTAAAAGAAAAACACAAAATACGCAAGTCTATTGATAATCGATTTTAATATTGCTTTAAATCAATTTCTGTTCCTGAAGTGGTCTATGACTTCTCATTTTAGAGAGCTGGTCACAAGAGGGCAACATAGTTACATACATATGGAGCAGCTCTGACACTCCTCCCAATGAAAATTAATAGTATGAAAAAATGCAACAGTAAGGCATGAAAGCTGGTTATTGGCCAATGTTTCTAACAGAGTAAATATCTGATTAATATGACAAAATTTAACCTTAACACCATCCCCCTACACAGGTTCCATAACACAATCTGGTCACAGTGTAATATGCTCTTTTCAAATAAAATGTCAAAGTTTCATTCAGTGTTCACTACTTTCTCTAAGGATGTGCCTGCTCTTGGAAATCTGTACAGATTTTCCCAGATCTGTGCAAGTATCTCTCATACGCTACAGGTAAACCAGAGCATAGTCTGAAAATGTCAGTATCATTGGAATTTCATATCCTACAATATTCTGATGCTCTTTTTAACCTCACTGATTATAAATTGTTTTCATCTGTAGAACAAATAAACTAGGTATATGAGTGGCTAGGGAATATCAGTTGTTTTGGGTAGAACATTCAACTTTAATTGTTGCATTATTTTCTTAAGTGATCCAGGTTTTAAAGTAATGATTTGTCTGTTTCAAAGATTCTTTAAAAACAGAGGAAAGTCTTCCAAAAATATTTCAAAATCAGTTTTTATGTAGAACTAGCCTTACAAATATTCTGATAGTGAAACCTTTGTAGATCTGATATTCTGAAAAGACAAAGGCTATTCTTTTGGTGCTGATTGTCACTCTCAAGGTAATTCATCATGTTTGTACTAAATTTAAGTCATACAACACACAAAGGAGCCATGAGAATTTCCACCATAGGTACAGTGTTGATTGGCAATATTGTCATTATTAATTACTGCAGCAACACCACAAATTGTGTACAGGAAATCAACTGGAACAAGACTTCCAAGGACTCTCTGACAATGTCAGACAAAAATAAGTTCCAATCACTATAGTAACAGCTGTGAGCAACATTGTGGTTGTGTTGCAGTCAATGGCAAAGTTCCCACAAATATCAGATAGGCCTAGAATTCACTTTCTGACAGTCATCCATGAGCTGTACAACTAGAATTGACATTTTAGACATAGAGTAAAAATACTGAATTTCTTTACAGCTTGCTTGTAGATGAGTTTATTTACATTGTCTATAATGCTTGAGTGCCTGACCAATATACTGAAATCTCTGTAAAGCCAAAGTCCAAACTTCTTGCAGGACAGAGGCTAAATATGCAGATCTCACTTGCTGAATACATTTCTGAGGAAGTTTTGTAGATTGTTTTGTTTTCTTGTCACAGTCAGCCTACCAGTCTTCTCCAACACATTCAAAAGTTTTAAAATTTCTCTTTTATCTGGAGTGAAAAAAGATGGGAAGAGGAGACAGAGGAGAGACAAAAAAAATTTGAGATGAAGTTCCAGAAGAAAATCTGGTCATACATATTAAAAAATGAAGTATTTTATTACTATGAGAAATTTTAAAAGACCCTATTTCAACATTTTAATTTTTCTAAAGTTTTATTATTTTTACTTTAAAGGAAAAAAAATGGGGTTTAAATAATGATTTTTTTTCATTTCTAGTCACCTAGAGCAAAATCTGGACTAACGAGAATTTCTCTTATATTACATTTTGTTGTACGAAAAACTCATTGAAATTGTAATTTAGTGTCATAATTCTTTTGAAAGTGTGGTCTGTAACACCCCAGCCCATTTAATCTTAGACCTTCAAATGCCATGATCGTTCTCCATATATAAGTCACAAAACAAACAGACAAAGATGAGGTGTTACCCATCTCTATTGCCCTTTTCATCATGGTCTCACTGCTTTTTATTCATTACACTTACCTGTTCTCAGATGAACTCCTCAAGACTTACCCTAGTTTTTAAAGTAGAACCCAAGATGCGCAGCTACTGATGAGCTACGTGAAATAATTACATTAACAGCTGAAAAGCTGTTGGACTACACCCTCTTGATAGATCACCTGAGGTTAGATAAAAATGCAGCCACATTAGAGCTAATTCAGGTAAAATAAAGGCATGTCCTGCATATGATCAGTCCCACTGATGGGTATATATCTGTGGAATCTATACTTAAGACTAATGGTTTGTGTGAGAAAGAGCAGGTGATGCACAGAAGACAACCATGACCTAACAAAAATGCTTACCCTGATGGCTGCAATCCAAAGGAAGAGTGTGCTGAAGACCTTTTTAAAGCAAAATGCTCATCAAGCTTTAAGACAGAGAATTAAATCAGAAAACAATGTAAAATTATATCTGCATAAAATAGTACGGATATCAAATTGCAACATTAATTCCTCCATGGCAATAGAGTAGAAAACTAAGGAGCTGATTTTTTCTTAGTAGTTCTTACTAATACTGATTTGAAATGGCTCCTGAGTGCAATAATTGAACCAGTCTTCACTGCTTGAACTGAAATATCCCCTTAACCTACAAGAAAACTGTAGGTAGGTGATTCCAAATACATAATTTCTAATGTTCTTTCTTTAATTTTACGATTTTACTTTGCTGCACATATCAATAAAAAATAAATTTTATGGCAAAACATACAGTGAGGTTTAAGAACGGTAGTATGCTGTGAAAAGTAAATGTATGAAGTATTCAATTTTTCATACACTGTAGAGATTTACTTTAATCCTTATGTATTCACTTTCACTGCTTCTGAGATAAATCTTTGTGTGCTTCCCTGTGGAACACAAACCATCCTCCAAGGACAGGTCAGCTACCTCAAAACTCCTTCCACTGCTTTCTTCAAGGAACACAACAGGAGTGAGTAATTACAAAAATTTCAACAACCAAGACTCTTCTCTCTCCTACTGGTCAGGTCTTTTAAAGGTACTATTATCCCCTAATGACCTGTTAAGTCTCTGAAAGAAATACAGCACATAAAATTCCAGCTGCTCACTTTTTCTGCCTAGCTTCAGCATGATGGAAATCAGGAACCCCTGACTGTGTTATGGCCCTGTGTCAACTCTTCTGCTGCTGCTACTGTCATCCACAGTAGCTCTCTTTTCATGACAGGTTCCTCCTCATTAACTTTTCCTTTCCTACCGCGGGTGAAATCCACGCACCCATTTTGTTGTACAGCTGTATTTCAGGCTGTCACTTACTCAAGACTCAGCACCTCATTCAAAGTCCAGTGAATCATCACAAAATTTTAAGATTATTTGTATCTGACCTGAGACCTGAAAAACATGAAAGGATTTGGGTTCTTTTTTTATTCATGCTTCCTGCTTTCACTACCTTAAACACAATTTTGACACTCCTTCCAAAGTGCAAAGGAAATACACACTGACATGAACTCTTTTTCCCATATGATGCATTCAGAGAAAAAAATTGTATCCTTGCAATATGAAAAAAACCCCAAACATTAGAAATTTCACTGTGGGAGTACTTGGAGGGACAAATAGGTGTAATAGTCGGCATATAAGTCCTGTGAGAAGTGCTAAAACAATATCTGGTTAAAATTTTTCTCTAAAGTAAGTTAGTGCCACTAACTCAATCTCTATATAACAAAGCATAAAACAATAAGATGTTGATAAAGGTACTTTGAAATAGATATCCAAGAATGGTTTCTAAAATTTTAGTGACATTGACAAATAGCTATTTATTCTAATATTTTCAACACACAGCTACAAAAGCCTGAGTTCTTTCAACCAAATCTTTCATTTTTTCATAAATACTCAGCCTCTGCGGCTTCTTATGGAGTCCAGTGGGATTCAGATGCACTCATAATCATTAAAACATGTTTTCACATTAGCTACAGAGACACAAATCTCTAAGTTGATTATTGATGTCACAAATTGAAATGTTGATTTCAATTAAGCAATCAAATTTTAGAAAAGCCAGCAGCTTATTTGAACAAAATTTTTAAAAGTCTCTTTATAATACAATTTAAAAATTAGTATATATGAAGATGATATCTCCCATGAAATATGTTCAAAGTATTGATTGGGGTGTTCCTTTTTAAAAATACTTTGCGATACATGCAGTACAGTAATATTCTTAATGAGGAGGTTCAGTTAACAGCATGCATAAACAATTGGAAATTGGATTCCACTTAGATATTTCAGTGTTAATTTTTGTGGTTTTCTCTTATAAATTCTGAAATGTCAGCAAAATATGTGTGCATGCTGGAAGCTTTTTGCATGAGGGATATAGCATGGCAGAACTTCCTATTCAGAACTCACTACTCCAAAGAGCTGACAAATACTAACCAGGTATTCCTTCTACAAGACTTTCCACTCTACACAGACTTAAAAAAGCTACTATTTCCTTAATTTCATTTCCTACCAAAATTCAGTAACAGGAGCAACTCAATAATCTAGGAGAAATATCTTCTTAAAATTAGCAACCATTGCATCATATTAACAGGGACATACTTTACTTACCTTCACTTACCTGAAGAACCATAGTCTTCAGAAACATTTGAATCAGTAAACTTCCATTCCATCCTGGAATTCAAAATTTTCACATGGTTACAAATAACCCTTCATAATTTGATTTACTATATTCTGGGTCAGAAGCTCAGGATTTAAACCAAATTACTTCAATAATTTCCATATTTATTTGTCTTGAACATGTGCTTTGGACAAGTTGGAACAAAAGAAAAGAAAAAACTTCTTTTTCTTTAAATAGCTGTAAAATAGGCAGATAGGCAACAGATATCACTTCTAGCTATACTATTCTCTGTTGCTGCAATTTTGTGAGGATGACAGTACTCAGGCACAAAATCTGCTTGAGTTCAGAAAAAGATAGCAATAGTTCAAGTTTTCCTCATAAGAAGTGATGGAGATGAGCAACACCCATCTGTAACTCCTCTGTCTCCAAGACATTTTAAATATATTCATTTTCAGTCTGAGAACATTCCGCATATTGCCAACAAAAAGAATGCTGTGCATTGTCAGATGCGCTGTATTTCCACAGCTCTGGGTTTTTGTCAGAAAAGACAAGTAAATATCCCCCAATCTCTTTCTACTTTGCTTAATTTGTTTCTGTTATCTCAAAGCAAACTATTATTGTGTTTATAAATCAAAGCGTAATGCTTCTTAACTTCATGACAATTTCAATTGGGTTGAACAATTTGGGGGACTAGCAGCTTCACACACATCTGCTGGTGAGGCACAAAGATCTGTAAGTATGCAAAACTGGCAATTTGGACCATCTCCCATGCTTCCCCATCATAAACACTGTAGCTAGTACTATATTAAGACATTAACTTAAAAAAAAAAGACAAAGCTAAGAAAATACATCAAAGTTACAAAGCAATTTAACCCCCAAAACCTAAGATTTTCCTAAATAAGGTTAAATTATGGAACCTCAGCAATGGGGCTGTAGTATCAGTAAAGCCTTTAGTGATTTAATTGGAGGGAAAGAGATGGCACACCTAAGATAGTGTCAATTAAGAAGTTCATAAAACTAGACTGCATCCCTCAGAAAACTATCACAGCTCGTGGAGCAGTCTAGAGCACTCCAGCAGAGGCTAAAAACACATAGACCTAGGAAAATCTTCAGCAAGTGTTTGCTCATTTCTCATTGAGCTCTGGAACACCTGGTGGAAAGCCATGGTTTTTCTCCAATCCATGCTAGCAAGGCTCTGAACCATAATCTCCACTCCACTAGAATAATCCTCTACAGCTGTTTCAACTCCAAGAGGTACATATCTGAATGTCAGTTTAACTCCTTTAGAAAAGCATATGTGAATTAGGACTGCAAAAGTAATTCTTGTCTTTAGTGGAAGACTTCATTAAGGAAGAAGCACAGGGACAAAAACATTTTCTAATTATACATTGAAATCCAGAATTTGGATAGATCCCATCTCCTCTTCTTCTGGGGGCATGTTCCTTACTTCTGTGTTTAGCCTCAGTTGTATCCTCTAGTCCTTCAAATGTTGTATTTAAGATCCTTCTGATAAAATTTCATTGATTTAATTTAACTGACGAAAAGTAGCAGATTAAAGCAGAAATAAGAACTTGAGGAAGTGACAGAGGCAGTTGCTGATATCAAGTAGAGATATAATGGGTTTACTGGTTTTTTGCCAGTGTAGGCAAGAATTACTTGCAGCACAAAATTCATTCTGGCCTTCCAAATTTTCTTCAAGAAGAGCAGATTATAGCCAACAAAAATCCCAAGCATATTTGCAGACAATTGAAGAATGAAGATGCTTGACTAAAAGTGGAAAACTGAATATATTATCATATGATATTACTTCACAAATTGAAAACAGTCGTTTGAAAATATTTTTCTTCTTCAGGAAAGTGGTACTTCCTTTACATTTCACTTGCACAACAAAGCTACACTTCCCCTCTCTCTCTTCTCACCCCTTCTCAAAATAAAAGAAAATAAATGTAACATTAGCAGGATGAAGACTGGCATCAAGACATCAAAGACTACATTTTACTTCAAAAATGTCTGGAAAGACATCTGCCTGATGTTTCAATTAAAGATTTATGTCCTTGATAATACTGTTAGTTCTGTATTCCATAGCAAACTATAAAAATACTTTTAAAAAACTTTTTTTTTTCTTTGCTAATGGGAAAAACTGACTTCTCCAGCACAATATAGTTAAAATGTTTACTTACTTGAACACTTTGACTGACTAAAAATGTTAATCTATTTAGGACTGGATTTCTTTTAATTCCATTTGATATGTGATATTGTTAAAACTACTTAGGAGTGGTTTGGACAGAAAAAAAGGTGTACCTTATAATATAAGAACTTTATCTATTTAGTAATAATTCACCTTCTAAAACTAGGAAAAAAATACTCTTTGATTTCCATTTCCACTAAATAAGAACACAGAGAAATGTTAGCTTTGTCATACACTCGCACAGAATCATTGAAGGAGATGAACAATGAACACTACTATAATAATTAAAATTTCCATTTTGTCTATAATACCTTTGACTCTCAAAATTATGGAAGGCTTCTTATTAATTTAATGGTTATCAAAAATCATAGATTTCAGTGAGGTTTCATTGTAGTTTCAGTCTGTTGAGTACTCATTAAAACCTTGACTGCTAAATCTCTGATTTCACAGAGGTAAATTGAAATTTAGAGTGATTTAGTAGCGGTGGGTAATAATTCTTTGCTTTATAGCTCAAAGACTTTCATCATTTACTCTCAAACATTCTGCATTTGTCACATACAGGATGCTCGAAGAGCAGTGAGGAAGATGACCTAGCTTTGATCAAATTTTGTGTTATCTCTGTTTGTTACAGAGCACTTCTGTTTGCATTCTTCATGACTCAGGGCCCTGGAAAGGGATTCAGACTTCTCCCTATTCTCTATTCAGTGCTGTGGGAATTCAGCAAACATGCTCAGCTCAACTGGGAGAGCTTTTCTGCCGTTTGTTGATTTTGCAGTTTGCTCTCAAATATAGCAGGAAATGTTGGCTGATGTTTTTAGGGTTGCATAAGGGATTTTGATGACCAGTTCCTATTAAAATTAATGAGCATTGAGCGTACAAATCCCACTGGTAATCTCACCCTTTCTGGTATTAAAACAATAAAAATTGGAGAGGAGTGACATGTAAAATAAAATTTATGTTGCATTAAAAAAAAAATCCAGCTATCTATTAAACCTTTCAGCACTTCCTTTCCCTCAGTCTTGAGTGAAATCATTTATGGAAACTCCATGAAAGTACTTTTATTACAGCTCTAGATGCTCATATATGGACCTTGCTTTATGTGGGTTATTTGACTGGTATTTATTTTATATTACAGTATATTTCTGAAATTTTGACCTCTAATTTATTACAGGAAGGAGCCATAGTAATAATAAAAAAATGGCAGCAAGAGCTTCAGGTTTTAAAAATTTTGCTGATGCTTTATATCTTTCACATTGCATTTTCATTGAGCTATTAAGAGTTTCTGAGCACTAGACATATCTTTGTTCTAATGCTTTAGGAATCCATTCTACATGATGTAATCCTAGAAAAGGAAAGCAGGAAGAACATACTTGAAGCATTTAGTGCTGCCATTAAAAACTGCATTCTGCAGGACAAGTTCACTGTGGGTATCACAGAAGATTGAGAATAGAAGAGAAATATTGATATATCACAAATGCATTCAAAAGATTTCTTAGTGTTAGGAAAGAATTGAAATATTTTTAGTGTCCAGCTCAATAAAGCAGTGACAGATCTTAAGTTTACATGAAACATAAAATGACTAGAAAAATAATTTATTCTTATGATACAAAATGAAGCAAAACAACAACAAAGCAAAGTATTTTTGACAAATACTTATCCAAAACTTTGACAAAAAGTTGAAACAAATTCAAAAAACTATCAATGGAGATGTTTTTTTCTGTCATTTATTTGATGCAAAAGATTTTTAAATGCCACTTTCTGGTATAGGAAGCAAAATGGGCATAAATCTTCAGGAGCAGCAGTGAAAAAGCTATCATTTAACCTTCTTGATAGACTTTTAAATTTTTGAGAAAATATTACTTTTTAGTTGGAAAAATGGTAATATGGAAAGTACTCTACAGTAAAAGTATTTATCTCAAAAATACAGAACACTATTTATTCCATTTATACTTTTACATATTTTTACTTTTATAAATCATTAGGAAATACAATTCCAAAACACTATATGCTGACTGTTATGGGTTTTTTTAATCATTCACACACATATTTTATTGTTATCTTTCTTGCTTAAGCTAAATCTTTTATAAAACTTACGTTCTGTGTGTATACTTTTTCATGTTCCCATTTATTTCTAGAGTAGCTGTATGCTTGCTTTGCAAAACAAAACAAAACAAAACAAAAAACAAAACAAAACAAAAACCACTTGAAATTCTTGGTGAAAAAGCTAAACATGGTTTAGCAGCATGTCCTTGCATTACAGAAGTACAGAAGTCCAAACAAATATACAGAGATGGAATCATAAAGGCAGACTGGAAGGGACCTCAAGAATAGTTTAGTCCATCTTGTTACACAAAGCAGAGTCATCTGTGCAGTCAGACTGGATTACTCAGGGCTTTGTCCAGTCAGGTATTGAAAACATCTTAAAACAGGGAATGCACAGCCTTTCTGGGCAGCCTGCTCTACTGCCTGCCTGTTCTCAGAGTAAAAAAGTGTTTCCTAAAATCCAGTCTGAATTCATCTTACACTCACTGTCTCTTATCTTCCCACCTTGAATCAGTGGGAAGAGACCCCTTCCAGCCTCTTGATAACCCTGGCACAGGTGCTGAGGGACTCCTGATAAGCACTCCTGAGATGATCTCTCCTGCAGGCTAACAAGCCCCAGCTCCTCAGAGGGCAAAGGCTACAGTCCCTGGCCAGTGTCCTCTGATGTACTAACTTATCAATTCCTTTTTGATATTGAGGGACTCAAAAGTAGATGTAGTATTTCAGATGGGATCTCATGGATTCCAAGTAGCAAGAATCAATGCCTCCCCTCAGTGTTCTGGCAATGTTCCTATAAATACCTCCCTAGGCATCCTTTTCCATTGCTATACTTTCTAAGCCTTATTTGTTGCAATTTGTTTTATGTTTCAATTTCCTGATTCTCTTTTCACAGTTTCACTCTTCTTTAGTGCTCATCCTCAGTAATTTGACTTAGTCAATTCCTTGAATACAGATTTGTGAAATTGATGCATCTTTAAACTGACTTTTCCTTCATTTATGACCTTAATATTACCTCTGTCACTCTTTTGATCTTCTTTCTTTAGTCAACCCTACCTAATACCCTTCTTGGCTAACTGCAAATTGCTTTCTTTAAGTTTGTCACCTGGTTTCATGTGGAATTTCTCTTACCCATTCCATGCTACACATCCTATGCATTCGTATAGGTCACAGGTACAGGAAACGTTTACCTTGAGACTGGTTCTTTTAACAAACAAAAACAATTTCCCAGTTTTTAAGGTATAATCCATATTCTCAGGTTTACACTGCCTGAATTTTGAGATGTGTTTATCACAGTGTTAAATCCAATCCAGTAGTGCTAAATCTCTATAAACATGTTCTGAATCTCAGCACAGTCTATAAAACTCAGACATAACTTTATTTGTTGAGCATTCACACACCTTCTGTGCAATAAAATATTTTCTTTTAAAAACGGTTCAAACCAAAGGTTCCTCATTTGGAAAATTTCATATTGGATGGACTTCTTTTTTTTTTTCCCCTTTTCCAGTTTTCCAGTTCCTTATTTTCTTGACCACAAAAGCAAATAGAAAAATGGAACAGTCTTAAATTTTACAAATTGCGTACAGCACAGATGATGATATTTTACAGAACATGAGTACCAGCATATATTGACTGTAGCTGAAAATGAAAGACAAAAGTTTAGGAAACAATAAGTAACATTTGTTCTAGTGAAATGAGCTGTAAGTTTCTGGCTGAAGGCTGAAGGTCAGAATATGGTGGGGGTTTTTTTGGGTTTTTGGGTTTTTTTTTCTCAGAACTAATAAATCAAACAATTGAGTGTTGTTCTTCTGGAAATAAGTTTCTAAGTATTCAAAAAAACTACAATGAGAAAATTTCATTGTAATTTCTACTATTGTCACTATCATAGTGACAATAGTACAGGCACTATTCAGGGGGTGTGATTTTTTTCTTAAATTAGGAAAAGAACAGGCATGAACAAAAAATATTCTTTCCCACAAAGATCTAGGGATTTTTAAAAAGTGAACATAGAAAAAAAGTAGATTGGAAGGGATTTTTGAAGATCAACAATGCCATGTTTTAAGCAGAATGAACTTCAAAGTCAAAGAACATTACTTAACACCATGTCCACTTGGACTTTGAGTATCTCCAAAGATGAAGATATTGCAGCCTCTCTGGGCATCTGTGCCAGTTTTCAACCACCCTTCACTGAAACTTTTTTTTTTAATGTTTTAGAGATGGTGTGAGCAGATTTCTTGTTAACAAGTGGGGGAAAAAAGGATACAATATTGCCATAAGGGAACACTTGAATGTGAAATCTGATTTTTTTGAATAGGATCTTAGTTACTTGTCAAATGGCAATGGGAGTCCCTGTTACAAAGGTCCTTCCTGCTACATCCTCACCTGGCTCCAACAAGACTCTTTTGTGCTCAATTCTAATAATCCATCTGTCTCACAGTTCTGCCAATGACTCTGGCCCATGCAAAATTAGTCACTACTTGTTTTTTGAATATGCCATCTTACCTATTAAACACTGTTCTACCTGACCATCTGTGCAGGAAAAAAAAATTCCTACTGTCTGCCACTATCTAAACAGGATCATTTCTGAAACAGCATCCACCTAATGGAGTCTGTGGAGGGAACAACCGGACTCTCCCTATAGGAAGTTAACCAACACACTGGCACATATAAATTGGGCTATTCACAGTGGAGGCTGATTGGGACAATTTCTAAAGCTCCTATATGTCAGTTAAATACTTAATTGTGAAGGAGACTTGGACTGCAGTCACTCATCCAATTTCAAGACAGCTTGTTCTCTCATCTCACATCTTTATCTCATCTACATAGATG
Organism: Trochalopteron elliotii; assembly: GCA_024734555.1. Lineage (NCBI taxonomy): Eukaryota > Metazoa > Chordata > Aves > Passeriformes > Leiothrichidae > Trochalopteron > Trochalopteron elliotii. The sequence continues at coordinate 1,127,519 of JANPWX010000086.1, read as the reverse complement.
AGAAGTGGGAGCATCCAGGTGTTTACTGATTGAGGTGCACTGGCTGTCCACAGAGACCATAATATCTAGCTATCTCTTACAAAAACCTTGATTTTCATGTCTGATTATGTAGCTTATGTCCCATAGCACTTGCTACATATATAATTACTCAGAATTCTTTGCTCCCTGCCCTTCCACTGAACTTTAAAAATAGGCTGACTCCATCATCCCCATCATCTTTAAAAACCCCTTTTAGGCAGTTGAAGAGTGTAATTAGGTCCCTTCTTAGCCTTATTATCTCTTCTCCAGACTAAGAAAACCCAGTTTCTTCAGATTCTCATCATATGTCCAGTGCTCCAGTTTCCTCCTCAGCTTTGACTTTCTCCTTGTAATCAACATTTGCTTTGCATGGGGCATGCTAAAGCTGGCTCTACTACAGGTATGGTCTCATACAGCCACCTCACTGAGAAGCCACACAGTTTCCTTCTTCATTAAGGTATTCAATACCAGGAAGTTGTCAGACTGAAAGGAAATTTGTCCTGTGGTGTTTCACAAGCATCATTGCATTGATTCTAGAAGCCTTGTTGATATCAATCCTCTGAAGTTTTTAGCCCGTCAGGCTTTGATTCAAACTTTGCAATTTCTTCTTAGTTGTTAATTGTAGCCAGACAGTTATAATTAAGTAATTGCACTGTGATCATTGTATGCTTGGCTAGACTTTTGTTTTAAGGAAAGGGGAAGACAGTCCCAACATTAATGAGCAGTCTGGAAACTAGCCGTCAGTAGTGAACTCAGCAGAACTGAGCAGTAACTGGGTGAAAAGTAATTCCATGGTGGGAGATTCTGGGCACCCTCGTTGACCACCCACTCAAAAGAGACCCTAGACTCAAATGAAGGGAAGAGCTGCACATGCAGACTAACTACCATGAAAAATGAGAGATACAGCAAACGAATAGGGTACTAATTAATGAAAAAGTTATGTAACAAATGAATGCCAATGCCTTTGTTTGTTAAATTTTATGGACTGCATAAAGTTTGGATGATGGAGGAGCCAGACTTCTGTAGCTCCCCAATCTGTACAAACAAGAATAAAAAATAGAAATACTCTTCACTAGGTAAGGAGCCTGTGTTCAGAACACTGTAGTCTTAAGCAGCAAGTCAAGGCACCCTGACCACCCAGTCCCCATCAGCTGCATGAACTTGTTGCACACACCATGATCACAGTGTTTCTGGTTACTGGCTTCTACAGATTTCAGTCTTTTCAAACCACTGAGATTTTCTAACTTGGCAGGCAACTGCTCCCACTGCCTTGGTTACCAAATGTCTGTCGTTGTCCTCAAGAAGACTACATCAGGTGCATACTTCTTTCTGTGTTCCAAAAAGGAGCACAGACACTAAGAAAAGGACACTTTTAGTTGGAATGGCACATTTTCTGCACTAGTCATCAGGTGCCAGAGTGCAAACCACACTTCCACACCCAGCTCTAGGAGTTCAGCTGCCCAGGCTTAGGGTCAGCAGTTGGTGCTGCTGTGTGTCTGTTAAGTCAGAAAGAAAAGACATTTCAGAAAGAGCTACAAGAAGTAGGCACATGGCCAAATACAAGCTAGGACAAGCAGCCTTGATCTTCTGATGGGCAACCTTGGGCCTGCTCCTGGTCATGTAACGCTCTGCTCCTGCCCTGGCACTTTTATTGTTATCACAGCCTGTCCAGCCAGTTGTCAGCACATGAGTGCCCAGACCCTGGGCTCAGCTTATTGAAGGGCAGTGGTACTGCATCCTGGCAGGTAGGGACAGGAGGGGCTCTGCTGGCCTGTGCCTGCACATGCAGACCCCAGACACTCAGGTGCAACCCCACAGGATTTATTTCAGTTCAATTTTCATGACATTATTTAACTGTGCTTTAGATACAAGGTTAAGAGAGGTTTTGTTGTTGTTGTTGTTTTTGCTTTTGTTGTTGTTTTGTGGGGGGTTTTTTTGGTTTGTTTTTTTTTTCCCCGAAGCCTTTAATAAATATAAAAAGATAAAAGCCTCATTGCACTCCAAATATACAGCGGTAAAAACTGAAATTGGCCCTAACTGCCCTTCTTTTTTAAGATGATAAGGTTTACTACTTCCAAATAATTTATTTTTTAATCTTTCACACACATCCTGCTGGAAAGAAGATACATAAAAATTCCCTCATTTTTCATGAGAGAAAATATGTTGATTTTTTAAAGCAAGGACTTCATGTTATAATTATTCAGTATTTCACCAGTATATTGTTACTTGAGTTATGCTAAAGCATTGAGTAGTATCAGGACATTGAATATTTTTTTATATGTATCAAAAACCCACAGGAAATAGTGCAGATTTATGAAGTGTTTAATGAATTACATCTCTGTTATCTTTTTTCACCCCAGTTAAGAAAAAGAAAAAGATACCTGTGCAAATTGTACGATATGGTCAGTAGTAGAAATAGATCTGAATGTACTCTGTTGTTCAGCCCTTAAAGTATTCCCATCAAATTCCTCTACTAAGCCGAATAATTTCTTCATGATTCAGTAATGAGCAAAAAGTAACAGGTTTTAATACTATATCTTGATTTATAACTATCCACTTCATCCAATTATTTAATTGTTGACCTTGTCCTTTTTGGCTTTTGTTTCAGAACACTTCAAACCTTCCCAATTACCTCAGAATTTTAAAAAATATTTCAATTTTCCTCTTCTTCTTGGTCATGAATTGGTGTAATAACACTTTTTATTGTCGTATCAGTACTCAGTCAGTTATTGCACCCTATCTACATGTTATTTTTACATGGCTTTGAAGGGTTAGGGTTTGTTTTTTTTTTTGTGTCAGGATCACACAGACAGCATGGAGGATAGCCATCAGATCACTAAAAATTACTTAAGGAAACAAACTTCTCTCTACTATGTTTATCAAACAGAGGCAGAGAGAGGCAGTAAATTTAAAGCAGTCTCTTTCCTCTGATTGTTATACAATTTACAAAAAAACTTCTCCAAAGTTTCATACCAATTATAACACCCTTGCTAATTTTATTTCTTGGACATTGATAAGTTGGTCAGCTCTTTCTTAGCTGGTCATGGAAAAGAAAAGGTGCAAAGACCCTGCAGGCAGTAGGTGCAGTCCTGCAGAGTGGCTCCCCACTGGAACCAATTAAGTCCCAGCGTGAAGAGACTCTAATACACTCATCATATTGGAACAAATCCTGCATCTTCTGAAGCAAGGCAAGGGCCACGTTGGTGATTTTGAAGGGAATGATTTTGTGAATGCCAATATAGTTGTATTTAAATATACCCCAAGCACTAAATCTCTCTGATGAGACAATTTTCATAAAATTTGCAGGATCACACTGAGTTGCCAAAGAGGAACCAAAGTTTTATGAAGAGTTTATCCCCAAAATTAATATTTCTCACTTTCCTTAAATTAAAAAAAAAAAAAGCATAAAAAGAAAAATAATCTAAACCTTAAAAATTATAGAGCATTACATTAAATTTGAATAAAAAAATAAGCAAAAAAGAAAGAGAGCTATGAATGTTCAGTATTCATTTGACATAGTCAAATCAACTACTCTACACATAATAATAGTTATATAAATCCTCCCTATAATCACTTGAGAGTTTTCATGTAAAAAAATTGACTGATAGTGAGTTGAATAAATTGTATATAAATAAATGCAGTCTTAGGAAAAAGCACATTGAAAAAATGGCCTGGACACCATTCTAAAGTAAATCCAATTATATTCATCTAGTGCCATACACATGCATCAAACACAGTAAAATTATTTAGTTTTCTGTTTCCCACTATTTTAACTTAAGTAAAATACATTGACAATTTATTAATAACAATACCAGATAAAGAAATAAAAAACCCAATTGTATAGATCACGTGGAAAAAATAAATTGAATTTGCTTGCTACTCTACAGCAGGTTACATTTACTTTTCTTGTTGTGGTTAGCTATGTAGTAAAAATATTCAACCACGTATGATCTCTAACTCTTAAGTTCTTTCTAATCAATGGTTCTTTTCCCCCTGTTTTCAATAGGAAAAAATCCACCTCCCTTTTCCTTACAGAGCTCATTGCTCTGTATGTGAAGAAGAGGAACTTTATTCAGTCTTTTTTTTGACATTGAAGATGGCATATTTTTAAACCTTTTGATATCTTTTTTTCCTTAAATCATAACATCTTCAGTGTCACACTTAGAAGTTTACTATTTGCTTAATGTTTTCTGGTGGTTTCAAACATGAGAGAAACAGAAACTATTACTGTATAAAGTCTGCTCCTTGTGTGCCTGACTTGTCAGTCTATCTGACTTGTACTTACATGTTCTATGCCACAGTTTTGAAAAATAGCAAGACTATCCTAAACAAATACAGTGCTGATTTGTTCTTCTGTACTTAAGATATAAGTTGACTAACTGTTCAAACTTTTGCCTACATGTTTGTCTTATTTCAGTTCAGAGAAGGAGATGGATGATTTATGACATACTTCTTAGAGTTTCAGAGTCTAATTTTGCTTCCCTTATGGATCAAAAATGGAATTCAGGAGTTGTGAGGCTGTGCAAACCACAACAGTAATACCCACTGCATCAGCTGATCAGTTAGATCAGTTAGAGCTTCACTTTTTTTCAGGAAAGAAGTCATGTGAGGATCTCAAGGAACACAATGATTTTCTATGAGTTTCTTGGTTTAACATTACAGTGCTTCATGTAGTAGAGGATATAAAATCAAGTTTTTCTGACAGATACTATTGTCACCTGAATGAAATTTAGTATTGCATTTTTCTAGTGGGATACTTAGAACATGAGGTCTAGTTTTAAAATGCATCATTCAAAATTGTCTAAGTGTTATCTCAATGCAATACTGCTTTTTCCCCTTTTCCTTCAATAAAGAGCAGTGATGTACAAGTGCCATAGAAATTGGCAAAAACTTTTCAAGAAGAATTAATCATAATTGTAAAAATAAAAATATTAATATTCTGCAATTAAATATTTAAAATTCATATGATAGCGTGATATAGTATTTATATAAACATGGAGTTCTTTGATTTGGCATCAAAAAGTCTTATGCTTATTTCAGAAATTCTCATGTGAACACAAAGTACTAAATAGAAAGTCTTCCTTCAGAGATATAAATGTTTAGCTAAATAGATTGTTCACACTTGCCTCACAGATTGCACTTAGTAATAAAATCATGTGGGAGCAATACTATTTAATCTATCTGAATGCTCTTACCATCTCTTAACTTTCACTGGCCATTTTGCATAATGCCCATAAAAGTGTTTAGAAAAATAATATACCATCCAAGACTTCTACATAACCCAGAAGATTACAATCTGATCTCTGGATCCTTTTCTGATGTTCTTCTACTTTTTTTTTTCTTCTTTAAGTTGCAAAGGTTCTTTCACAATGTCAAAGAATGAATTATCTTTGAATGGTACTTTCTAGAAGATTTATAATGATAAGATTTATAAGATTTACAATGAGAATGTAGGTAACTTTTACTTAAAAAAAAAAAAGGAGAAAAATTCATATCTAGGACCTTATGCTTGCATTTAGTGGATACAAGAGTACCAGAGGTTCAGAATATATAAAGAAATTATTCTCCTTTTTTAACCCTTCCTTTCAAATTCTAGGTATTCCTCCTTTATTGAAAAACAAACAAACAAACAAAACACAAAACCAAAAACAAAACAAACAAAACCAAAAACAAAACAAAAAAGAAAACAGAACTGAATGGATTTTGGATTGATTTCATATCCTTTTAAAAATTAACTTACAAGTGTGACCAAATTTTAATAATGTGGTTAACTTTAGAAATAACATATTTGCTTGCTTAAAACAAAGCAACCACAGTTCATTCCTACAGCACATCTAATCTTCAAGTGCTACACACACACATATATATATGGATATCTATATTCAACTACAGGAATGTAAGTCACATTGCTTCAGTGTTTAGAGAATGCAATATATAAGGTATGATCCTTTCTCCAGTTTTCTCACAAAAGAAACAAGAGAATTTTTGAGTGGAAATATTACTATTTTCCTTCAGAAATACTAGAGGGAAAAAAAAGCCCAAAACTAAAGCCAAAGTACCATCGAGCTGTATGATAACTGTTAAAATGGATGGAGATAGTAATTTAACCTCGTTACTCCAATCCCAGTTTAGCTCTTTGGCACAAGTTCCTGTGTTGAGAAGGAAACCAGGAGAAGTTTCTCAAGAGATGAAATTGATCGAGTAAACAAACCCATAAAAATAAATTTGCAAAAAGCAATTTAGGGAGCCATCTCCCTCTAACGGAATATCAAATAGACATGACTACATGCAGGCCACTCACTAGTGGTCTGAGTGTAATGCCAATGTTTCTGACTATTTGTCTTTTGATGAAAAACCTTGTTTGTTTCTCTGTGTGCCATATTAAAAATGCCTAAGAGAAAATAATTCAATCAAAAAACTTTTACTTGATAACCGTAACTCATTAGTTGCTGAACAAAAATTTGTCAAGCAAATAAAAGAGAAGTGATTTCCTAATGGATATCGAGCTGTGAGCAACCTGGTCTAGTGAAAGGCCTCTCTGCCCACAGCAGAGGGAGTTGGAACTAGATTATCTTTAAGGTCCCCTCCAACACAGGCCATTTTATGATTCAATCCTAATTTATCCTTTATTCTCACTCAAAGTCTATTTTCTATTTTGAAACTGTTACTGTCATTTGCAATGCACTGATTTTATGAAGGATAGTTCTATCTAATGCCATTTAAATTAAATCTTTCATACATCACAAACTAACTTCTTCCTCATCCTTATCAACTGTTTAATGACTAGAGCTTTTCAGAAAAAGTATTTAGGGCTGCATGACACAGAATATTTAAAGAAAAAACAGAATATTTAAAGAAAAAACAGAGCCACTCACATCAGTAGCTTGGTTGAACAACCTTTGAAACACTTAAAAAGACTTTGTAAAACACAAAGTTTAAATGGCCGGAGAGTGGAATCTGCTTTTCACAAAAAGTGTGCTGTAGTAGTAGTAGTAGTAGTAGTATAAAACTGGCATGTCAGAAAGTATTAAAATATTTTAGTTCCTGGGCCATCAACAGACAAGGAAATTCTGAAAAAATATTACCTGCAAACAAGACACAATGAGACATCAGGGGCAACAATGTACCTTTTCCCATCAGCTGTTTAAGAGAATTCAAAGAATTTCAGGAAGAAGCTAAGCAGACTGAGGCAAAGTCTTTTAAAGGGTGCTCTCCACTTTGACAGTTATTTCAGGGAGATGATTAAGTAGTAACATTTCATAGACCATCACATGCATCAAAAGTTTGGAAAAGACTTACATTTCAATTTTTGGGAAAGTTGTACTTGTTTTGGAAATCCTGACAACTGGATACTAGTTCTAAAAGAGCTCTAATTTTTTTTTCTCGTATTTATTTTGCTCTTTCACTGTTTAAAAAGTGGCAGTTATACAGTTCTCCCCAACAATCAAATGATCAAAAAGCAAACATCAGATGAATTCAATTACACATTACAAATAATGGATAAAATATAGTCTAAGTGGACAATTCATACATACCCCCTAGACTGCAAACTGCTCTCTAAACTGTCCAGATTACATTCATGCATAAAATTCACATTCAAGGAATGAAGCTCATTTGATAAATGAATGTCTAACAGAATAAGGAAGCTGTAATTTCTTAGATAATTTATTTTCACAGAAAAAACAATTCAACCATTTCTAGAAACTATATCATCAACCTCCTAGAGCTTGACAGCCCACTAACTCCCTTGATAGCAATTCTGAAATCAAATGTCTTACCTACTGGTACAAGCATATCTGAATAAAAACAGTATGTTTTATAAAATTAACAAAACTTTTCTACCTATTTTATTTTGGAATAATAGACATTCTTCTTGATCTTGTTACAGAAAACAAAATCTGTCAACGATCAGAAAAGGCAATTAAAGAAAATGTTCCTGAACTTGTGCTATTGTGTCAACAGTATATAACACTTACGAATGAGTTTTTCAGGGGCCATTACACTCCTAAATCAGCAATATGCTTCCCTGAAGTAAACTCACTACTTTTGTCTCTATCACAGCATCTGCAGTGACAACATGTTCTAAACTCTCTACATGTACACAGCACAGTCCAGTGCTCAAGTAATTAATTGAATATAACCATATGTCCATTCAATGAATCCATGTTGCTACTACAGCCGCTGCAACAGTTGGAGAGTTTGTAGACCAATTATTATTATAAAGTGTTTAGTTGGCGCTTTTTTTTTTTTTAATGGAATAATAATTTGTTAACAGAAGCATACTGAGGAATCATAATGAGTCTTATAGATAGCAGTTCTGAAAATATATAAGGCTTGTATGTATATACCTGCAGAATTGCTGGTGAATATAGCTGTGAATGCTTATTATGATCAGTTATTTTGAGAAATATTTTTGCATTTCTTTTGAAAAGATCCACAAAACACAAATATATGCTCTTTTGTAACAATAAAAATATTTTTAGTTTTTAAACAGCCCATTTTAATTCTAGACATGCTTAAAAAGTTGTAACTCAATGCTGAATACTTACTGTGACAAATTACTGACAACAGAGGTGAAATCCAACACCAATTACTGTTATGTTCCTGAAATTCTTAGAATATTGTTGGAGTAAGCTCCTTCTATCAAAGGTCTCTCTATGTGACTTTCCTACATGCTCTCACAACTGTGCTGGTTTTGGCTGGGGTAGAGTTAATTTTCTTCACAGTGGCTGCTGTGGGGTTGTGTTTTGGATTTGGGCTGAACACAGGGTTGATAATACAGAGATGTTTTTGTTATTGCTGATCAGGAGTCGCACAGAACCAAGGCCTTTTCTGACTTCTGCACTGCCACAATGGTAGCTGGGGTTGTTTGGGAGATTGGGAGGAGACACACAGCTGGGACTGGTGACCCAAACTGACCAAAGGGATATTCCAGATCATACAGCATCATGGTCAGTACATAATGTGGGGAGAAGAAGGAGAAAAGGGAGGGACATTTGGAGTGATGCTATTTGTCTTTCCAAGTCACTGTTATATGGGATGGTGCCCTGCTCTCTTCAAGGTAGCTGAACACCTGCCTGCCCATGGGAAGCAGTGAATTAATTCCTTGTTTTGGTTTGGTTTTGTGTGAAGCTTTTGCTTTCCTTCTTAAACTGTCTTTATGTCAACCCGTGAGTTTTTTACCTTTTACCCTTCCTGTTTTCTCCCTTGTCTCACTGTTGGTGGAGTGGGAAAGTGGCTGTGTGGGCTTTGGTTGCTGGCTGGGGTTAAACCACGACAGTCCTTTTCTGGTGAGGCAAGCAGGAATCAAATCATTGAGATAAATTCATTGATAGGGATATACTACACTGAATTTATACCTGTTAGTGCTGTTTAATGGTAATGAGCAAGCTCCTGTGCTTGCCATGGGCCCACTTTCCTGACTCTGTGTTAGCCTAGTGCTTGTTAGTGGCTGTTTTTAAGCTTTAGCAGCTTGCTGGAGTGCTGCACTGTTTATCACCTTATTGAGTTGTATCTCCTTTGATAACAGCCATGGCAATGTGCCTGGGTTGGCAGGGGGCCAGGACATTGCTTATGTTTCCTGAGCTGCTGTACTGGACAGGCTGGAACTCTACTGTGAACCCAAGCAGAAGGGACTGTGACATGTGAATTAGTCCATGATGGAGAAGAATCCACCAGCAAAGCATGGAGGACCCCATGTCAGAGCAGGTGGATGCCCGAAGGAGAGTCCGGCATGTGATCCCATGACAAGCATGGCCTGGAGCAGGTTTGCTGGCAGGCCTTGTGACCTCACAGGGGACCCATGCTGGAGCAGTTCTTGGATAACTTCAGCCTGGGGTAAGGACCTGTGCTGAAGAAGTTCAAAGAGGATAATTTCCAGGGAGTGGGAACCCAGGCCTGAGCAGGGGAAGGAGAGGTTCCCTTGCAGACCATGGTGAAGCAGGCTGTGCCCCAGCAGCCTATGCAGGACTATGATTTGGACTACACTAATGGTGGACTCCAGCAGAAATCCCTTGCTGCAGCCAAGCTGGGAAAAAAGGGGAGGAGTTCACTGCAGTGCCCAGAAGGGCCAGGGGTGGAGATTGCAATGGATATGCCTTTAAATTTTTGTAAACCACGATTTGAGTGGAATGTTACAAGAATTACTATAGCAGGAACCACCAGAGCTAATGGAGGAGAAGCCTTACAAGATGCAGTTGAAGGGCAGCAGTGACCCAACCTGAGCTGGCTCAGTGCCCAGGAACCCCACACAACACACTAATCCTTCTGTCCCAAGTGACCTCCGGAACAAATGGAACCCAATGTCATGAATTAAATTAGTCAAACAGACTTTTTTTGGAGATTTTTTTGACATTTTGAATGGGTGGTTCATAGACTAAGAGAACTGTATCTGTATCGTATCATAGAATGGGAAGGAGTGTGAGGGGTGATGAAGTTGGGTGAGGAAGTTGGCAGTGCTTGGAAGGTTGGGAGGAGATGCAAGCCAGGACAGGTGACCCAAATTGACCAAAGGGATATTCCAGATCATACAGCATCATGGTCAGTATATAAAGTGGGGTGAAGAAGGAGAAAAGGGAGGGACATTTGGAGTGATGCTATTTGTCTTTCCAAGTCACTGTTATGTGTTATGGTGCCCTGCTCTCTTCAAGGTAGCTGAACACCTGCCTGCCCATGGGAAGCAGTGAATTAATTCCTTGTTTTGGTTTGGTTTTGTGTGAAGCTTTTGCTTTCCTTCTTAAACTGTCTTTATGTCAACCCATGAGGTTTTTTACCTTTTACCCTTCCTGTTTTCTCCCTTGTCTCACTGTTGGTGGAGTGGGAAAGTGGTTGTGTGGGCTTTGGTTGCTGGCTGGGGTTAAACCACAACAACAACAGAAAAAACCCAATTTTGCTAACTCTTGTCAAGTCCTAAGCCAGTTTGATGAGTTTAAGGGGAAAGGCAATAATATTATTATATTATATATTATAACTCTGGTGGTGCATGGGCAAAATAACTAAATGCTCAGGAGGTTTAATATTTTTTTTTCTTGCCAAGTTTAGAAAATTAAGGTAGAATAAGGTGCTTGGCAAATTTTAAAGCAACATCCAGACAAATTAAGGCACTTGACTGGATTTTTTTAAGTCTGACTTATAATATACTTCAAGAAGAGAAGATTAGGAGAAAAAGAGAGAGAAAGAGAAAGAAAAAGGAGAAAGATATATATATATATAGTCATCACCTTAGATGCAGCGTAGACTCAACTGCTTGTAAATCCAAGGCACTGGGGTGTGTTTGCTGCACACCCTTGCCACAGCTTTTTATATTCTCTGGAATATAAAAAGAGCCAGAGCCCTCCCTTAGGTGTGTGCCTGTGCTTTAATGTTCCCCAGGGGACCTATGTGACGGTCCAGCAGTATTTTGGGGTTTTCAGTGTGCCACATGGCTTGGCAGCCATTTCAGAACCATACCAGAGGGTCCAGGGGACAGCTTGTGGAGCAGTGCACCACTACTCCCTTCCATATAGGCACACCTCCTCCCTAGCTGTTTTCATCCAGTAACCATTCTTGTCTCCTTCTGAAAGGTGACAAAAACAGGTCTTCCTAGGTCATGAAGTTAGGTTAGTTTAAATGCTTTTACCAATGCTCTGTGTAAACCTTTCCCTATTTATAACAAAGTAGATTTATGACAAGCATCACAAATCCTTTCATCTTCTACAGAGTGAATAAAGGAGGTCTAGTGCTCTACTTTTACACCATAGACATATATCCCTTCCATGCTGTTTTTCATCTTCTCAAAACAAAGCTATTATTGAAAGGTAGTTTAAACATCACAGAAACTTTCCTTACTCATTAAAAAAAAAAAATCAAATTCAAAATATAACTTGATTCTGAGAAGTTTTGGGAGAGTTTTATTATAAGGGAAAAGACTGTTACAGCAAAGGAGCTGGACTACACCACCAATTAAAAGTCCATTAGCTGGCCCAGCTTCAGCAGTTCTAGCACATTTAATTCTTCTGGGACAAAAATTTTGGCAGGAAGTGCAGTCACTATGTTGGGAGATGGGCCTTTCTTTCAAGTCACCCTTTGCATTGCTTGCACCTTTCTTTCCCTGATTACTCCCTAGTTAATCAAGAGCAAGAGTCATGTCTACACCCCAGCACTTAGCAGTGAATGTGTGCTGTGACAGCTGCTAGAAGCAATTCCCACATAGCAATATATTAACTGCACTGCTACTGCTGGCTGCAAAAGTAATCATTAGACCAGAATCCTTTTTTTTTTCACTGTTTCAGAAAGGAGATATGAGCTCATTAGGTTCTCAACACTCATGAAGTACTAAGAAGGAAACACACTGCACTCAGTTATAGCCTTTGTACCATGCAAGAAGAAAATGCCTTTTTTCCACACCATTAATCTATTTAATATTGGATTAGCAAGATAACTCACGTATGAAAAAAGAAAGAAGAGCAGAAGACAAGCTTTTATTCACTTTTAGATATGCCGAGGGTCAAATCTTTCCCACATGCGTAAAGTGTTTATCCTATGGGACTTTTTTGGCTCAGGAGCTATAAATATGGTAACAATCAAACACATGTTATAGAACTTTAAATTTAAAAGATTATAATAGGATTTACTATCTCAATAAAAACACTAATTTCAAAGCATTTAACTCCTCCATCCCAATAGTTTCCAGATTAAACTGGTCTGATAAAAGAAATTTATAGCAACAGCGAATATCTTCTATCTGTTGTCTCTTTGCCTGGTAACAATTTATTATTAGCCACAAAGTTCCTTTTAAACTGTGTTTAGAGAAACAAAAGCCTATTTTGTCGAGGAAGTTACTAAAAAATTTAAGAGCTGTTGAGACACAGGGATCCACTTTGGTTTTATTTTACTATGTTTCTTCTTTGGTTGAAAGACATAAATTTGGCAAAGACCACTCCCTCAGCAGAAAACCTGATCAAATTCAAAGCAATTATGAACTGTGATTTTTAAACGTATTGTTTGGTCAAATAATATGCTTGTTTTCATGGAGACAGTCATGCATCTGAGCAGATAACCAACAGTAAAGTGCTGATTGCAGTTTCTTCATCCAAAAAACTCCTCTCTTCCTGGTTTTCAATTCACATTGTCATGGACTAATGCTTTTTACTCGACTTCTTATCATTTTTCCATGCATTCAGTTTTCTATTCACTTTCAAGGAGAATATCTATAGACAAAACCCCCAGAACTATGTAATAAATATTACAGCCATTAAAAACATAGCTTTCCAAATTTTAACATTATAACTCTGTCCAATGCTTAATAGAAAAACTTGTCTATGAGAAGAATGCTGCATAATAATTTTATTTATTAATATTTAAGAAATATATTTCGAATTTCTCCAAAGAAATAACAGGAAAGGAGTAGGAAAAAAAAAAAAGAAAAAAGAAAAAAAGAAAAAATTGAAATGTTTGGTAAAGGACACTCCAGAGAAAATGATAAATATTTAGATATTATTGCAGGAAAGTAAGTTCCTATAGTTGTAACACCTCACGCAGCATATGTCTCAAAATATTATCTTTCCAAGTCACTATTCTTCTGGTTAGTTTCTAGGGCTGATGGTAAAAAGTGAAACCAAAAAGTCAAAACCAAGCCTGAGCAAAATTAATTGGTCAACCCAATGTCAAATATTGTTCATTTTGTTGAATTTAGTTTTCATTCATGAATTAAAAAAAAAACCTCAAAATTATTTTTCTTTTTTACATCTCCATTAAAACTCTGTGGCAAAAATGGCCTGGAAATTAAAGTTTCTGGAACAGTTCAAACCAAGTTTTAAACATTTTTCTGGAAAAAAAAATACTGTCTATTAATTCTTTCACTGAGGTCTATGACATGGTTGTAACAACTGAGGTGAGTGTAGGATTTACTACATTAGCCCATCCTTCTGGGTCTAACAAAAAATGAGTTCCAGCAGAAGACCTATTCAATATGAATACAAGAAGAAATACTGGAGAAAGAGGAGTGACCATGCTGGTATGAGATAAATAAATCTTAAATTCAAGTAGAAAAAAGGCTTTTTGCTGTATTTTCAAATTCTGTTATCATTTGTTACTTCTCCACAACCCAGATCTTCCTGCTTCCAAATGAACTGAAACAGTATGTGCTGGAATGACCAGAAGAGAGACTCTTCACATTTTCTATGCTGCTTAAGCAGATACAGGGGAGTCTATAGAGAAAAAACAAAAACAAAAACAAAAACACAACAAAATAACAAAACCCTTTATGTTATAGTCTATGTTCTAGAAAGGTTTGTCAGATTGAATAATGTGTAGTTTACTATTGCAGATTTTGTCTGCTGTGACAGTTTTGCAAGCTAAATTATAATATGCCCATGAATCAGAAACATTCAGGATTTCAAGGAGAACAAAATTAGATGCAGTGGGAAGAAAGTTTCCAAAATTTAATAAAATTTGTAATATTATTATAATTTCCTTTTTCAGCTCAAATTATCACAAAAAAGACCTAATGGCTCTTCAGGAGCTGACAGTCCATACTGACTCTGCCCAGGCTCCCTACATCCATTCCCATGGCCCTGCTTAGCCGTTCCAGGGCTGTGTTTGACCATGTTTTCCCTCATCAGTCCTGATCTTGTTGCCCATTAGCAGGACCACATCCCAGTCCAGCCTTGGCTGTTCCCCATCACCATGTCTGGTGTCCTATGTTGTGCCCTTAACACTGAGCAACAAAATTTCTTTCTGAAAGGCATAAAAGTCCTGTCACAGCTTCTCTCTTGCTTTCTTCCATTTAAGATTTTCTGGTTTGTTTCATAACTTCTAGTGAAATAATGATCTCAAGACACAAATCAGAAGTTAGTGTTCACAGTTGGGGAAAACAATTTTTTATATAGAATGAGAATAACCATAAATATATTTATTTTAAAAACCAAGCAAACCAAAAGCACACAAATTAAAAAAAAAAAATCCAGAATAATTTTTTTTACATTTTATCTAAAACTAATGTACCTTCTACTGAGATTCTACGTAATATTAATTAAAACTGATATTTTTAAAGTTTGCTTTATTTATATAACATATTACCTAATCAGATTGCTGATTTATTGACAGGTATTAGAACCCCACAAAAATATTGAACAGAATATTTTGAAATGTGAAGTTTTTCATGGAGATATCACAATTTTGAATAAACTTGAGAGCAAAGGCAAGTTTGTTTTCGTGGTTTTGAAGTCAGATGGTTCTTATCTAGCAGTGTTCCATTTCCCTTAGTATTACTTCAAATATAAAATAACTTCAGGGTTATAAGCATAGTACTACATAAATGTCAAATGGTCAAAAGAAGAAATACATAAACAAGACTAAAAAATTGACTGTTCTGATGATGAGAATTTTTCATTTCTTTTTTGATGGTAACTTTGGCCTTCTGCTCTATTTCATAAGGAAAAATAGGCATAATATACTTTTTTTTCTTATTTTTAGAATGTAAATTCTCATTCCTTCCAAATATTATCCCTAATATGTAGATATTTCCAAATGTACTTTTGAATAAAAGTTAATTTTCTTTATCAATGTATGCATATAGATACGCAAATGCTCAATCTCTTTGCAAATATATTTATTTAAAAAAATATTTGTTTATGCATACACAAGCATAAGTGGTTTATCACCTTGAGTACAGATTTACAGAAACCTATGTAGATTTATAGTAACTGAGCAACAAGGTAAATATTCTGTGGTCCAAAGAAAAGAGACTGTCTACCAACAAATTTATCTTTTCTAGTTTTGAATATCAGAAAGAGCCTAACCATAACAATCAAAAAATAATGCAGAGACTAATTTACTGTTTGGGTTTTGAGAGCAAAATAAACTACTTTCAGTGCTTGAGGCAGTATTTTAAAGAACTGGAGACATAAAATAATAGTACTAGTACTAGTTTGGTCTTCTTTCCAAACCTACATTTTGTCTTTAGTGACTCAACTCATTTTTGTATGGGTTCCTTTACAGCAGCAAAATTGAAAGAGGCTCAAACTTCTTCAGCATACAAAGTGCACAGTGTAGTCCAGCAGAAACCATGGGCACTGCAGAAATAAAGCCTTTTCCAGCTGGTGGTGTCTTATAAGTCAATATTCTCAAACTGAAGACAGCAATAAAAACCAGAATGAATGAATTGCAATGAAGCTATTTTTCCCTAGAGAAAAATACAGATTTTGACATAGGTGTTTTTCTTACATGAGAGTGAGCCAAAAATACATAATTTTCTACTTGAAGGTCAATTGTGTACTTGATTAAAATTTTATTTATTTTAAATTCTGAGTTGCCTTTAAAACCAAAAACTAACCTGAAAGATGATGCTTGTCTCTAATGAAGCATTGAAATTAATTAATATCCCCCTAGGAATTTCAACAGTACTTGTTTGGTAGAAGACTGAAAGACATGGGATTGATGATCACCTCCCATATAGTCATTGTTGGACTCTCCCTCCCCTTGTAGGAGTAGTTTTACACAAGCGTCCAACTACTACACATGCATAAAAATTTACAGAAAGAAAAAAGAAATCTCTGATCAAAACCCAGCACACACTTTGCAGAGTGAGGACCCTGGAAAAAGTCTCTGCCACTTACAAAGGAATTGAAGGTTTCAGAGGGATTTAACAGCTTATATGGTGATGACACTAGAGCTGCAGTCTCAGTGGAATTAAATCTGACTTGATCCAATTAACAACAGAGAATAGGAAATATAAAAGTCTAAAAAGGAAGGAAGGAAGGAAGGAAGGAAGGAAGGAAGGAAGGAAGGAAGGAAGGAAGGAAGGAAATCCAGAGAAAATAACAAGAAAAAGCTTTCAGAAGGACTATGGAATTTTCCAATTATCTGATATGATATTATAACTGATCTGATATTATAACTGATATGACATGCTGCCATTGAGATTTAGACTTATGGAATCAAGCTGATGATCAACCCTGTTCTACTCTTTTCCTTTTAAGAGTCTTTGTCTGTGATCACCAATACAGTTTGGATACATTTGTGACATGGAAAGGGTAGAAAATAACAAAATTAAAGAAGAAAAATAATTCTGTTTTCATGATGTTTAAAATAGTTAGATATTTAAATAGTTACAGTTTCTTCCACTGTTTCAACATTGTTTATTTTTAAACATGTTTAAGTTACTTTAATCAACACATTGTAATTGATCTTATAAATTAAATTTTTTGACATTTATTAATATCCATTATCAGGTATTTTAATCCCTCATGGTCTCATGTAAGACATTTTACATATAAAGAGCCAAAATACAAATTTTGTATATAATTTTTGGACTAATTTTTTAATCCTATCTCACCTTAAAATTTGTATTGGTTCAGTGCTTGATACACACTGAATTTCAGTTGTGAAAACCACTGAGGATTTTTCATGTTTCTACAGCAGAAATGTAGACCCTTTTAGGGGGATGGAAGCAAATAACCATTTCACATGTGTCCTCACCTTGGCATCCTTTCCCATCATTGCATATAAGCTTGTAATCCCTCTCATCCCCTAAACAGGTAACTTATTATTACACTAGACAGTTTTCTGTCCTTTATCTCTCACATTCAGGCTGTTGCTAAATCCTGTCATTTCCCCTTTAGAACATCTACAAAATCTAGTCTTTTCATTTAATTTGTGTTTTCAGGAAGGTGTAGTCATTCAGGAAATAACTGAGGCATAACAAGGGCACTGGCATGTCTATCATGTACTTCACTTCTTTCTTCCTAATACTTCAACTACTCCTTCCTTTGGCTCTAGTTAACCTTCTTTCCCTCTTTGTAATTCCTTATCCTCTGCCCTGAAGGCTTTCTCGTTCTGTGTCCAATATAAGTCAGTTCTGACTTAAATATTCAAATCCTTTTAAAAGCACTTTTGTGTCATGTTCAAGACTTCTCCCTATACACAGGAGTTCAATCCTGATCCTTTACGTAACAAGACCTTTTGCTCTGTCAGACAGGACTCCTTATTTTCACAATTCTGCAAACAAAGGAAACAAACTACAATTTTTAAAGCATTCATGGTACTCTTTTATTATTATTATTATTATTTCTTCATATTTTATCTGTAAATTTTTCATGACTGTTCATACTTTTGTTGTCGTTTTGATTTTGATTGTTATTAGACACTGGAAGCATTGACTTTTAGCACTGAAACCAGAAGGACAACACGATAGATAGGTCTAACAGTTACGATATGTTTGACAGTTTCCAATTCTAATCATCCATCTGGTATAATATATTCAGTGGAACCCTTGTTTGTCAGTCTATTTAGGATGTCCTTGGGGTTCTATGATCCTGCTACTAAGCATTATGAAAAAATCATGAAGTCCAGATTATGAGACATATTGTGTTCTTTACTTTGTGCACATCAATTTAGAATAGCTAAAATTTTGCATTGATCAAAAGAGGAAAATATTTACATGATTGCCTCTGTAATGTCAATAATTCTTTATCATATATTTTGCAGAACTGCAGGAGACTATAAAGACAGCAAAGGTGTAGGTGACATCCTCCTGCTCTATCAGTATTCTTACTCTTAAGATGAACCGGATTAATGAGGATAAAGAAAGAAGATAAAATGATGAAGGCTTTTTGTGTTTGGAATCCATGATAAACCTTATAAATGAGAAGTTAGCCTGTATTTTCTGGTTTAAAAAACTTTCTTGTGTTGTGGGTCTCTTTTTAATGTTCAAAAAGTAATTTAGTTACCTTTGGTGCAGCATTGAGGAACTGATGAGGCTGGGATAGAACTAATTAAGCAAAATTAGATTGCAGTCTTCCCAGGAAAGGAGGAGAAGTTAACTCCTGTTATGCATTTAGAGGCATGTGAATATGATGGCTACAGTTTGCTCTTTTTTCTTCTCTTATACACTACTGTGCATTTATCAGTAAGACTAGAATACTTAAATATCTGCTTCCACATTGCTTAGACCTTTGTTTACATTTATTTTCCTTCAAGGGAAAAAAATATAGTTACCACTGCACTTTGTTAGAAAATAAATACCAGCACTGAGTTGGTTTTGGGTGTTTGTATTGCTCTCATGAGAGAGCAAATTCACAGTGCCATAATCTGAAGTTGTTATACTTGTAGTACAAGCTTTTTTCTCCCTTTAGGCAAATGTTTCAACAATAATCAGTAGGGGTTGCTTCAAGATCTGAAGGATTTGAAAGCTAAATTATAGTGAAATATTCATTAATGTTTGGATTTTAATCTCTTGACAGGGTATGCCAAAATTAACTTTCTGCTACTGAGAGCTTTTAAAATTTCCTATGATCTTTTTGGGGATCTTTTAGAGTGAGAATCCATTTTAAGTTCAGGAACATTTTGATCACTTTTCAGACCAGGTTACAAAGGTAATCCAGTTTTAGACTGTTACAAATGTGGAGTATCAAATGTATTTCTAAACTTCTTTCAATTGTTTTAGCTTTAGATTTCATCACTTGGACTTTCATACTTTTCAAAAGTTAGATTTGTTTACATAAATTCAGTTGTAATTTAGTACCTTAAAGCAAATTCTAGCTTTGATTGGTGTGGTATCCATGAAAGACAAACAAAAATAAGAATTTGCATCGTTGTGCAGCCAAACTTCCTCTTGTGAAATTATCTAAACAATACATTTTATTGTTTTACTTCACATGATAATACAACTAACACTAATGCCAGGAGGATAAATAATGTGTTTAGCATGCTCTGCAGAGGATGGAGGGTAGATTTTTTGCATGAAGAAAATTGAATCACACCTAAATTTCCTTACCCTGACAAATTACCTCTGCTACATTCCATGTCTCTATTCAATTAAACAAATATTCTGTCGGTCCAGCATTATTTAACCATGATTAAAATCACTTAAAATAAAATTATGATTTCTTCCTTATCAAAGGTTCTTTTGTAAAGAGCAGCACTTTGCATCTTTCTACCTTAATTTGTTTTTCATTTGTGCCAAAGGAGCCAAGCTGGATTCTAACCTTGACCAAAAAAGTAACTGATACTCATTCAGAAGAAAAAGTTTAATCTCAGGGGTAAGAGGTTGACATTAAGTGCTATCAGAACGTAATGTGATAAAAAAGAGAATAAATTCCATGCTGCTTGAAATGAACAACATACTTGAAGCTCTTTGAAAAATGTTCTTTATATTTTTGAAACTATATAATCACATCATAATGGACTTGTGCCAGAGCTTTTGCCAACAATAAAATTTTCAGCTGCATTTTTATGTGCTAATTAAATGCATTGGTGCAATAAGATAAGGACACTTACGACTAGCCCTTCTGGTTGCATTCAAGGACTTCCACATTTTTCTTAAATGGTGGGGCCCAAAACTGCACACAGTGGTGAAGATGAGGCTGCACCAAAGCTGAATACAATAGGATAATCACCTTTTTTGACTGGCTGGTGATGTTGTGTTTGATGCACCAGAATGCAGCTCTTCCTCTTGTCTGCCAGGACACCCTCCTGGTTCACACAGAGCTGCTGCTGACTTGCACCCCTAAATCCCTTTCTTCAGGGCTGCTCTCCAGACACTTCTCTTCAGATTTATACTTGTGTCCAGCATACATCTGGCCCAGGTGCAGAATCTGGCACTTCTTGTTAAATTTCATGCCACACCAGCACTAACTGCCACTGCTCGATTTTGTATTGCATAGATTAATATAAGTTAAGTATTTAGACCAAAATATGTATTAGTAGAAATAGAAATACATTCTTACAGATATTATCTTTCTGTTTCCAATATAATACTAAAGAAAGCCTACAGAATACTATCCTTTTATTTGCAAATAAACCAGTTGCTATATGGATTGTTCAGCTTTTCTAATGTTGTCTGTATCTATATCTGGTTGGCCAATGTCTACAGAACAGCTAGAAATTCTACTTTACAAATAATGTCAGACAGAGACTCGCACACACACATCACACATTGGGTTGTAAAAATTCTCTTCTACACCTGCTTCCAAACCTCATGTAATGGTATATGAATAAACAACAAGACACTTCCACACCTCAGGTTGACATTTACAAAGCTGTTCACAATTTTTGCTGCTTTGCCAAGGGGCAGTGAGGGTTGAACAGCTTTCTGTGTTGCTTTGTTTTCTTATTTCCTTTTAACTTTCTTTCCAGGCAGCAGATGCTTCATGCACTTGAACATTCTAGCAGACCTAGCTAATCATAGCAATCGTGCCCCAGGGAGGAGTAAAATACTGTTCCTCCACTTAAAATCATTTCTTCATCTGATGCTTGAGAAGGTACTAGTTGCCATTAGAGACTGGAGATTATGGGAAAAGGTTCATAGACAGAAACTACTGCCTGAGCATGCTTTGCAATGGTTTGGGGAGAAAAGGCAACAATCCCAGATGTGTAAAGATCAGAGCAATCAAACCAAGAAAGCCTACGCAGTATTCTACTTCAGTGAGGGGGTGAGGGAAGGAGAGCATCTTGAAAGAAAGAAGATCTAATAAAAAGAAAAAGAAGGCAAGACACAGAAAAAATACTGAGCAACAAAACTATGCATTTGTGTTTGTATTTATAGCTATATTTGTATTCAGTAGTTCCTACAGGGAGAGAAGAATTATGCTTTGTGGGAGGGTTGTTTGGTTTTTTGTGGGGTGATTTTTTTTTTTTTTTTGGGTTGGTATTTTCGTTTTGTTTTTTTGGTGTGGCACATTACTCTTTTTGTTCTGTAGTAATTTTATACTATTCTTTTTGTTCTATAGTAACTTTATACCTAGAACACTGACTAATCTTATTTTGCAGCTGGCCTTTGGGTTTTATTCAGAATTCCTAAAGCTAAACAACCACAGACATGGGAATATGTCTTTCTTTGAATATGTCTTTGTTTGTGCAATAAGAAATGAAAGATGAGATGACTCTGTGTCTCCAGCACACAAAGCACATGGAACTGTGGAGACAAGTCCAGAAAAGGGCCACAGATTTGATAAGAAGACTGGTGCCTGTCCCTGTGAAGAAAGAGTGAGAAAGTTTGAGCTGTTCTGCCTGGGGAACAGATTGTGTAAAGACCTCAAAGCAACCATCCAGTATCTGAATGGGGATTACCAGGAAGCCACAGAGGGACCCTTCATCAGGAAATGTAGAGATAGGACAGGGGTGAATGGCTTACAACTGAGAGTAGGTTAGATTATATATTAGGAACAAATTTTTTATTCCAAAAGTGATGAGGCACTGGAACAGGTTGCTCAGATATGCTGTGAATGCCCCAAACCTACCAGTGTCCAAAGCCAGGTTAGATAAGGCCATGAGAACGTGGTCGACCAGGAGGTGTCCCTGCCTATGGCAGGGGGACTTGGGGCTATGTGATCTTTAAGGTCCATTCCAACCCCTTAACATTCTGTGATTCAATGACAAAGGATTTTGCCTACAATTCCTTACCAATGAGGCCCAATAATAATAATAACTCAAAACTGAATAAAATGTATTGGAGAAGGTATGAACAAAAATGATTACAAAAATATATTTATGAATCTTGGTCTTGAACAAGGCCAGTTCAGAGAGATCTGTAGGGACAGAAGAACATGATGAAGAGGTAGATGAGATGAGAGGTAGATTCTTTCTTTATCTTCCCACTGATAAGAGAGTGTCTATGCTATTGGTGCTGCCAATTTGCAGGTTCTAGATGCCCAGTTAAGGAGTGATTAATCCTCACATAGGCAGTAGTAAAGTTAAAGGCTTTTAAAGGACAAACTACAGATCCCCATTATTAATTATTTTCTTTATTCCTTACACTCTTTCCTGCATCTTCCCAGGTGCTCTTACTTAAAATTCACTCTCAGCAACCTGAAGACCAGCCATTGGTTTAATAGAAAAAAAGTTGCACAACAGCAATTGAGTGCAGCATTTTGGATTGAGTTTTCTAACATATGTGGAGTTTAAAGTGCAAAAAAGAAACATTGTGAGAGAACCTTATTTTTCTGAAATTTCTTCTTTTTTTAACCCCAGTTTTAAAATGAGAATCGCTAGGTGTACCCAAAGCTATTTGCCACTTAAAATGGTTCCTATAAAGAAAACCAAAAAATGCTTAAGCCTTTGGCCGAGAGTTGATGATATAATATTATGCCTTATTTTACAGAAATAGTTTTTAGTCATTGAATGATTATATTACTAACTTGCAAAAAGTAAATTGCAAACAAGACTCATTTATTGCATATATTAAATTTGGTGTATTTACATAAAAGTCAGCAATTTTCTTATTCAGCAACACTTTTTTTTTTTTCCCCAGCAACCAGAAGTTATCTTTAAGAACCAGGAAATGCCCTCTAAGAGAACAGAAATTTGCTCAGATTTTCGAAATGCATGCAATTGCAACTTCATGATTGTTTTTTCTTGAGGTTAAAAAACTAAAGTTATCTGGGGACTAATACCAATGGTCCAAGCCACTCCAAAATCTGACCATTTTGCTGTATTGTCTTGCTGTACTGAAGTGGAACTGGTTGACTTAAGGTATAGACAGATGGAGAAAGAAAAATTAAGGCAAACCATGGCCTGACATCTACACCAGGCACACATACTGATAAGGTAATGGATATTGATAGACTCTTGCTGAGGAACATTTTGGGACTTTCAGTCTCCAAAATATTGTATTTATTTATGCTGCAAAGACAGGAAGACAGAATCCCTTTGTTTCTATGCCTGTTAAATCTGAATGAGAACAGGATAGCCACTAAGCACTTGTAAGCATCTGATTTTTGTAAGAGTTTTGGGTGAGGCCAATTATGAAGGAACTAATAGTGGATGGTAGCATTTTGAATTTTAATTGCTATTACTAATGCAATTTATGTAAACTTCCTGGAATCATGGAAAGTATTTTGATCTGCATTACTGTAATAATTTTTCTGATTCTTTATCTCATTATAAAGAAGCCCTCAGAGAAATATTTGGCCCAATGCCCTTAGATTCTAGTTCTTTTAAACACAGCCACAAATGCATCTTTCTTGCTCAGTTGTCATTCATCAATATTTTGTTTCAGTTTATTGAGATGGTATTTTACCATTTTAAGTTAAGTAATGGGCATTGCATTTGTTTCTGTGAAGCAAAAGAAGGTTTCATATTAGCAAGAGTTCTTGTGAAAAGAAAAAAGTATATTGTATAATGGTAAATAAGAATAAAATTAAATTTTGAAAGTGATTTTACTGGCAATAGAGCAGAGGACCAGAAGGTAAATGAATGTGAACAGAGGAGCCAAAGGTAAATGAATGTAAGCATCATGTTAACAATGATCTATTGGAAAAAAATGATTAAAGGAGTCTCCAGAGAGAGATAGTTTACATATATAACTTTATAACCCTAATGATAAAAAATAGAATAATACTGGGTGGTCTTTGTTCTTTTTTTGTTTTCTATATATTTCATGGTTGCATGGATTATGCCGAAGAATCACATACTACCTGAGCACGTGATTTTGCATTTTATGGATTTTTGTCCATTATAACATGGTTTAAATTCTTTGGCTAATTCTTTTGTTTTGTTGACTGTCCTTTTGTATTTATGCATTGGTACAAAAACATTTATCAATATCAGTATAGCCGCTATCCTTGAACAAAACTAAATTACTTTCCCTCTATATTTTCACCCCCTCTTCTTCCCAGACTCAGCTTCACTCCCAATTATTCCACCTCCCATGTCACCCCCTCCACCTTCAGCAGCTCATGTGGATGGGAAATGGGAATTGTGATCACTCTCTACCTGTTTATCTCTGCTGCTCCTTCCTCCTCATTCTTTTCCCCCACTGCAGTGTGGCTTCTTTCCACAGGCTGCAGCTTCCTTTAAAGCAAATCTATCTTTTAATGTGTGGGGTCCTCCACAGGTTGTACTGTAGGTATCTGCTCCTGCATGGTCCTCTCCATGAACTGCAGGGAAATACCTGCCTCACGGGTAAAAAGGCTGAAAGCTATAAGACAGGAAATAAGATTCTCAGATATTGGAATAGTATATCTCCATCATCTTAATCGAACCTATAACTTAGGCTGGCTTATGCTCTGGCTTGAGCTGGTTTAAGTTTTGTATTGTCAGAGTTGGTTCTGCCCTGTCAAGGTATTTAACCAGTCAAAACTTTCTGCAGTGAAATCTTAGCACAGAAACAAGGAGGATGCTTCAGGGAATAGCAGAATATTTTTCTAGTTTTACTGTGAAACTACGCCTGCCCATTTCATGTTAAAACAGGTAAACATCATATGATTTACAATAATTTAGGAATCTGACACATGTAAATTCTTACTAAATTATATGAGTGTGATGAAAGTATGGAACTTTTTGAACTCTGTCATGCACTGTTGCCTTACCACTCCCAGAGCAACACAAGAACATATTTGTTGCTCTCAAAAGGTGAGTGAGGAGCCACTAATGATATATTTATATGCTGTCTTTGCCTTTGTGTGAGGAGAAGGAAATAAAAGAAACACACAAGCACAAGGATTCAGTTTTGCATCAATATCCACAGCCCTAAGGCCTTCCACTGCATCATTTTGCTAAGAAACAGGTGTCACAAACACACATAAGTCTTGCTAGACATCAGACGACGTGGAGCAATGGGAAATTATGGAATGGTGATACAGTCATATTTACACTTGGCATCACAATTTATGTTGATAACTCAGTTTGGTTATTAAGACTTAAATCCATAATGAGGAAGCACACAAGCATAACATTTCACATTATCTAAAGGTAAGTGTTACATAACAACAAAAACTACTTTAATATCTCAACGAATTGTGGGTAACCATTTTCTAGGTTTTAGCTGTATAAAGTATTTGTCTTCTCTGATTCATGATTTTAGTGAGCCCAGGACCAAAACAGTGTTTTACACATTGTTTATGTGTCAAATTGGTGCTTTCCATACTTAATTTAAAAAAAAAAAAAAAAGATGTTAAGTTATTATTTTCTTCCAGAGGAAAGATATGAGAAAGGCACATTAACCTACCAAATGTTACTACATTTCCATATTGAGCTACTTGAGGGAGATATTATCAATTGTACCTTGGGTGTTACAGAGCAAACAAAACCTCTTTTGCATGCACATTTCCATTTGGCATTTCCTCTCTTATGTAATTAATTTTAAGATTAGAAAAGTATTTTACCTACCACACCTACTGCTCTCTAACATTGAAATAATAAGGAGCTGCCTAAATCTGAGTCTAGTTAATGCAGTTATGTTTCTTGGGAAATACATTTTGTGAAATTTTTTCTCTGAAACCATGTTTATCACCTTCTGCCCAAGAGATGAGGAATGATAGAAAGAAAATATTAGGAGTATTTCATATGCATATGTGAGCAAGTCCTGTTCAACCTTCCTTTCTTACTGAACCTTTTTTCATGAGAAAAAGAACACTTGCTGAAATAACTGTGTCACTACAAACATATCTGAATCTTTTATACATGTCCTTGTAGTAGGTAGTGTCGAGGTAAGAGGAAGGGAACAAATCTATCAACCTATAAAAGCAAACAACAAATTCAAATATTACAACATTAAAGGACAAGAATTAAGGATCACATTTTCAAGGCATTTTTTGTTCACTGTACATTTCAATGCTTTAATAAGCTAAAACTTGTTCCCCTTAAAACACAGGCAGCTATAATCAGTAACATGATGGATTCCTAATTTGCTTTTCAATCAGTTATACACAGCACCATCAAGAAAGGTGCTTCTTCATTTAAGTAGTCACCTATGTTCTTTGTGAAATGTGTTTACTCATAAATATGCAATCCACTGGTGTATTGTGCTATGTATCTCTCTCAAGCACCTGGTCCACTGAGATAACCACTTATTTCTGTTACCATCTGTGATAATTGTAGCAGTAGAGCTTTAGTGGAAGACATTTATGCTATAAAGCTGTAGGTCCAGTGTTCAGATGCAGGCAGTGATGACTGAGAAGAGGCATAAATCTACTTGTATAAGCCCAAAACCAACAAAGAAGGAGGTATGCATTTAAATCTGAGGCAGTGCATGTAAAAAACCTGCTGTTAAAAATATGTGATTAAGAGCATGAAAATATAAAATCACATATATTAGAAACAGGGTTATGCTCACTAAATTAATTCTGTCCCATTCTATCATCATGCCAAGTTTTACTTCACAAGACATAACAGTAATTTTTTCTAAACCAGCAATTTTTAATATAGATTACACTCATATATATATATATATATTAAAAAAAAACTGACATTTTTTTCTTAAGAAAGATGATCCCAAAGATAATCCTTGCATTCATGTGGGACTCTGTGGGTTCTTAATTATTCTGTTTAGCAAACAACCAGGTGTTCTTGCAGCCTATAGCATATGCCTATAGGCCTATAGCCTATACTACTACTCTGTGCATGTGTAAGGTTCTCTGACAAATAAATAAATGCACGTAGCTCGTTCTTTTCATGCACAGCATACTAATAAGCTATGAATCAATGTATCTCACCTAAATCAAATTGCAAATGGTCAGTGGCACCACATTTGTTTTACATCACCATTCAATACAATCAATGTATTTTTCAGTCATTTGTAATATTTCATAATTTTGTATATGAACAATAGTTTTGTTGTGTTTCTTTTCAACCGTTGTACTTAATTTTACCTACATTAAATGCTTCTTAAATGTCTGTAACTAAGTAGCTAGCAGGAGCCTGCTTACCACAAAAAGTAGAACAGTTCAAAATAGCTTGATCATTATACAAAAATATAACTATTTTTCCTTTTGTGGAATTTACTAAATAACTTCAAAATTGTAGTAAGGTCCATGTAAGAATACAAAATTCATTGAGATATAGACAATACTAGTTAAGTCAAACATCATTTTGTGGTGTTAGTCAGGATAGACACAAGCAGCTCTGAAGAATTGTTTGTAATATGTGATAAATTTTAGATCAATCTCATGCTTTCTTTTTTAAGAATTATCTACTTTCCTTGAGATAGCTAAGCAATTGTTTTGTTTATCATCCCAGTTAATGCTGATAATTCTGAGGATTTGAAGCCAAAGGAACAGATGATATAATGAAAACAAGAAATGTCTTTGAAGTAACATTTCTATAACCAGCAGATATGGATAAACGAACCTAAAACTTTCCAAAAACTGCTTACAAATTTTCTAAGCCATTACAACAGAAACTTCTGAGCACTCTTTCTAAAGATGGGAAAAGTCTCATTCCTGAAGGACTGACACAGAGTTTAAAAAATACTCCAGCTTAACCTTAATTCCTTACCATAAAATTTTTGTAGAGGAAATTGTATAAACACACAAAAAACTCCCCCAAAACAAAACCAAAGCCAAAGCCAAAGCCAAAGCCAAAGCCAAAGCCAAAGCCAAAGCCAAAGCCAAAGCCAAAGCCAAAACCAGCCAACCAACCAACCAACCAAAAGAAAAACAACCAACCAACAAACCTACCCACCAACCAACCAACCAACCAACCAACCAACCAACCAACCAACCAACCAAAAAAACCCAACAACCACGACAACAAACAAACACAAAAACCCCTTCAGCCTATCTGGACTGTCCCTTATTGTCCCTTACAAAGCTGGCAAAGGGTGAATGCATTCTGTTCTAGTGGAAGATGCCCATGCCCATGGTCCCTTCCAAACCATACCACTCAAGAATTCTGCAATTCCCTGATTCTGTGAAAGAGGTTTTACATGAAGGAGTGAATGCTAACCTACAGTCCCAGAGAGAGACAGTCCTTGTTTGTGAGAATCTAGTGTAAAATTTGAAAGGTATTACAAAATCATAGCAATTAAACATATTATTTCTAGTAGGACCATATTTGGAATATTCCAATACAGCAAACAATATTTATTCCAACACAGCTACTGTGCATGAGCATGGAGAAGCAAGGTGTCATGCTTTCAGAAGCCTCAGGGAGAAGAGCTCCATGCTTTCAAATAGGGGAAGGCTGTGTGCTGAGCACACAGGATGCACACAAATATTGAAACTGTTGGGTCCTAGATCTCCCCCCATTCTGGGTGTTGGGCTGCCTGGGCACAAGATCAATTTAGATTTTTTTTAATTTTTTTCCCTAACAGATAATGACATGGATAATTTTTCTTAATTTACTTGGCTCATTTCCTTTGCTATTTATTTACGAAGTGTAACTTACTTAGAAAGGATTGTTAAGACTGTGACACATTCACAGGGGAAGTAAAGATAATTGGCCATAATGGCTGTAACATTTGGTTTCTACTTGGCAAAGCATAGACAGTGCTGCCTTCAGACAACTGTCCCCAGATGGACAGCTTTTTTGGAGAAGGAAAATATAGTGGTGGGTGGACAAACCAACACTTGTTGGATAATTGTCTTTCTCGGTAAGTCACTTCCTTTTCAGTGGAAGGAGGGCTTTGTTTCAACTCTCTCCTCTAAACTACAGAGGTCAGATATTTAAATATGTCCCATGGTCTACATGATTTCCCTTAACATTGGTTTGGGGGGCATGAAGAGGAAAGAAAGCTGCCTCCTTTTAGCTTATAAACTGCAAATGAATATTCCTTTAAAATACTGGGTTTGTTTCTATATTTTCCCATAATTAAAAAAAAAACCAAACCAGAAATAGAACTTGTTTAATTTTTAAGTAAATTAAATACATCTTGATTCAAACCAAGTGCTTGACTTCAGCGTAAACAATTGCAAAACTTGATTTTGAGATGATGGAAAGCTAGTACTTGATCCGTTCTTCAATTTCCTGGTCTTACCATTGAATTGAGAAAACACAGATACATGCACACATACATACATGTCCTTGAGAAGACTTAAACTAGAATCTCGCAGTGCTCAACAGTAGATAAGTTTCTAAAGACTATGGCATGTTAGATGCCTATGTTCCATTTCTTAAACTTTCAGTCCAAAGAAAGCAAAGCACAGTGATTTTCTATCCTAAAAATGCCTGTGCATCTAAGAAACACTTGTATAGATAACATTTATTACTGACTCTAGGAATCACTGATTACGGCAAAAATCAGGAAAGGAAATAGGAAAAGAAACAGCAGCCATAATTATTAGTATGGGGTTTTTTATGTTTTAAAACATACAAAACTTTTAAGAACCTTATATTTTCTTTTTTTAACTGCTTGGATGAGAAGGACCCTGTGTTACCAAGCTTGAAATCTTTTGACGAACACAAAAGGCATAAACCTTGGACAGATTACACATTTGTAGCTCACAAATCCCTGAGTGTATGAGTACAGCTACTGTGTGAAACTAGAATTCTCCTTTCTTCTTGTAATTATCTTCTGAAACAGATTATGCAGCACCAGGAGTTTTACTTTCTTCTTTCTTTCTTTCTTTCTTTCTTTCTTTCTTTCTTTCTTTCTTTCTTTCTTTCTTTCTTTCTTTCTTTCTTTCTTTCTTTCTTTCTTTCTTTCTTTCTTTCTTTCTTTCTTTCTTTCTTTTTCTGCCTGCCTGCCTGCCTTCCCCTTCTTTTTAATGGTACAGTGAAAAAAAACAATACAACAACTTAAATATAATGGCCAACTACAATACTAATCTCAAAAAAAAATTAAATATTTTTATCAGAGATTATTGGCAGCAAGAAGTAATGAAAGATGAGGAAGAGTGAAGATAATACTAGCAAGAGAACAATTTTCAGAATACTACCACTTCCAGAAAGTACTTTATTATTACTGGTGGAATGTGTTTTTCAGAAGATATGCCAACATACGAAGGACTGCTTTCAATGGCTTTTACAAGTGTTGGTGTCTAATATAATGAAGATCTTCATTTAGCCTTTCCACAGGCTTTGTTAGTATATTTCAGGTTACACAACAATGAAAACTTTCTTGGAGATACTCACTTCTTAATCTATTAAGTAATATTCACATCACAATCTAAATCTCACAAAAGAATAGAAGGTTAGTCATGGAAGATACCAATCTTGAGGTAGAATTCTGTAAGTGGTGTGGACTCTAAGAAGAGCTACATTGTGTAAGAGTTGTTCATAGTGATTCTTTTATCTTTCACAGAAGTGTAGATAATTTCATAATTTAATCTAAATTTAATGAAATATATATATGAATTTGTATTGCATACAGCTTAGTTCAGGGGGTAAGACTCATAAGAAATAAAATTTTTCCTATTTGGCCTTTTTTTGTACTGTCAATCATACTCAAATTAAGACAAAATGTGCATGGCCAATACCAATCAGAAGCAGCACTAATACCAGCAGTTTCTGGTATAAGTGCTCCCTTACACATTATTTAATATTATTTAATAAACGATTTATGCTACAACATTTTCTCTTGCCGGATTACCAGTAGCTGGTTTTAATTACAGAATAATTATGATCTGAAGATCCCCCGTCATACATCTCTGTCCAGACCTTTCTAACTACCATAAAATATGGGTTTCGCTTGCCTTTTTTTTTTAATCACAACAGATGCTTTTTGATAAGTCAAAAATTACTTCCCTCTTATCAGAAGCCAGAGTCATAAAATCCATGCACTAGATTTGGATATTTAAAAATTAGTTATTCTAGACTTGAACTAGGGAGAGAAAAATTAAACAACACAGACACACATTACAGCCCTGGTTGATATGAAAAGTTATAACTCAAATAACCATATTTAGGCAGGATCCATAAAAGAACTCAGAAATGTAAGTATCATCAAACTGTCCTTGTAGATTCTTCTATTAAATAAACAGAATTTTTCAACCACCTATAACGCATAGGAAATACCTCTACTTATCAAATAGTTCACAGGAATCTGTACCATTCAAGACATGACCAGAACTGCTCAGGCTGATTGTTGAACACAAGCTGGGCACTCCTCTTATACTAAAGAGCCAGAAGACTTTTAAGAGAAAAATTCATAATTACACATGTACGTTTTCCTGTGGAGTGGGAGGTGGCAGTGAAAATTGCAATGCTTTGAAATTACCTCATCATGGATTCAGATAGCTCCTCCCACTTGTGCATTTGGCAAGAATTAAATCATGAAATGTAAACCTTCACAAATTCTTTGATGGACTGAATATTTATTATCCTAGAAAACAGAATATTTTAAAGGTATAATTTTGTTCCACCAAAACCTTTGCATTCTGACAGATCATTTACCTTGAAGGAAACAGGAATCTAAAATCCCCTCAGAAAATTTAATCCAGTTCTGTCCCACTTGGGTGACTACTTTTACAGCTGTATTACACCATCAAAGGAGACGAGCATTTCCTTTCATTTCTGTATGATTCTAACATAAATTCTGTTGATTTTTTGTCAAATTGCCAGAGCAGATAACCCATGGGGAGCTGCACAACAAAAGGCTAAACACCTATGTCAGGAGAAGACATCGTTCCCTAAGTTTACTCCCCTATTCTCATTTCTTATTTGGCTACAAATATGGACAGGATCCATATTTCTTTTATAAAGACAACCTTCTACGAGAAACAGGTCATATAAAACGCTACAAGGAGAAGAAAGTGATTCTTCCCTTGGGACACAAACATGAAAGGTAATACTTGATGAAGCAGACAGAAAGGATCGTCATAGTGAGACACAGAGGAGCAGGGAATAGGCAAGGGGGTCTCAAAGGAGACTAAAGCTGTGTAAGAATTAAAAGGAGCAGCATAAGGCTTATTGTAACCTTGAAAGCTACTGAGCATACTGAAACCTTCCTGCAAGGTTTTCAGGAGAAAGAATAGATTTTCTCATATAAACTGTATCTCTAGTCTCTCTGACCAGTAAGTGGATTTTCTAGTCTTAGAAACTTGACTTGCTTTTTTACATTCTGTTGAAAACTGATTTTTGTGTAACCCTCTTTCTTTTTCATTTTTAATCTACTCTGAGGAATACAAAAATGTAGACAAAGCCAACTCCCTGCTCTGACTGACACAGGCTTCTATCAGACATATCTATGATATCTCTTCACCCCAGATACTGTGGTTTTCAGTTCCATTCTAATTTTCATGTATTTTTTATAGCAGGTCTTGACACCTCATTTGATGTTTATATTTCTTCAGGCAAGAAAAAGAAAATGGGGTATAAATACACTGCTAATACACAGGAGAATCACCTTACAGATACTGTGGTTTAAGTTAAAGGTTTAACTCATAGAAAGAGCAGACATTGGTAAGGAAGACATCTTTTATGGCAGCAAACTCCACAAATGGTGCAGTTACTGATTTTCCCCTGAGTTCTTTAGTTAGTGGATACAACATGGTACTTTGGTTCTATTACATATATTCTAATAGCACAAAAAATTCCTGTAGGCTTTGGGGTAATTTTTTACATTAAATGTTGCTCAACTTTTCCTGTAAAATGAATGTCCAACTTCTTGAATACAATTAATATTTATAAAATGGATGTAAATTCTGTCTGATTGTTATTCAGATGTATAATGGTCAAAATCATTCAACAGTTACAATATCTCTATAAAATCTGCTGAAAGCTGCAATACCTGGCATACAAAATTAAGAAAAAAATTTTTAAAAAGCAAAAGAATCTTTTTATTAGTAATTTATCTTTGTGCTGCCACAGTTACAGTATCACCAGCTACCTGATACTGCTATAACATTTACACAGAGGTTTTATTGTGCACCTGCTTTAACCATGCAAAACTACGATGTAGTTACACAATGACATTCCAACATTCGTTTTAATAGGATCACAAATGTCTTGAGTTGGAAGAGACCTTAAAGATCATTTAGTTTCGACCCCACAGCATGCCACTCACTAGATCAGGTTGCTTACGGCCCCATCCAATGTGATCCTGAACTCTCCCAGGTATGGAGAATTCACAACTTCTCTGGACAACCTGTTCCAGTGCCTCACTACCCTCAAAGAAAAGAATTTGTTCTTGAGATCAAATCTAAAACTCTCCTTAGTTCAAGACATTTCCTCTTGTCCCATCAGTGTCTGCCCCTGTAAAAAGTTCCTCTCCTTCTTTTTATAAGCCCCCTTTAAATACTGAAAGACCACAGTGGGGTCTCACTGGAGCCTTCTCTTCTCCAGGCTGAGCAATCCCAAATCTCTGACTGTCTTCGTAGGAGTGGTGCCCCAGACCTGATCATCTTCGTCCTTTGGATCTGTTCTAACAGGCCTACATCTTTCTTGTGCGGAGCACCCCAGAGCTGGGGGGAGCACTACAGGTGGGGTCTTATATGGGAAGAGCAGAAGGGCAGAATCACCTCATTTGACCTGATGTCCACTCCTCCTTTGATGCAGCCTAGGATGCAGCTGGCTTTCTGGGCTGGAAGTGCACGTTGCTCATATCCAGTTTTTCATCCACAAGAACCCCACCAAGCTCTTATCTGCAATGCTGCTCTCAATGACTTCTTCTCCCAGTCTGTACTCATGTCTGGGATTGCCCCAACCCAGGGGGAGTACCTTGCACTTGGACACCTTGAATCTTATGAGATTCTTGTCACCCCACTTCTCAAGTTCGTCCAGGTCCCTCTGGATCACATCCCTTCCTTCTGGTGCATCAGCCACACCCCTCAGCTTGGTGTCATCTACAAACTTGCTGAGGGTGCACTTGATCTCACTGTCTGTATCACTAATGAAAATATGAAAGAGCACCAGCCCCACGAAAGGTGCCCTGAGGGATTCCATTTGTCACCAGTCACAGCCTGGACATGGGGTTATTGACCATAACTCCCTGGCTCTTCATTCAGTTCCTTATCCATTGAATAGTCCACCCTAAAAATCCATGTCTCTCCAATCTAAAGATAAGGATGTTTTTTGGGACTGTGTCAAAGGACTTACAGAAGTCTCAGCAGACGACAAGAGTTGGTCTTCCTTTGACCATTGCAGTGACTCCATCACAGCAGGGAACCAGAATGGTCAGGCATGCTTGGCCCTTAGTGAGGCCATGCTGGATGTCTTAGATCATCTCCTCGTCTTGCATATGTCTTAATTTCCATTACTATCTGTTCCATGATTTTCTTAGATGGAGAGGAAAATCTCCTTAGTCTGTAATTCTCTGGGTCTTCTTTTCTCCCCTTTGTAAAATCGGAATGATGTTTCCCTTCTTCTAAACACCAGGGACTTAGCCTGACTGAAATGGCTTTTCAAATAGCATGGAGACTGGCATGGCAACAGCATCAGCCAGTTCCATCAGGACTCTGGGATGAATATCATCTGGGCCCACAGACATTTTGTTGGCTAGGTTAGAAATTTAGGTCAAAATCACAAATCTGCAATATTAGCAGATCATTTTTAAGAGGAAACAGTTCCAACTGCTGTATCTCAACCAAGGAAAAAAAAAAAAACTCCCCAAATCCCACCTAGTTAATTTTGAGATCCTGTTCAGTGACTCATAAAAAGGTCAGTACCATGTTGTTGCCTGCAATAGCACAATACTGAATTTGATGACCCTGGTGGGCTTTTGCAGTACTGTGATCTGAGAGAATGATAAAAGCGGATAAGGAATCAAAAATGTATACATCAGGGAAACCTGGCTTCTAAATGTTGTATATTTTTCAGAAAAAGAATTATAAGTGTATACTTAATGGAAATGACTGAAAATCCTCTTTGCTGTTTTCTCCATAAATGTCAGAGAAAGAAAGAGAGATTTGTTTATATAAGTTTTAATGTTTCAGGCTCAAAATTCAGAGGGAAATAAAAGAGTGAAAGAGCACTGGGAGTGGAGAGAGGAAAAAAAAAAGAAAATAATGAATTTCAAAAACTGACTCGTTTGATTACAGAAGTTCAGTGATTTCTAAAAAAAATCTATTTGATTATTTTTTAACTAAGTCTGCACTGAAGAAAAAAATTAGAAGGCATACATTTCACTTGGCGAGAATTTCATTTGACAAGAATTCTTGTTCAACTGGCAGAAATATATCTTTGCTTTAAAATAAAATAATGCTGCCCTTGGAGACATAGCTGAAATTTTACCCTTCTTCTATTATATTATGCCAACTACTTACTCTATGATGGTCCAATGCCTCATATTGTAATGTCTTGCACCTTTTGGTTAGTTCACACATTGAAAACTGATTCAAAACCCAAAAAATGAAAATAACACTCAAGGAGAGGTTGTATATTGCATTCAGCTTGGTCACATAAAAAAGACCTTACAGAAGAAATTCCAGCTATTCCAAAACTTCTAAATATCTAATATCTTATTGATATATTTGGGTAATCACCCTCAGGGCTTTGTCTCAGACATTTATACTTCATGAAAACTATGACCAACTAAAAATTATAGCATTTTTGCAGCCAGTTCATATTCAATGACCCATACAATTAATTACTGGAATCAAACAAGCTGACTTACAGAGGAAGCAAATCTGCATTTGGACACATAATCAATCATTTTTATGTTCAGTTATTGGAACAGTAATTTCAACTGCAATAATTATAATGGGAACATAGCATATATGCATCTTGAGTTTTGGATTTAAGGATTTCAGAAAGTTACCAATTAAAGCAGAGAATGGTTGCTTGTCCTTTTCCCTAATTTTTAGCCCAGTCCTGCAACATAAATTTTATGCTTCTAACTACATAAAGATGTAGTCAGGGAGAATTAAATATATAAAAATACTGCCAGATAACATTAGAAATACTGTCTTTATTATGTGTTTTAAATAGATAATCTTGATACAGACACGTATGTGCATGTGCACTACTGTTTCTCTTCAGCCACAGCTTCAGTCTCTTCATTCACAATGTCGAAATAGCCTTCATTAAAAGTAGACTCAAACTGTATATTGTTACATACGGGCCATATAAGCCTTTAGCTTCTACTGCATTAATTTTATCTTATGGTGAACTTTGCTAAGGTCTTCTGCAATTAATTAAATTTTTCCTAGAGACAGGAAGGGGTAACTGTTAAGGGAAAAAATCATTGTTTATCACCAAGATGTACATTTGGCTGAAATTGTATGCTAAAGAAATGAATAGGCAGGAACAACCAGTTTTTTCATTCTGCATAAGGCTATGATATTTTTTATGGTTGCACATAAATTCAAAGAATGCTCAAAAGCACCATCCAGACTAAAGAAAACAAGAAATAGCAGAACAATATTGAAGGAAGATATTTCAACACCTATTCTCACATTTAGAAGATTATGATAAGTACAGATCAGAATTAAGGATTTAATTTTGTTTCTCAGATTTTTTACAATACAAAAAAAAAATCAGTAGAAATGGGACTGAGATGAATTTCTTCATTTGTGGTGCTACTACACTTTGCCTTCAGGTTTTTTTGGTTTTTTTTTCATTGGGAACTTGAAATCTCAACATATAAAATGTTACATTAAGTGGAAGAAAATGGAAAGGACCAGCAAATACAGGAGAGACTTGCAGACAAGATGAAAATAGGGTGAGTATATGGAAAAATATGACAAAATGCCGGCATCTCTCTGTGGTCGCAAGCAAAATGTATCAGGCAAACAATGAGACATTAGATGGAGAAGGAAACACTGAAAGAGGCCTAAATTATAAGTACTTTGGGAGAAATACTACCAAAGCTTTGAATCTTAATTCAAGATAAATCTGTTCTTGAATTCAGTCATTTTG
Source organism: Trochalopteron elliotii (assembly GCA_024734555.1). Lineage (NCBI taxonomy): Eukaryota > Metazoa > Chordata > Aves > Passeriformes > Leiothrichidae > Trochalopteron > Trochalopteron elliotii. The sequence continues at coordinate 1,090,070 of JANPWX010000086.1, read as the reverse complement.
GAAAGAAACTGATATCACACACAAATTTGGACTTCAAATCCAAAATTATTCATTAGCCAACTAAAAACCTTAACAAAAAATAAGATTTTTAAACTGAATTAAGAAGTCAAGACATTTATGTTTCTCAGCAAGAAGTTCTAGATGGAGATCCAAGACTATGTTTCAGATCTCTCTTCGTGGTAGCTCTCCTACACCAGCGAGGTTGTTTGAAAAGTGAATGCTGAACCCAGAGGGTGGTGATCAGTGACATAGAACCTAGTTGGAGGCCAGTAGCTAAGACCGTAACCCTGGCCTATGTGCTAGGTCTAGTACTGCTTATCATCTTCATTAGTGACTTGCATGATGGAGTAGAGTGCAGCCTCAGCCAGTTTGCCGACAACACAAAACTGGGGGCAGTGGCTGAAATGCCAGAGGGTCGTTCTGCCATCCAAGGGGACCACGGCAGGGTGGAGAAATGATCCAACAGGAAGCTCAAGAAATTCAACAAGAGGAAGTGCAAATTTTTGCCCCTGGGGAGGAAGAGCCCATGCACCATTATATGCTGGGAGGCCACACAGATGGAAAACAGCTTTGCAGAAAAGTGCTAATTCAATATAAAACAAGAATTATTTCAATAGAGCTTAGTGATGTGTTGTGCAAGAAGATTGAGGAACAAAACAATTAAAATTAAACATCAGGATCTAATACTTTCATTTCAATCCTTTATACTGACCAACATTTAAATGGTCTTTAGAAAGAAACAGCACAGAAGTAGGAAGAAAGTGCATCTTTATTTCCAGGTAAATAGAGCATGTAAGATAAAAGACCAGCCCCATATGGACTGATATCAGCAAGTCTAAATAGCAATAAAAATACAGCAAGTCTAAATAGCAACAAAAAAACCTGTTAATGGCTGTTTGTTATAAACAAAAAGTTATAATAATCCTGATTTGTGACAGTGAAGTCTCGTTTTATGCAAAGGCCCCTCATTACAGTAATGAATAAGGAGTTTGATGTGTTAGCTATAAATGAGAAAAGATAAGCTGCATCAAACAATTATATCATGACAGAAAGCTTTTTCTCAGTTGGTGTTTGTTGGCTTGCTTTAAGGCCACCCAAGAAACAGCTCAGTTTATCAAACAGCGCTTTCAACAAGAGTTATATAGTGAAATACTACTGAAACCAAGACACCTGTTCTCCATTGCTTTAAAGTAAGTTTTTAGAGTAAGGTGACAACATTTGCCTTCAGCAAATCTTGAACTGGCCACTTTCTAATACTTTTAAAACAGATTAAAGTACTGACTGCCAATAACTGCAAATATTTCTTTTAAATTTATATAAACACAACAAAAAATTGCACAAGGTGCTTTTGGAGCACGGTAATTCTCATCTCTATGTTGCAATAAAGGACATCATTAGGGTAGACACAAAAGCAGTGAAAGTGCTGAAAGGTTTAGGAAACATGAAGAGAAGTTAAGAGTAAGGAGTTTTTACAGTCTACAGAGGAGATAAGTAAGAGGTGATTAAAATATAAGTACTTTCCAGATATTATCAAAAGAGGAAAACAAAAAAAGAGATGTTTTAGCTTAATTTGTCCTTGTAAGGAATAGAATAAATAAAGGCCTGAAATTATGAAAATGGAGAACAAAAAGTAAAAAAAAGCCCTGTATAACAGTTAAATCAATTAGATAGTGGAATAACCTGCCAAAAGATCTATTATCATGAAAAATATTCAAGACATACCATAGGGGGAACCTTAAAAAAAAAATAGCAAGTACAATTGAAAGTACAGATGACCAAATCAGTAATTTCTAATTCTAATATCTATAATTAAAATAGTTCAAGACGACAAAATACCAGCAGTAGAAATAACAATGTGCACAGGTAGAATTGCCCTTCAAAAAGAATATTTTCATGGGTTATTTTTTGGTTTTTTTTAAGGACCATGGTTGCCATAAATTTGGGGTAATTTCTGCTGTGTCAATACCTTCAGGGTTTGGGATTCTCTGCAGGATTTTTTTTTTTTTTTATCCTAAAGAAAAGTCTCAAAAATACATTTGTAGTGATTAATTAGCAACATAGATTAATAACTTGTTTAGTCTGATGTTGTTTAAAAGTGTCATTGGAAGTTTTAAGAGGTTTAATGTTGAACAAAATTATCTATTACTCTGTGTTCAAGCCTGCATTTTCACCTTGATGTATAATTCCAGTACTTAAAAATACTAATTTAACAAAGTTTACACATTAATATTCTGAGAAAAATGTCTCCCTAAAGCATGAGGACTGCCATTATTTTGTTTTCCTCATTTTCTAAATGTTATTTTATTTTTCCTTCTTTTTTCAACATTTCTCAGACTATCAGATCAAGAAATCTCTCTCTATTTTCAGAAAATCCTTGGAAGACGACTTGATGGGTTACAGGTAGCTTCTTTCAAAGTAATGGACAGTGTGGATTCTGTAAATGGGAGATACACACTCCATCAATGCACAATTTCCATGCAAAATGCAAAGTAGCAATGGCATGCTGCTTCACTATGCTGTGCCTCAAATCAGTGAGTGGTTAACAAAACCAGTGTCACCACCTCCACCACCACAAGCCCCAAAAACACCCATTTATTTAAACTCACACAAAATACAGAACAGGACATGAAAAGAGATGTCTGACACAACAAATCATCATTTAATATTACGCTTTCCCTGTCTGCACAGAACAAAACTTGATGTTTTTAAAAGGTCTACTATAGGGGGGGTAATTTTCAGCATTTTAAGGTCAGTTTTAATCTCTTTTTTTGCAGTCTTGAGAGGTTCAAAATTTTTTTGGAAGAAATATGAAAGTTAAAGAATTTCTGTACAACATATGAATACAAAACTATGGGCAATTTTCACCTGACATTTTCCTATGAAGTTGCTAATCTCACCTCTTCAACACTACAAATCTTATTCCTTTGAGATTGCCTGAGAATCTTATGTTAATTTTTAATAAATATTTAAATATGTTTTAAACAGAATATATTAAGAAAAATACCCTAATTGAATACAATAATTGAGCATAGGCATAAAACATGAAATATAATCTAATCCTTGAAGTTAATCAGTAAATTAGTTTCCTTTAAATAATAGTGTAAGAGAACACATAAAGAAAGTATGCTTTATTTATATGTCTTCATAAGAATTTTGGTTGCAGTTGAGAGATTTCACAGAATATCTTTGAGAATTTTCCCCACTCCCAATTCATGAAGAAAAAAAAAATTGCTAGTTGCATAATAAATCTAGATCCAATTATGTTCTCATTATACATTCTTGTAAAATAAATTGAAATTCATAGATGTATACTTAAAAAACACCACACACTAATCATTTGAGATATACAGAACATTTTAGATGCACAGATGGATATTGAGAGCTGACAGAAAATGTACAATAATTCTTCCTCACATAGTATATCCATTTATTTTATACTGGTGAGTATTCTTCTAGACAGTTCAATCATTTTAAAGATGAATGTGTTAGAAAAGGGATGCTATATAAAGGTCCCCAGAGTATTTTTTTAGAAGTGCTTCTTACAATTCAAAGCAAAAAGAAATAAGTAAATAAACAAACTTAAAACCAACCAACCAACCAAAAACCAACAAACAAACAAACACCCACCCCAAATTGAACCCAAACGAACCCCACAAACAAAACCAGAGTCAAACTGTCATGAAGACAGAATATATTAAATTGAATCAGGAAAAAAGGCTAAAGAATTTTTGTCAACAATTCTAGGAGAAAGCATGTTGTAACAATAATGAGGGCTCTGAATGGAAGACTTGCCTTCTGACCAAATCTCAAAATTTCCAGTTCTAGTACTATCTATCTCGATTTTAGTGCTGTTGTTGAGGATTTAATATTGTGTCAGACACTGAAACTTATCCCACAGAAAATTTCACATTTTGCGAAAATTCAAACGTTTTAGAGAAATTCTCATTTTGTGTGGCAGAGCTGACAAATAGGATTGACTTTTTCTTGAAGATCTAGCTTCTCTAGCATGAATAGGGCAATTCAGTCTATATCATGATGTCCTCAACTCTGCTCCAAGATTTCATGTACTTTGGAATCCTAGATTCTGCATAATTATATAAATATGCTTTACTGTTGCATTGAGTAATATTATTGACTCACATTAGAAAAAATAAAAAAAAAAAAAGAAAAAGTTAATATTCCAGAGTGCATTTTGCATCTGAGAATTTGTCTGCAGTGCTCAGATGTTTGGATCAACTGGTTTAATTATAGAATTCTTATTGCATTTATACAGTGACAGAATTTAATCCTTTTTTAATTCACTACCCTAACAGTTTTCATAAACAGAAAGTTCAGGAGGGAAAAGGATTTCCTGAAAAAGTAATTTATATTGATATTTCATATTAGTTTTAATATGTTCTTATACATATAAGAAAAAGGAGGTAGGAAGAGATAGGGTAACATACTTAAATTAACAAAGCAGCAAACTAGATCAGTATTGACTTATTTACTTGTAAGCGTATGGCTTTGTACCCCTTCACTTTCAATGCTTGAGAGCATGATGGTCTATTTTGCCTTGCAGATATGAGAAAGCACCCATTTCTTCAAAATGCAATTTCTGCCACTACATTATTGCTGTCATTTCTGATTATGCACTGGTTGCTTTATCTCACCAAGAGTTGATAAAAGGAACCATAGATACCTATTTCTGAAAGAAAAAAAAAAAAAGAAAAAGAAAAAAAAGTACTTTCATTGCTGCTGTGGAGAAGGGAATATAAAATATGTTTGAATGCATGACTTAAAACACATACAAACCTGTGTATTTCAGTCATCTGCTCCTGCATTCCTTAGTATTTTATCCTGCATTACTTCTAGAAGTTAAATTAAATGAACTGTTTGGTAGGAATTTTAAATTAAATAACACTGTACAAATTCCTTAGGAAGCAACAACAATAATATTTCTGGTTTGGTATGTAACTAGATGCCTCAAACTAGCCAGTGGAAGAATGCCTGAAGTGCTGATTGGCCAGTTCTGACAACAAACTTATGCTGAGATAAGAAATATGTAGCAAGATTTGTGGTTGTGCTGACTGACTTTCTTTGATAAGAAGTTGCCTTGGTCTCTCTCTTGCACACACACACAGAGCCCGGAGAATCAATGCTTGCTGAGGGGTCCCCTACGTAGAGAAGTCCTGTTTGCCAGGTCTTTTATTTTAGGGCAAGAGGTTACATAGCTTTCATAACAGGCTCTTTATAGCAATAATAATGCATTTAAACACAATTAAAAATTAAAACTGAGGCTTCCCTTCATGAAAATACATTGAAGCAAACTAATATAAAACAGCAATGCTAAAGGATAATCTCCGCTATGCTTGCATACTTCTTTTATCTATACAGCCACATATTTATGAGTACTTCATGAAACAGAAGACAGGAGGAGGGAACTGACAGTTACTCTAAGTTGCTTGCAAATGATAAACCTCCAGAAGCTATGTGAAGCTATTGAAGCTGTCTGCAGGTTCTGCACAAACTAACAGAGACCTTTTCTACCCAACAGTTTTCTTATCTGACTAATTGCAATTTCTGAATTGTGGAAGGCAAAGAGATCAAAATCTGTCTTTCCTCACAGAAAGCTAATTTCGGTGAACTCCATTAAATGCACAGAGATGTTTCACATCCAGTGGGGTAATAAGGGGACAATTTGTCCTCTTGTATTTTGTGTTCCCATGTAGAAATCAACTGAAAGATTAAATTACCTGGAAAGTGTTCTTTGTGTAGAAGGCTTTGGCATAAATGTGATGAGTATTATCTGAAGTAAGAGGAAGTATCTGATTGTGCTTGTTCTAAACACTAGTGTTTAGTAATTTCATTTTATTGATCTCATGTTGTTAGCAGTCTTTGCAAATACAACTGATGTCAAAGGAATCAAGCCTATTAGACTCCTGCCTCTAATAGCAGTTCATTAGAGGACTAGAATGTTTGTAAATTCTATTTACGCTGTATATGAGGTGCCAATGAAACAGTCTCAAATCACCAGTTTTCCAGAATTTGAATTTAGGTCCAGTAAATGTAAGAAATGAAGAAATATTTTTAATAATTAAGAAAATAACTCACAGAAATGTAAACACTACTTGTAGGGAAATTTTAATTCTCTGAATCTCAGAAGTCAGTTCTTTATTTGTATACCCACCTCTGTTTCCCCACCCCCCAACAAGAATGGATATAAGTTGAAACTAAAAATTGCAAAGAAAGAATACTAAAGATGCATCAGGACTCCCTCACTACTGCAATTAGATAGAAAATTCTCTATCATTTCACAAAGAGTAGCTAAAAACTGCACTAAGATTTTTTCTATCAAACAATGTTTTATATCATGAAAATACAAATTAGGTATTACAAAATTATTAGTTACATTTAAGAAGTGACTGCAAGGCACTTGCAGGCTGTCAGTAGCCATTTCTTTGTACACATACTCATTATATATAGGGACAGCGTTTTTCATTTATAAAATTCATTGAAAATATGGATAATTTAATCCTAAAATGAGGTATAATTGTGGGGGGGTTTTGTATGTTTGTTTGTTGTTTTCTTTTAAAACCAGGTACCACTTCTGTGAAGGAAAATCTTGGTAAGAGAAGATTGTGAAGTACATATCACACATGAACCACTATACAAATGACATTTTTCACAAAGTAAAATCACCCAATCACATCAGACATCAATCTGAGTATTGTTGCAATGTTCTTAATGCACAGAGTCATTAGTGTGATCAGGAAGTAAAGAACTACTTTTATTTTAATTTATTTTGTCATCTGAAAATAGAAAATGGTCACCATTAGGGTATTTTTGCCCCTACATTTTTAAGGCCATCAAAGAATTAGCTTTTCATTAAAAAAAAAACCAAAAAACCCAAACCAAACAAAACACAACAACAACAAAAAAACCCCACCAACAACCAAACAAACAAACCAAACAAACCAAACCAAAACAAAACCCATAACAAAACCTTAAAATTAAATATTCACAAATCTCAAAGAGAACAGAAAAAAGTTACTAATCTCATTTAATACAGATTTAAATAAAGGTTCATAAGTAGTAAGAGAGTTAAGGTTAGCCTTATAAGCAATCATGAGTAAATTCAGATCTTTGTTAACACCTCTTTTTGCCTCAGTGGAGCACAGATTCAGTCTCTTCATTGTTTTTCCATCTTAAAATTTTGTTTCCAACCTCCTACATTTTTAAGATTATCTCATTTCTGTTACTTCTTTCTGGCAATATTTATGACACTGCTTTAAAATACAAGGCCATCATGCTTTGCCTTAACATTCAGTAAATTTGACAATCAAAATGCAAAATGACTGAATGTACTTAAAAGATGTAAATCACTATTGAGCCCTTTTTGTTCCTATATCACCAGTTATACCTTTGAGGTGAAATTAGGCCCTGGATGGAAAGTGCTGTTAGGACACTTTGCTTAACTAATAACTGTTTAGTCGAAGTTAAGTGGAAGAACTATATGGGCTCTAATAAGCCAGGAACTAATGACTTGCAGCACTTATATTAAAATACCACGTTTCTTTCTAACTATGGATTTCCTTATTCTTTCAGAAATAGTTCCTTCTCTAAAGCACATTGAATAGTATCACATATCTAACCTGAATAAATGCATATGATGGACTTTTATGAGGGCTTTTTTTATTATTATGAGGTCTCTTTTATTGCTTTCCTTTCCTCTCCCCTTTTAACCACAGTCTATTTGCCAGCTTCAGGTAAGGAATTTTATGCAACACTTAGACATTGCTGAGTTACTATGAATTCTGATTAACCAAAGAGGTCAACTTTCATTAGAAAGTGCATAAAACTCAGTCCATTAAATTGTCCATTTCGAGCTTGCAGTAATGGCTTATGGTTTTGATTATATTAATTAGTGCACCTTCTGCATTGCCAATCTAAATGGTTATTTTAAAAAGAACAGAGGCTTCGTCTTCTAGCATAGAACTAGTTTATAAAGAAGGAATGGTAGAGGAGACGGGAGATTTAAAAATTTAATAAGGTAAATGAAATAGAATTTTTTAAAAAATAAAAAATAGATAAATTATTTTGTCAAAGAAGTTAGCATATCATATCAGTTACAGTTTAGAAAAAAATAAGCCTGAGTCATTACTTTTTATAACTTTACTTTGAAATTAGGGGCATATGATTTTATTGCCTTTGGTCAGAGAAATTCTTTTAACTGTTCATAACACAAGGTCCAAACTCATATGCTCATATCTTCAATGACTCCTCTAAATGCGTACCAAGTTATTGCTTTTCTAAACTCTACTCTACTCTAAAACAGTATTAATTTCTACTTCAGCAGCTGATAGAATGAAGCACACTTAGCCATTTTTCTATCCAGCTTAATATTCTACACAAAATGACAAATCCCTTTATTTTTGAGAACATATAAATATAGATTCTCTATATCTCTCAACTTGGCCAGCCAATGATCAAAACAGATCAAGAGAAGTGTAGAAATAGCAGACCTTCACAGACAGTCCTCTGCATGGGACCACTCAGTGAGGGCTGAGTCAGCTCCAGTGGGAGATAGGACTCTAGTTCATTACCAGCAAGCCATTTCAGTGATTAATGTGGATTTAAAAAGTTAACTGCATCTCAGAAGCTTTACACTAGGAGCCACATCTCTTAAAAGGAAAAAAACCAAAGTGTGGGGTTTTTTTGTTTGGTTTTTTGTTCTGTTTTTTTTTTTTTGGGGGGGGGGGGGGGGGGTTGGTTTTTGGGGTTTTTTTTGTGGTAACAGCACTAATCTAGACGTGTTAGACTTCTGTCAGTCAGAGGCACAAATTTGGCCTCATCTCTCTTCTGGGTAGGTGCAAGAATCCAACATCCAAAAGCCGAAATGAAATTTGGCAACAATATATCTGATACCAATCTACCTCCATTCCTTCTGTGTTTCCCATCTCTCTTCACCTAAGCAACATCACCTTCTCATGCTAAGGATCTGCAACTTTTAGTTACCCATAGGGCCCCTCCTTCCTTCCCTTACCTTCTCATGTCTGAGGCATGCACATAATGTGACAGAACAAGGGAACTTGAAACTGCATCATCTAAGTTTTAATTTGTCCTCCCCATCTTTTTGAAGTTCTTGGTATGACTCTGTTCTTGCTAAGGAGTTCAAGGTCCATGCACAGATGCTAAAGAAGAATGCCAGAGAAGACCCAAGCCCCTTGTATCTTCCCTTTTTGCCTTCAACATCTTTTCTACCTGGGAACAATGAATCCCTTTCTTCCTTCAGAAATGCCATTCAGTGAACATCACTGCTTGGATCAGGTGGCCAGCTCTAAGAAGCCCTATATAATCCACAGAGACTGAAACTCTTTGAGAGGCTGGTCCAGAGCAGATGTTACCTTGAGAACTCAGGTCTCATACCAGAAAGCTAGACTCTGAATATATGGAAACATGGCCTCTACATCACCACCCTTTTTTCCTGTCTTTCCATTCATTCTTTAGTTGACAAAACCAGTAAGTTATGTCTTTGTGTGGGAGTGAGGTGGAAGGTGACAATGCTGAGGTTTTTGCATTACCATTCTTTTTAAAAAAGAAAACAAACAAACAAACAAACAAAAATACCTCAAACCTTGGAAACAGAACTTTTTTTTTAGAAAGAGTATAAATTTGTCCATTGTTTTGCATTACCTCCTACTGTACCAGCAAATTTCATTACAAAAATGATCAGCACAGGACCAATACAGACAGCAGTAGTGCAAATTTTCTGTGCGGTATCTCAAAATAGCACTTGAAATATTTAAAAGATTCAGGACTTGAAAACAGGATGAGAAAAAAGGGAAGGTACACAGTTGCACAGCTGGACTGCCTTTACCTGACCACACTACACTGAACAGCAGTCATAAATGTTCCAATATACATAAGGGTGTTTAGTCCTTAGCATGGAAGAGGCTGGATCTCCCTCTTCCTGAATAATATTCTTCCTACTCTATCTCTGATAATAAATTCATGGAGAGTGTATGTAGTACGTGGGGTTTTTAGGTTCCTTCAGTATTGGCCTCTGTGGTCAAAGCAGTCACAAAGATACTGCTTGAGAGGCAGAAACTCCATGTCTAAAAATGTGTACCATCTTTCAAAACACTGTTCTCATCACAAACATTATTGCTATAAACTTGTTCTGACTCCAGGAATTCATCAGAAATAATGTAGCTGTTTCCTCTTTTTTTTTTTTTTTGGTCAGATTGTAAATAATTATAGAAATCAAACATTTTTGATAGAATGCAATAAAATGCATTATTTTTTTAAATTTTAGAGAGGAGTTTAAATTAGAGCTTCTCAGACTGCCTGTGTCTGTAATTTCAGTTTTAATGCTCTTTTAAAAAAATCAATAATTTTTGTTTCGGTAACTAAAACTGATTTCAAAAAATTTAACAGGGTTTCAAAGTCCTGAAGAACATTTTGTATACAGGGAACAAGTACCACAGAGAACAAGTATCTGTAATTATATCCTAAGCAAAACAGCTTGAGATTCTGGATTTTGAAAAGGTAACAGCTCTTGATAGAAAAAAATTCAAACTGGGTTCAAAATTCTGAGAATGACAGTTTTAAAAATGCATTTCTTTATTAACAGCCTTTTTATCAATTTTGACAAAATTTTCTTAAATTATGAGGGAACATTTCACTTCAACAAGACAGAATTCAAGAAAGAAAATATGGACGCCTCATTTTAAATTTACTTATTCAGAGGGCTTACTGAATTTAACATACTAATACACTAAAGGCCCATATTTAATACATATTACCAAGTTATATGGGGGAAAAAAACCAGGAAAGTAACATTAGATCAGAATGATGCAAACCAAAAGGGTGTTTAACTTTATTGTTACAAACAATTGTACATTCTACAAAATGTCTAAATACAAAGTAATTAATTTCCTTGTTCTTCATGAAAAAATTATTTCAAGCAAGGTATTTATTTCTATTTAAGATCAAATAAAATCAACTGTTAGAATTTCCTAGAGAAAGAGGACTCTGTTAGCTGATTTTTAATTAGACATTATCAAATATTACAGAAAGCAGGTGTACTTTTCTCTGAACTACAAAAATACAGGTAGACTCTATTTGATTTATTGCCAGAAGGTTTACCACAATGCTGAATCTGACATTCTTTTTTATGAAATTCTGAGAGTAAAAATCTCTGCCTCTGTAAAGTGATGAAACTCTAGTAAAATAAAATTATTGTTTCTAATCTGTTTTTGGACTAGCTAAAACCAGAATATCCAGACTGTTTGTATGTTGGTGTATAGTATGTTGGTACTTGGAGAGATTTACAGACATAGAAAGAAAAGTTAGAAAGAATATTTGTCCTTGTTAAAGATTTTATTGTTGTTGTTTGTTGTTGTTGTTGTTGTTGTAAAACACATTTACATAATCATTAGTAGAGGTGATAAAAGCATTATAACAATTAAATTTAAAACCTTCTTTGATACAATTTCTCAAAGGCAAGATTTTGTATTGATGTCAAGAATCCATGGAGGTCTATTTGGTTTCAAACACATTAGTATTCAGTACTAATAGTAATATAATAGACCAGTAGCTTTTATTTAAATTCAGATGTATACTGTCTTTCCAAGGTCTGTTTCATAGACCATTTTGAAGATTGCATATATGGATAGACCATAAAACACAGGATGCATGTCCTATCCAGATGACATCCTATTTTTTTTTATTCTAGAAGAAAACCTTTATTCTGACCAATAAAGATGTCCCTTATTTATTACTCCTGTGGTATGGAAGAAACAAAATTCTACCTTTATGGTAGTGGTGATACCAAACACTTTATAAGCTTTATCATATCATGCTAGCAAATCAAGTGGGAATAGAAGTTTGGATTAAAAAGAAATGGGTTTTCCCTAATCACTCACATGGACAAGAATATAAAAAGTATAAATAAAAATAAAATATTATTGTCATATTTTGCATCTGATTTTACATGCTCATCACTTGATCACTTATAGCTTTGATAAACATGTGTTTCCAGTAGAACCAAACTCAGTATTTGTTTCTATCAGACATAGATGTGAAATGAATAAACCACACTTACCTAAATTTTTTCTAGCTCTCATTCTAAAAGGACTTTAATATCTTCTGCATTAAATGTGTATGTATATACATAAGTAATTTAGGTGGAACAAATTATTGCATCTCTGAATCAGGTCAGAATTCATCTAAACAATTCACCAAAAAAACCCACAAATTCTCAAAATGCCTTACATACTTATATATCTAAAAAAAAAGCCCTATGCTGATATGCAGCAGTCTGCCTTACTCTGACAGTGAAAATAAATTACCAAACTGCAAGAGGAAAAAACAGGTGTATTTAAAAGACAAATAGCCATTCTCTCTGAAATTCAAAGTAGTGTGAAATGGAGAAGTCACAGCAGATTAAAAAACAAATGGGAAGAAGAAATTCAGATTGCCATCAAAGATAAGAAAGTTCTAAGAGAATTGTTCTTCTGTGCTCTTTCAAACTCTTGACACCCTTTGCCTCACAGCAGATAAAAGAATGGCAAAGGTTGATTTTGGGAACACGGCATCAAGGAAAAGAGAAAATGGAATTGTCATTGTCCCCCGAGAACAGGGGTTGAAGACAGCTGGCATAGTTAGTAATGCTTAAAGACAGTGCCATAAATGGGAAGACTGGAATCATGGGCAAATGCCCTAGCTTCCCTCTATTCCGCTATTGAACAATAAAGACCACCTTCAAAATACTTACATCTAAATATAGTCAGTTCACTGTAGCTATAAGATATTTTTTTCCATCTTTTGCCTCAAAACAGGCTGTCTGTACATCCTAGCCTCTGGATCCATGGTATACTTCCAAAAAGATTCCAGCTAGTGGATTGAATACTGCACTGAGATCATACAAGCATTCGTTCAAACTACATTTGAGGGGATACAGAATGACAGCAATTAAAATAAAGGTCTTGCTTTTAAACAGAAAAGCTGAATCCTCAGCTGACCACTCATCAGAGTCAGCTGACAAGAACCAGCTCACTAACATGTTGTGGGGTGACAATATAATGCTGAGTCAAGAATCCGTGTTACAGCACCAAGAGAAAAACAAAGCAAGAAACAAACATGAGGTGCCACAGATTTTCTCTAAAGCACTCCTGGAAATCTTTTGAAAGTTTGAAAGCCTATTATAAATTCAGTGTAACATTTTCATCAGAGATTTCCTAAATTGTTCTCTCAGAGATAACTAAGAGAATGACAACAGTGGATTGTCATCATAGTCTTGGAGAATTAATCACATCACGGCAAATTAGCCTCCTTTAGCTACTTATTCAGAACTGACCTTTAACCAACAGACTGACATTCCTAAGCCTAGCTGTGAATATTTCATTACCTGGTGAATCCCACTGAAACACTAATACTCTCTAAGTACATCAAACTCAACATTCATTTTATTATTCCTTCAAATATTGCTCCTCAAACTGAACATTTATTACTTAAATAATGCTTATTTATCCAAATATAATAAATAATTCATTTTTTTATTTTGACATGCTATACTTTTCTTTCTGACATCTGTTTCTAGCATCCTTCTCAGGACTTTTCACCTGCCTTGATACCATAAGGCTAAGTAACACCATTTGGAATGTCGCCCTCTGTTTTGTGTCTGAATAGTTCCCAAACAAAAAGTTTAATTTAACAGCAGAGAAGGAGATGTGGATGTCAGTTTACATGATTAAAATCTCCTACACACACACACATACATACACAGGAAGGTGCAGAGAGTCTGGCACAGAAGCCAGACACAGAAGTCCTAAGAATCCTTTTGAGATATGAACTCCAGGGTTTCCCACAGTGATCCCAGGAGAGTATCAGCCTCCACCCATATCAAGATGAGACTAGTCACCACCATGAGCCAACAGAGAAATTCTGGGAGTCAACTTTCTAGCTTAGGGTGATCATTGCCCAGAGTATGGGCCATATTATGGGATCACACAGGTCAATCTAGGATGGCCAGGGGGAGGAACCAAAGGTGGAAAATGGGCAGGAAGAAGGTGGACTGGGGAGGAACAAGCAGGGACAAAAACAAAGGAATAAGACAATAAAAGGAACATCTAAACAAGTGGCTGGGTGTTCAGCACACATCTGGTCATACTATGTTGTCAACACAGTCTTCTTTGCTCTCTTATTACTTTCCATTGTCAACTCAGGGGTGTTTATGAGGGTCTGAATGTCAGCAACTGGAATGAGTGTGGGTGTGAAAGTGTGAGAGGTCTGTACTAGCAGATGAAGGGACCCTGGGGTCTCAGTGGCTCATTTGTCCAGGTGCAAAAACTGGGAAGATTTGGATCCATGAAAAGCCAATGGACAGATTCCGTGGATGAGCCCCACTTCAGGAGGGATCCACATTATGCATGTGCAGGTACATCCAGGTGTGTGCATGGATCTTTCCCACTGGAAAACCTTCCATTGATCAATCAGGCATTGAGTGGAATGGGAAGAGGCCATTGGTGCCATTTGAGCTTGTGTGAGTGCTGAGTGTATTTGGGACACAAACACGTGTGTGATATGTGTGTCCAGATGTGCATGTGTGTATATGTGGTACATGCTTGTGTTTGAAAATATGACTATTGTGAATCCTTGCTTTGCAGGAAGGGAGTTGCAGCAACCTCAACTCTTTCAGATTATGAGATTCAGTAATCCTCTCACCTTAGAGACCACAGTATGTCCTAGCAGATATTAAAACACAGTAAAATCATCACAGTAGATGCAGATATGAATTTAGATAGATGTCCAAAGACACAAACAGAAGAAAAACACTTCTAAAATGGAATATCCAATTGCTTTGTATCATGCATGCCATACTTTTAGGTCTTACTCCTTCAGTGTTTGATTTCCTCATACCAGCAATGCAAAGAGAAGTGTATGTAAACCAAATAGCCTAAAACTTAAGAGAAAACAGTAAGTCATCCTGGGAAACTATAGATGGAAACCCATACTCTTCTTGTTGGTGCAAAAAAGGGGTTTTGAGTGAAAGAGACCTTGTGGCAAGCTTTCATTCTAATCAAATATGTCAGCCTTCAAATTTAGTAAACTGATGTCCCAGATAAAGAAAATGCTACTTGTGAAATCTGTAGATAGCAGACTCTATGTAGTGCAGTATTCTGTGATATTCTCTAAGGAGCAGAACTGTCACTAAAGTATTCTGCTTCTGACCAGCGAGAAGAAATGTTGAAGAATGACTTCAGTCAGTGGGGGACTGGCTGAATACTGGCTCCTGCACAGAGGACAAGAGAGGTAGGAGGTGCCCAGCATTCCCATCAGCTGGCAGTGAGTCAAACACTGCTGCAAGACTAACATTCCAACCACTTAATAGTTTTTCCCCAGTGAAACAGACAATATATTAAATTCGTGTCAATTGGTGAAACAGATATTATTGCAGCCTATGTTTCTCCTTTCCTCTCTTCTTTTCATTCCTCCCTCCACAACAGGGACTTGATTCATTGTTTGTGAGGAGACAGCAAAGGTCACTGAGCAATCAGTTTGGTCTAGTTTTCCCTGAGTTTGGGATAGAACTCAAACTAGTGTTTAATTATGGCTCTTTGAAACTGAAGCTGGCTCCCATTGCTAATCAGAGCATGGTAAATGTACTATGCATATACATGAATAGCATCTGCATATGTGCACACATATATCTAATTCAAGACAGATAACTATCCTTAGGAAGAAAGACTCATTACTCAGATACTCTGTGTATATACAGATATGCAGGTATATAAAAATGAATGGCTTCTCTTAAAGGTCTTAGTTTGGAAATAATGCATTAATTCAAAAAGACAATTGCTTATCAAAGACTTAATACTTCAATTTCTGTTGTCAGGACATACAATATTTGCTTGAGTCTCATTTATCCCTGAACACTTAAGCGAGTTAATATGTCCTTGTTCTCAGTATGGCAATCTTTCTATTAGAAGTGAAGAGAGATTCTCTCTCTAAAGCAAATGATCTTATCAAGCAATAAGTGAATATAACAGGAATTTATTACTGGCTGGATTTTAAAAATGCCTTTCTCAGACAGTAAAACTGTGTCTATTATGAAGTGAACAAATAGTAATTAAAATATGGAATGTTAAAGCATTTTAGTTTGCCAGAAAAACTGTAAGTGACAGAATTCCTTGTGGAAGAAAGATTTATTGCAGGGGGAAAAAAAAGTCATATGAATTCTCATTTAACTTTTCAAAGAATTCAACAAAGCCTGACCCAGCTGGGACCCAGTAGTCTGCCTCTAGCTGTGGTAAAAGCTTAGCAAAGTATTGAAGAAGAAACATAAGAATGTTCATATTCTTAAGAACATTGTTTCATGATATTACAACTGAGGTTCCTTTGTACAGGATCATACTACAGGGACAGCAGTTTTAATATTCAACTTCTAACAGCTGGCATCTGCTGCTTTAGAGAAAGAGGAACAAATATAATTCTCCTAATTATCTGTATCATTATTCTTCTTACTTCATAAACTATGTCTGCCTCCTGGGTCCGTTTTGTACTGATCTCAGTTTCTACCAGTTGTCTGCAAATCATTACCAAACTCTTGTCCTATTCTTCAGCCCTTGTTCCTTCTCTTTATTTGAAAAGCAAACATAACAGGTGAGCATATTTAGTGCTGTAGCCATGCCAGGTTTAAATGTATTCATCACAAACACATTCTTTTGGATGTCTGCCAATAATTCTTAGATATTCCTTTAAAACTCTGCTTCTAACATCTTTCAGAAGTCTCATGCTCTTTCTACTTATTGCTTTATTTGCTTACAAGCTCAGACTCTAAGGATCAGCTCTCTGTTGCATCATAAAATTGTTCTAATAGAACATAATGCCCTTGTTAAAAAGAAAAACAAAAAAAAAAAAAGAAAAAAGTAGAAAAAAAGAAAAAGAAAGAAAAGCACCTTAGGTTTTTAATTTTCTCTTAATGCAAGTGCTTGAAAGCATCAAATTCTTACTTCTGTGTTGTCATCACCACGGTTGCAGCATTACTTGCCTGATCACTCACTAAGACTCTACAGCTCCTGGGTAGCATTCTGTGCTCTCAGTGGACTGAAGCAAAGCCTGATACACTTGCGAGTGTCATAAAATCATTCATGGTCACTTGCAACAGTGTGGTTATGTCCTAAGACTTTGAGTTGACCATGAGAAATTTCCAACAAAAATAGACATCAAATGGAAGACTTTGAAGCAAGGACTGTCTCTGAGTTTGTACAGTGTCTGGCATCATATAACTTTGCTCTTGTCAGTCCTTCTGTACTCAGTATGACTAATAACAATTAAAATAGATTAAAAAAACCCCCCACAATATTTGAAATGTTTTTCTACATTTTGTTGTTTAGCCTGTTATGAAGCAGATAGATAATACATTATTCTCTTTCTTTACACCTTAAATAGTCTGTCACACACTCTGAAAAGTGATATTGGTTAGTAGTAACTTCTGAATATATATAGAGCATTAGACAAATCTGATGCAAATAAGATTTTTTTTTAATTAATATCACAGCATCTTAGATGCATTGTGGAAACTGGCAGGGGGTTAGTAGAGAAAGTTATTAATACCACTACTGATTTTTCAACAATATCAAATATTGAGATTATAAAGTCGAAAATAAAGAATTTACAAAACCTACAGAAAGACATTAGCAAAGCAAAAAGTATTTCGCCAAATAAGATGAGCAGAAATACTGACTAAAATTTTAAAATTTGGAAGCTAAATATTGAATGAGTGCATGCTGGTTCTATTTTGAATTGACAGAGATTCAAACTGTTTTGTAGATTAGCCATTTTTCTCTGAAATGAGTATAACAGGGGTAAAACCTATATGATTAATATAGTGTGAGAAGAATCCCTCAGCTTGAATATGAAACTATCATAAGTTGCAGTGGTTTTGAATTACACTGCACATATTGCATTTGATGAAAAAACACAGTACTTACAATGGCTGCACATGTGGTCACTCTAATAATTATAGTGAATTCTTTCAATGGTGTTGTTACTGGCTGCAATAGAAGCAGTAGTTTAGACTTCACATAGATTTGCACTGACTCCTGAATAAAGTTAAAAGGAATCCTTCGAATGTTATCAGACTATCTGAGGCCAAATTTAGTAAAAGATTCAAAATTCCTCACCAGAATGAAAAATCTTTCCCATTTGACAAGTAACCCTGGCAAAAAACAAAAGAAAAACAAAACCAAAAAAAACCACAAAACCAAAACCCAACCAAGCAGAAAACAAACAAATAAAAAACAAACAAACAAGCAAAAAAAAAAACCCACAACACCAAACTCCCCCCCCAAAAAAAAAACACAACCAAACCAACCAAGCAACCAACCAAGCAACCAAAAACATAGGAAAAAAAAAGTAAGAAGTATGTATTTCAATAAGATTGAACAGATCAGTCAGTAGAAGGTCCTTATCCTTACTGCTCAAAACAGATATTCCAGGCAGAGAACTCTGGGTTGTCTTATCACCTTTCTTTCCAAACAGGACAGAGTAAACACGATGTGCATCCACATGCAAATCTGCAGTAATCCCACAGCCTCCTCCCAGCTGTATCTGACTTGTGTACTCTACCAATTTTACAAGGTTCAGAAATACTTGAGGTTTTTTCAATATTTTTAATACTCACCAAGAGTTAAGTTCAATTCTGCATCCAATTTACTTAATTAGACTAGTTTTTTGAGTGTTTCAGACTCTTCTCCTTCAGTCAGGTACTTGTGCCCTTGAGATATCAGCGCTGCTGGTACTTATAGCAAATTTTTGGTACATATTCTGGCTGGTTTATGTAAACAGACTTCTCTACCTCAAACAGAACTGTGTCTGAATTCATGTCTTTTACTTTCAGTATCTGTGAAAAAAAACCCAGCTTTGTCGGATAACATTAAAAACAAGATTTTAAATAGATTTAAGTTCTTAAGATTTGAGAAAGATAAGTGCTGGAATCATCAGGAACTTTAAAAAAATATAATTAAAAAAGTATATATTTAGCTCTTATTATTTTAATTAGGACCTGAGTTGTGAAATCTTCTGGAAAGCCTATTGAATAAATATTTGAATGAAAATCCTGTAGCAGTTTCCCTAAAAATGTCTTTTGGAAATATTTTATCTGAACATCTATGCATGGTTTCCAGCAGATATAAAGGACTTTTTCTTTCCCATCAGTTTTTTAAATTAACAATAACTACTCAGAGAACCATTTTCTGTTGTTTCCTCAATATTTGTTACTGATGGCATTTCTGCTGTCTGCAGTCACAATAAAAGCTTGCTCCTTAAGTTAACTGTGGAACTGTTAATACCATCTGAGGAAGTTCAAATCACAAAATCCTAGATCCATTATTCTTCATTCCAATCTGTTTTACTGGTGTGTGGTACTTCCAACACAGCCTAAAGTGTTACTGCAATCATTCCAGGACCCAGCTTTATTCTGCTCTGTATAACAGAGAATAGGGTACAACATGTAAGAGCTTTGACAAAGACTTATCTTGCAATTAACATCACTGAAAGTGGGTCCTCTTGTTGGTCATACCATTCTGAACCTCATATTTTTTAAATTATTTAGGTATTTTCATAAATAATGTACTAAGAATACGAATTTCATGATATAACCGTACTGGAAACATTGGATGAAACATGCAAAATTCATTTTCAAAGTATAGCAAAGAATTTGCTTGTGAATGCATTTGCTCCTCAGAGGGTGAAAAGGAAGGAGAGAAAAACCTGGTTCATTAAGTTGTCTTGCAACCAAAAGCAAAAGCATCTGCTTAAAATCATGAACAAGCTGATGGCTAGATAAAGCAAGGAAGATGGAAGAATTAGATGTGCATTTCATTTTGTGTTAAGTTTCACCGACACCCTTAGGAAGAATATTGTTTAAGATATTATCCTTAACGCAGTTTTGATCTGAAATATGAGTGGAGAAGTATTGTATAAGATCAGTCATAATATGTACTGTTAAATGGCTATTTCTTCACCTATCTTTCTGTTTGATTGTTTTCATATATTTATCTATTTTCTATGTAACTGCATTTTTTTCAGGTTGGCATTTTTCCTTGTTCTTGACAATTGAAACTTCAGCTTACACATTCATTATTCCACTGAAAAGTGCCTCTTAGGGGTTGAGGATGGATTATCATAATTGTGGCTGAAATGTTACACAGTACTTTAGATGAAATTGCAGCAAACAAATACACGATTCTGGATAAGCCCATTTGATCCCATAACCAGAACTTCGTGGGTTCTGCTCTTCTATTTTTGTTGCTCCTGGATCACACCAACAGGGCAGTATGATTACTTAATGATTGCAGAGTCTGCACAAATGAATCTGGTTTCCCATCAATTCCTCAATGACTTGAGGAATTACCCACTGAAACAGAGCCTCACATGAACAGACTGGACTGGAAATAACTAGGAGAAAGAAAACTGTGAAATATTTAAAAGGCTCTTTTTCTTTCTATTTTTTTCTCTTTTTTTTAAAAGTATTTGCTACTTTTTGATATTTTTATATTTTATTTTTTTAACAGCCCCTTACTCACCATACCATTGAACTAGATATGACTCAGCCTTTACCTTATAAAGGCTTGCTTACATGAAAGACTGATTAGCTTTTGAGAAATCCCTAAATAGTTAGGTCAGAACTGAAATAAGATGACTTGGTACATATTTTTTCTATTGCAACCATGCAGAGAAAGTTCCTGCTCTTAGGCTCTTGGGCTTAGTCTCAGTTAGTTCAGTGTCTCACTAAATTACAGCAAACTCTTATTCTTGCTTATGATATCTTACTTTTTACCATCTCTGCATCTTGATGACCAGAGACTCATTTCAAAAAACTGCCAGGTCTAACATTCAACTATTTGTTTCACACCACCCAAAGTACATGCTATTCCTCCCCAGCATGATCGTTGGATACATAAGAAGATATCAATATGCTAAAGAAATAATTACACTCAAACTAATTCTTTTTTAGAGAAATGTAAAGAAAGTGCAACCAAAAAAATCAGCTATGCAGTTCATCAGTTTATCTCATAATTGTATTAATGTCCAAGAATTCTTCCCTACCACTATTTAACTTTATTAGTTTACAAATTTGTTCTGTGACCATGGTTAAAATTTTACCATTGCACTATATTAATCCCAGTAAAGTTTTATAAAACTTGGTGATTCATTGTATCCCTTGAGACAGTTTAAGGATTATTCCAATTTATACTGACATAAGTGATTACTTGCAATGAAATGCAACTTTGGCTCAGCCTATAAAGCAAATATTAGGACTATACATGTTTCTTTAGTCAACTCCCTTTACCCCTGCTGAAATGGGATTGGAAAGTTTAAAGGGGTTAAAAGTCTTGGTGTTAATTTTACTTTGAATTTTTGCTTCCTTTTCTTCATGATGTTTTTTCCTGAGGCAATTAATAAAATGTGGTAACCAGAATGTTCCAGCAATGTGCTTCCTGCACTTTGCGCTATTCCAGAGGTGTTAACCAAGACAGGACTGGGCTTTGAAAAAATTATTCAGCTAGGTGGCAGTTTAAGAAGAAAATAATTACAAGTTGTAAAGTAATATAAATATATTTTTGTCATAAGTATATGAAAAGCATCTCGAACATAAAATGTCAACCAAGGAAAATAATTTAATATAATAATTAAAGAGCTTTTAAAAAGACGCATGTAAACATTAGACAAAATGGCAAATTTACTCTGAGGGACAGGGTCAAAAATGAGCAGAATTTTTTATATTACAGACACAAAATTTGAAAGTTTCAGCTCAAACAATTCTCCTCTGTCAAGAATATAAAAATGTGTATATATGTATAATTTTTTGCTCTAGGGATCTGGACAAAGAAAATAGGTAGCTTTACAAAAAAAAATAATTGTGTTCTCAAATTAGGAGAGAGATAGTACTGCCACATACCACCAAGTGCTGCGGTACTTACAGATACAAGAGGAGCAAGCCTTCACAACTTCCCCCTGGGACTGGAGTTTTGGTATGTCTTCTTGCACTGGTTCACCAGGGCTAGGGGGAAGGATGGAGCAGCTACCACATGATGAAAACCTGCAGTAATATGTGAAGTGCTGTGCACCAGCAGCCAAAAAAATGAGATTCTGAGACAACCAAGAAATAAGCCAGGTACAGGCCCATATGGTGCCAGCAAACTTCACTGATCTGTTGTGACCAGAACATTTTTCTTCTCATGGTTCGGTGGTATGAACAAACCCAAATTACTTGACACAGCCATACAGGCAACTCTCCTTCCATTTGCTGTTCTGTTACAACCGCCAGCATGTGGTGGGAGGGAGAGGAAGCATGACTCTGTAGCTTCTGTTTGTCTTTCTGATTTGTTCTCCAACTTGAGTGGGTGAGAAAAAAGTGGCCTGAGAGTAGCAGCTCATCCATTGCTCATGAACTGTAACAGCAAAAGACTATGCAAATAATTATGTGTATTCCACTTAGCTCCATGTGCACATATAAAGATGAAAAATAATTTTCTTGGGGAGGAAAAAAAAAAAAAACCACCTAAAAAAGAAAACCAGAAAGAAGGATAAAAAGAGGCTGAGCCATCAAATAAAAAGGGAAAAAAATGTTGTGGAAATGCTGTCTGTCCTCTGAAGGATGTAGGTGCTTAATATAAGCATATTCTCTTTTTAAATAAGAGAGCAGTGACAGAACTTCTGTAACTAGCTCAGTAATATGAATGGGAAGAGTTAGTTGCTTGAGTTATTAGCAACAATGATCTGTACTGATCAATTCTTCAAATTACAAGGTAGAAAAAATCATTCCAGAACACTATTGGTCATATTTAATGCTGCTCTGGAAGTTAGAATGGTACCTTTCAGGGAAAAAAGTGAACATAAACAGAAAACTCAGGTAAAAAAGTCCTACTTACTGCCAAGGCTGTGTGTGGTTTTCTTGGAGGTTTTTGATATATTTTGCCTCCAAATGTCATATCTGAAGTCTGATCTCTCCTTGAGTCTTTGCTCGCTTGTTCTGACACTCTCTATGCTGTCCTGACCCACAGAGATGCTAACTTGTGTTACTTTCTGAGATGCCCCTTGGTGAGGTGAAAGCTTCTGGAGGAGCCTCAAGAAACTCTTTTTTCCTTTTTTCCATGAACTTTGTTTTACAATAAGGTTGACTGCAGAGAAAAGAGTTCATCCTTCTGTACATCCTGTGCAGAGCACTAACCTTGACAGAACAAGGACGTTTTTTCAAAGGTAGAATTTTTTTGTGTGTTTGAATTTTTTTGTCTGTTTGAATTTTTTTTTTGTACTACATATAAATAGGCTTCTTTCACAGCAGGCATACATGTAGTTTAGTTTTGGATGTACTTTAGTTTTTATTTTATTTCTTAAACATATTTGTCCAACCTGGCCTTGAATATTTTCTGTGATCCACAACTTCTCTGGGCAACCTGTTCTAGTGTCTCAGCACACTTACCACAATTTTTTTATTCATGTCCAATCTAAACCTATGCTCTTTCAGTTTAAAAAAGCTGCCCTTTGTCCTGCCACTACAGGTCTTGGTAGTCATTCCTGTCTTTTTGATAGCCCTTTAGGTATTGAAAGGCCTTAATAGTGTGTTCCTGAAGCCTTCTCCTCTCCAGACTGAACTCCAGCACTCTAAACCTTTTTTACATAAAAGGTTTTTACATAGCACTGAATTTTTTTCGAGACACGAGCACATTGCCAGCTCATATCCAATTTTTTTACAGCAGACTCCCCAAGTTCTTCTCCATAGGGAGACTCTCAACCCATTCATTGCACTGTCAGTATTTATACTGAGGATTGCTTCACCTCAGGTGCAGGGACTTGCACTTGGCCTTCATTCCAGCAAAACTTCATGATGCTCAAATGAACTGACTCCAAGCCTGTCAAGGTCCCTCTGGTTGGCATCCCATCCCTCAGCTTGGTGTCATTCACAAACTTAATGAGGGTGCACTCAATCCCACTATGTATGTGATAAATGAATGTATTAAAGGATCCCAGTATGGACCCTTATGGGATATGATAGGCTATCAGTGTTCATTTGGACATTTCTTCAGCTTTGCTCTATTATGAGAAATATAGGTTCTGTCTCTATCGACACAGTTTTTGCATACAGCTATTCTCATTGTTCAATGCAATGTTGATTTTTCTAGGTTATTGTATTGTACCAATATGAGTTTTCCAATCTGGGAATCATCATTCAGTGTCAAGATCTAGTAGCCTAAGATACAGAAAACAAATGTTTTCCATATTAAAAAAAAAAAAAAAAAAAAAAACCAAAAAAAACAAAGCAAGTATGAAGTTCAGATTTGTGAAAGGTTTGGGAAAGGCCTCTGGGTCACTATAACATCAATACTCATCAAAATATTTTTCAGTTGTAATATGATTTGCTTCCTTGGACTGCTGAGAAATTCACAGGAAGCATCAGTTTACTCTGTAATGCAAAATGAAGAAAGGAGAACAAGGAAGTTAATGTGCATCTATTAAAAAGTTAAAAAAAAAAAGAAATCCAGTGTTTTTATCTTGGACAAATATGATGACTTTAAGTTAAGAACCACGGTGTTGTAAAATCAATTGTCCTCACACTTCACATCAGGCATGACATCTGGGGTGATGAACATATTTGTCCCTAATTTTAAATCAAAAGTTCTGTGTGGGGTTGCCATTTAAAATCTTTTTTTTTTCATAGGCCTGTACTTAAAGCTGGTCAGGATTCATCTTGATTTCAGAATAAGTTTGGCAATAGTGTAATATTAATTATGAATCTCAGAAATGTTTATTTACCTGAAACTGATAGTCAAACCCTTCAATAAACATACAAGTAAGTGCCAGTGTGGTATTTTGAGAAAATAATGAATCTGATTGTTTTTCAAGTGAGGATGTTTGCAGAATATGCAAATTCATCGCTAGTGAAAATGGCTGAAACAGACCAGTTTGGATATCCAGGAGTTTTAAGTTCTAGACCAAAGCTTTTCTGGATATTGTGAAGAAAAAAACTTATTTTCACTCATGAATCTTTGATCAGAAAACTCAATATGGGTAGCTGACAGATTGGCAAACCAAACCTCAAAAAGAGAAAACCTTTTTTAATGTAATGGGAATTCAGTTTCCTGTCAAGTCCAAGAAATAACTCACAGTGCATAAAGCTAAACCTGTGCATGTCCCTGCAGAATTTGGACCTAATGTTACGAGAGAAGGATGAAATAGTACAATATTAAAGAGCTCTGCTTGCTCCTCTGACATGCTGTAAAGTTTCTGTTTTGCTCAAAAAACAGGGAAATGCCTGGAGAATGTGATTCTGTGTTTTATTAATGTACAATCTGAGCTCACAGAAACTTAGAAGGTAGAAAATAGCATAATTCTCAACATTTTGACAGGACTTGGTTCGTTCATTTCTTCATATTTTGAAAATGAAAATTATGCTTTCATTTGGAACTGCCTTTGATACAGTTTCCGTGACTGACATACACAGGCAATATTTCTGTATATATTTAGCATTCTTGAAGCAGAACTATTTTCTTATGGTTTAATTTCCAGCATGATCCTGAAAACTATCTAAATGAAGCTCTCCCAGGTCTGAATATAGATGAATTAGATTTTTTTTCTTAAATTTCTGTAATTCACTCTTATAATTAAACTGCCTTAATTTTAGCATCTGAAATATGTTTCCAATACACAGTAATGTAAATATGTAGGAAGAATATAGAATATAGGAAGAAAAGACTGTGGTGTCAGTCAAGCACAGGCAGCTGGTGAGCAACTAAGCTCGGCAGTGAGAAACATGACCAGGCACAACCAACCTAGGTTTTGGGGGGTATGTTTGTTATTGATTCTTGTTATTTCAGGCTGGAGCTGGGAAATGCTAGTCCCCATCCTACCTTTGCTCCCAGTGGCTGTGTAGGTAGTGGTTAGGAACAGTCACTATAATATCTTTGTCTAGGAAAGCCATGAGTGGGTGAGAGCTTTGGGGGGTGTTCACCAGCTTGGTTATTTTGTTCCTGAGGGTGAACACTTTTTGTGGGTAAAACACCTTATCTTCTTGTATACTTTTTCTATTAATACTGCTGTTGTTACTATCAGTGTCTTATTTCCATTGCTTTGTTCTTTCAGTAAACTGTTACCTCAAGCCATAATCTTGGCTTTTGTCCTGTCCTTACCAGAAGGGACATGGGTTAGAGAATTGGCTTATTTGTAGTTTAACTTCCAGAGGGTGTCAAAACCAGCACAGTAATTTTCGGGGCATTTAGTTAATGTTACTATACTAAAGAAAACAGTAATTCACATTATATTTAATAAATCATATTATCCTTTAAAAGTACTTGAAAATTCCAGGAGATAATCAGAGAAAATGCCAATTCTTTGCTTGCTGAAGTCCAGTCCATGCTTTTGAGTTGCATATTTAGATTTCTTCATAATGGAAGGGCTGGTTAACCTAGTCAATAGAAGTGTTTTGAAGGATACTGGTTTTGAGTGATAGGGAACTGTGATTTCTGATCCATGGGAAAATTTAACTCATCAGTGTCTTTCATCTGGCTTTCTTCTTCTATTGGTCTGATGATTAATAGATCAGGAGCTAGATATATAATAGACAAAGCTATATATAAATGATCTACCTTTAAAATTTGCTTTACCTTGACCAACTGCATTATGCATATATGTGACAAGTAGGTATTTTTGCACAATGATAAGAAGGACCAAATGATGCAAAAGAACAAAAAAAAAAAAAGTCTTAGAAAATAATAAAAAAGAGTAATTGAGTCAGAAAGGAAGCAATTGAAACCTGAGTAAAAATGTCTAAGTAAAACTGATAAAATGTCTAAGTGTCTCACAGAATCTTATAGCCAGCTAGTCATACAGCTACTGCAGCCAGTTAAATTTCGTTATTTATGGCTGAGATGACAAATGTTGGCACAATACAAAGAAGATATGCAGGATACACAGATCAGCACCTGTGGAATATTGAGGAAAAACTAGTTTAGAAAATATATGTCAGTCTTTGGGACATCCCTCTAAATAGTGGAGATGGGGGAAAATATGATTCCTGCTGAAATTAAAAATTCATTAAATAAAAGGTTTTGAAAACTCTCTGAAATTATTAGTAGTCCAGTGGTCAGTGCAACATTCAGTGCAAAGAAGCTAAGGTTCATCTGACAAGATAATCTGGTGGGTTTTGTTTGTCTAGGGTTTTTTTTTTAATAAGTAGCAGGCAGAAGCAGTGTTGTAACAGTCACGTAAGAAATTAAATAACTCAACCTGATATTCTTTGTGTATATAATGATTTTCTTCTTGTCAAAATTGAAAAAATTGTGTGGGATGGAAAAACTGGTTTACATTTATTGCCATAAAAATGATACATAAAATGCTAAGTTGTTTCACCTTAACATTATGTCAACCATTAGTCAGAAATGTATCTCAACAAATGCATTGGAAAACTCTTAAGGAATAGCTTCATAAGACTTACAAGCCTCTCTCTGCAGGATGTCAGATACCCTCCTGCACTAGAGACAACAAAATAGTTTGAACCATCCATCTTCATTTGAAAGGTAGAAAAACCAGGTCTTTCTTGTAAGACAGTAGTTGCTGTATTTGTCAAATGTGTAAATATAAATGAGAAATCATTAACCAAGTCTATAATATTTCCTTTTTATTCTGTAGCATACACTTGAAATCTGTCAGTTCTAATATCCCTGTCAGTAATTATGAAGCCCCTCAAGGCTATTTGTCAGATGCTGCATAATAGGTTTTACAAAATAGCAGCTTCTTGGGTTATTCATATTTTGCTTCAGAAAAGCAATAATTAGTTTTGCATAGTCTCATAGCAGATCCTGCACGGGGGTCCCTCATTTATGCAAAGAGATAAAGAATGAAACCAAAAAAGTAAAGAATTTCTTCCTTCCACTCCTGCACTTGAAGAAAAAAACTAGGTTGAATTTTGAAGTCTATTCTGAGTCTGCTTAATGCTCAGAATGTCATTAAAATTTTATTGAACACTTCCTTATGCTTTAAATTTCATCTAGAAAATTTATAGTGCATTAGGTTATTTTATGCATGGCCTATTTTGTGCATAAGGGGCAATATGTCCAGCTTTAATGTTAATACAAAAAGAAAAAGTACTCTTCTGCAATCTTACACATCTTAGGCAAAGGCAAAGGAAAATCTCTGCAGTCAAGAGTAGTAAAATTATAGGTGTAGGCACATCACGGATCTGAGTTGTCTCTATCCATGAGTTTCTGTTTTCTGGGCAAGTTCTCTTATCAAAATTTACATTTTTTCACTCTGTCTGCTGTTAACCATTTTAAAGCTATGTGGGGAACACCAGTTATGGTGACAAAGAACAAATGGGACTTGATGAAGATGAATTATAGAGGATGATTTAGATCAGTCATTGTGTCTCTGTAAAGAACCAAAAATCACAGTCTAATGATTAATTCATTTCTTTTCACAGTCTCCCATCCCTCCCTAGACAGAAGCATAATGTTGAACAACAATATGCATACAAATAGGGGCACCTCTGTGTCATTATTTGCTTTCTGTGTGGTAGTGACATGGATTTAGGACTTTGCTTATTACAGGAGTTCTTGAGTTTCTGGACCAAACCCACAAATTCATTAAATTTTTGTTTTCTGGAACCGTATCTAACACAATGACGGTGATAAATAAAGTATGTTTTCAGCCTTGGAGTCTTACAGCGAATTGTGGGTGGTATTTTCTGCACTCACACCCTACATATCTTTCTTCCACCATTTTCTTTCAGAAAATTAAAATAAATTACAAATTTCATTTATTTTATGGACAATGGATCTTTAAACTCTTTAAACAGTTTGCTTCCCTGTCCCTAGGAATGCTGCCAAAACCAAGGACTATGATCAGCCATTCCCCTTAATTTAAAATAACTTTTGTTGTGGCCAAGTGCTCATTGCACTGAAGTGAGATAAAATATGCTCTCTGATGTTGGTACAAGGCAGTAGAGTGAAGAAAATTTTAACCCTTTTGACTACTAAAACCAGTTCTCCAAAATCTACCATGTATCACTAGCCTAAAAAAAAGCAGATTTTAATTTAACGTATTAATTTAGAAAGGTTTTTTAAAAATCAGGCAGTGCATGGTTCTAGTTTTAAAAGACAGATGTTTTACTGACTCCAAGGATCCTGAGGTAGTGTCAAGAATAAAGTGAGTGGTAAAAAATATTAACAACAAAAACATACTTGGGTTTAGTTTTCAACAGCAAAAATTACATGGTTGATCTTAGATCTTACTCCTCAGCTAAGAGTACTCTTGTAAGAGTATCCTTAACTCATGGACGTATTATGGGGGGACCCATTAATAATTCTACTATAGTGGACACACTATTGAGGTTGCTGAAGATAAGCCTGTATGGAAATAGTAATAAGGATGAAAATCAAGATGGGATATTACAGCTCTTGTGTGATATCTAGCCGTATGGATACTTAAACACTGCAGGAAATGAGGACTTTTGTAAAAAAGAAAAAGAACTTAAGTTATTTTATTGTGAAATAGGTTTTTTTTTTCTATGACATTATAGGTATTTTTCTAACCATGTCTTAAAACCCCAAACAAACTGGCCTATGATTTGTTTAGTAGGAGAAATATTGTCTATACTGATGGTGTAATACAAATCTCTTACAGTGACGAAAAGGCATGATATCGTAAAAGTTGTATTTGGGACAAAATTTTATCTCTCTTAAAAGTTTATCTTGCATGTATCAGAGAGAAAACTCAGTCCCTAAAGTATTCCAAAACTAGGGATGCAGATGATAGAATTAAATGATCCCTTGGAAAATGACATATTTTTTCTACAAAGCAAAGAAAAACACAAGCACCATTTAATTAACCTAATCCTAATCACGTTACATGACAATCAAAATAATTTTTTTAATTTTCTAGAATACGTATGGAGCATAATAGCACCAGTTTGCTGCTGCTTGCAGTCTTATAAATCTAGAGTAACATGTTACATTAATTTTTATTAAAGGAGCAGGGGATCATCAGAAAAAGCCTTTGAATTTCATTTATGATGGTCTATCAAATTACATTACTCTTTTGCAAAGTCACCTTTCTATGTGTGCACTCAAAGGGTGACTGTGCAGGCTAGTTCACTGGGCAGGACATGAGAGGGGAAAAAAAGAGGAAAACAGTAAGAGAGGGAAGGAGGTAGATATATAGAAGCATAAAGGGATAGGGGAGAGAGACAATGAATTCCATTAACTAAATATGCTAAAAAAATACTTAGCAACAATTCAATAAAACCAAATGTTATTAATGTTAGATTCAGACCTAAATTGTAATTATGCATTCCTACAAAATCTCATATGAAATTTCACAGGAGATATTACTAAAACTTCTTTCCCAGTATAAAATCAACTCTTGTTGATGAATAAATATCTACTTAAAAAGAAGAACACAGCTTAATAGTTATGCATTTATTGTCTTCCTATATGCTTAAGGGATTGTACTCCAGTCTTAAAATTAGCATGACAAAAAGCTAAAAAGGCTTGACATTTGTGTAATATATGCCAATAGGAATAATTTCAAATTTTAAGTAACATTGTTACAGTGGTATTTGAGACATTCTGGAATACTGATAGTAAAATAAAATGTATATTCTTTATCTGTAATTAAGGGACAAAGATTTCTTTATATCAATCAAAAATGTTGCATCACTATTAGCCTCATTTTCCAATGTAATCACTGCTATTTTCTTTCTGTTCTCCCATATTTTGAACATTTGTTTACCTATGGGAGACTTTTTACCAAATCTGCTATTGTTAATGCATCATGATGGTTGTCTATACTAGCTTGAATTTATAGCATTTAAGCTTTTGCAATGTTCACCTGAATTGAAATATCTATGGCTTTGCAATTACTTCATGTTGAAGGCTTTCAGACAACACACAAAAAATTTGCTCCTTTATAAAAACATTCCTCAGAGTTGTTTAATACAGATCTAAGTAAAATTCTCATTGAGTCTAGCATGTATATTTGTTGACATATTCAATGAAACACTGGTTTACACAATCAGTGTCATCTGTTTGGGTATCAAGAACATATATTCAGGAAATTCAGGCCCACAGGGGAACACTCTTAACATTTGTAACTATGACACTAAATGTTCCAAATTTGGAAGTTTTCAAGATACTACAGTACCCACCATACATATCAATCCATTTGCTGAATAAAATAAATTCACTGAGGTCGGGAGTCTACAGAAGCGTTTTTTCTTGTTCATCTCATTAATTGCTCATTATTTATCAATGTCAACGTCTTTCATCAAATGATCTTATGAGTCATTTCAAAGCATTCAAGTTTCTAAATCCAGGGGCTCTCAAATTGTGTCCTGTTTCTACAGAGCCAACATCTACCTTAGCATCAATCCTCCCACAGCCTCTGAAATTATACCACTGAGCACACGAGTCTTCCAGTCAATACCCTGATCTGAATGACTGATTGTCCACAGTGACCAGTGTGGACTGTGGTGAGTGCCTGTCCCATGATTCAGATGCAATCTGAAAGTGTCAGAATGCATAAGCTCATTATAAATTTTTGTTTCTGTAATTTAAAATAAGAAATTATTGTTAGACATAACAGCTACAAAAGGAGAATGTTAAAAATGCAAAGCTACACTCCTGACATGCAGAAACAACTGATTTTAATTTGGTATGTGGATTATTACCTGCAATGCACAATCTTGTAATTTCATAATATTCTTGTGCTTAATGTATCAAACAGTAAAATACTGTGTTTCAGAAGCAGGGAGAAATAGCATGTTCAAAAGAGAAACTTTTTCAAGGGCTTAATATTGGTCAATAAGGAACTGAAAAAAAAAAAATCATGAATTCTAGTCGAACTGTTTGAATTATATTCATGGCAAACTGATGTTAGTTGAAAATAAAATCATTAGCACACCAATAAAGAGACAACAGATAAACAATAGGAAAACCTAAAAAATTCTAATAAATGTTTGAAAAGTACTGACTAAAATCTAACTATTAAAATTCATCAGAATCTTAATACTATATTGAATTATTTTGTACATATAGACAATAAAGCAAAAACTAATGCTGTTCATATAGGGGCTTGCACTAAAAATAATAAATACATATAATTTAGCATATATAGTGTGGTTAACATCCATTTTTGCACAAGCACATAATCAGCATGCAGAAACGTAAGATTAGCTCAGCTGGTTATTGCATGGTGGTAATAACGTCAAGATCACAGGTTCAATCCTCTCCGGGCCATTCAATTAAGAGTTGAAGTTGATGATTCTTTTGGGTCCCTTCCAACTTCAACTACTCTGTGATTCTGTGATTAGTTATGGTTTAAATGCTTTTTACTTTATTTGCCTGACATTTCAGTTCTTAACTGTACAATCTTTATGTTAGTTTAGAATATTTAGAAATAAAATAAAAATAATTCACTGAAGTGAGAAAGAGATATTAGGTAAGTAAGTTCAGTAGAATTTTTCCAAAGTACAGTTTGGCCCCTTTTCAGTCAAAATTACACTGAAGTGATTTCAATATTTGCTGTCTATTTTATATTATCAAGAAATGGCTTACAGTGTTTGTAACAAGAACTATATGATTTTAATTTTTTATTCAACCCTGGGTTTGATTTAGTATCTGCTTGGCAATTAATGTAATGAATTTAGTAAGAGAGACTGAGAGGATGGAGCTCTTTTGGAGCAGACACCTGGCATACATCAGTTGCTATGGTGATTACTCAGATGTGCAAACAAGTAGAGGAAAAAATAATTATTAAATATTCCCATGGTAAAAGAAAAAAAAATTTAATTGATAAACAGCAAAGTAATAGGATTCAAAGTCTGGATTTTGAAACCACGAAGAAAATTATCATATATACCACACCTAAGAAGCACCAGGAGGGAACTGCAGGAGTTTCAGTTTCTGTTGGGAGAGTGAATAACCTGCAACATCTAGCACAGTGGATTAATGATGATGTCCTGGTGTGCAAGTGTCATTTCCGGCTCAGATTTGTAAAGGAGGTCCCCTGAGAAAATATCTGAAAAAAGAAAACATGAAAATTGTCCCACCTCATCTGTCTCAAATTCTCAGCCTTGGTTTCATCATGCCTGGGATGGAACAAAGAAAGCAGAAAGGCATAGGGGAGAGTTTCAATATTTTCCTTTGTCTGCAAAGATTTTGTCACATTTATGATTTCACGTATAGCCAGATATTAATATATGTGTTCCACCAGCAGACTGAACAAAAATAAATATCCCATTGCCCAATATTAAATTGCACTACTGCTTCTGTTCATGGTTCTCAGAGGCATGTTTTGCTGCTCCTGTGCTCAAATCCACAAGTGTCTCATGAACTGTTAACATCACTTACACAAACACACAGAGAAGAAGGAAAGGTCTTGAATATGAAATAAGACTGGTAAATTTTATTGTTTATTTCACACTGCATCTAGGACTATTCCAACTATACAGTCCTTGGGATTAATCTAGATTTGCCACATTGGAAGGCAACATAACATTTTGCAAAGTGGGCATTGAAGCCAATTGGAACCTAATGATGTATAGTGACAATAATTGCTTGCAAAATAAATTTTGTGAAGAAGACTATTGTATTAAATGACACAGAAATAACAGCTCTAGCATTCTTTCTCTCTAGAGGTTTTGAGACAAAGAAGGTGTGCATGCAGAACAACAGTAACAGTACCACGGAAAAGAGTGCTGAGCCAGATGGGTATCCCTATGTTAAGCAATGCCAGGAGCCACCAGGGAAGGGAAGAAAGAGAAAATGAATGACTATAGTTGAAAGTCTGTAGCTCCAAGACATCAAAACACCTCGTTAACATTCCTTCCCCTGAATTGTTGGTAACACCTTTTTCCCCCTCTCTTTTTTCCCTCAGTAGCTGACAGATCTATCCTTGGTTCCCATATTTACTTTTAATAATATAACCCAGGAACACTCAATAAAAATACTGCAAAAATACTGCACAGACAAAATATCTTATATTTATTTTTACATTCACTTGTCATGGCTAATATATTATTCAAGAGAGAAAGAACTATCTAGTATCTGCATGAATGCAAGGACAGCAGATTTTTAATTTCTCATTCTTTGGAAAATATGACAAACATGTTTCTCTGTTTTGGTTCCAGATTATAATTTTAAGTAATCTAAAGGTAAAAAAATAATAATAATTAAAAAAAAAATCCTCTCTGGAGTGGAAAATGAGGCAACTTACAAGCTGGTTGATTGAATGAATTTAAAAGTTATGACCCACAATCAGATGAGGACACCTACCTGCAAATAAGTAAAGTTAAGCAAAAAGAGATATCAAATGCATTCTGTCCATCCAAGTTCTACTTTTTTCCTCATCTATTTTAATTTTTTTTCAGATTATACAATAAAGAAGAAACTAAAGAAATGGAAGATAAGGAAGATGGATGGATGGATGGATGGATGGATGGATGGATGGATGGATGGATGGATGGATGGATGGATGGATGGATGGATGGATGGATGGATGGGGTTCTGGTAAATTCTAATGTATTTGTGAGCCTTTTTTAAACAATTTCCCTTGAAAACTTCCCTTTGGAAATCCTATTTCCATCAGCTAAAACAAGGGGAGTTCAGATGGAAGAGGTTTCTGACCTATAGTGTCTTTTCTACATACAAACATTAAATACAAGGTTTTTCAAAATCAAGAACTAGGACGAACACTAGGTTGCAGTTTAAGTACAAGATAGCCAATATTTTAAAGTTAGCAACATGACTGAATATTTAATGTTCTCTCTCCATAGAAGAAAAGGATGTCAAAGATTCTTAGAAAGTTTACTGTAATGATGGTGAGAGCTGTTTATGCTCAACTCAGAAAAGTAGGAATTCAGTAGAAATTAGGAGTTAATTTCAGGGACATTGCAATGACATTGACAAATTATTTTATGTTTGTCACCAGGGTGGCAGTTGTAAAAGTTCCTCCATTTTTTTATACTGTACCTTATACATAATGAAAGACCATGACTTTTATCTTAATCCTTCAATTATTGCATGTAAAAAAAGGCCGGCATTAAGTGCCTATATCCTGTTAAATTTGATCTGGACCTCATTCCCTCAATGTATGCAGCTGGTTTCTATGCCCATTTTAAAAGACTCCCACTCTGTGACTATTCTCCCACAAGAATAGCAATTATGCATTTGGTTTTAATAACTGGCATAAACCCATAAGTCTCCAGGTACTTACAAACAGTTATACAGGATTTTTAACTTCTTGTATGTGGGCTGAATAGAAGTATTTGAAAATCATTACTGCTTAGGAACACAAGCTCATCCATTTTGTGTCCTCAAAGGAGTAAGAAACAGCCAGGGGCAAACCTCACTTCTGTGACAGGATAAAGTTCATTGGCAGCAGAGTTAGCATGTAGATAAGCTATCAGCTGTATAGTGAGGACATGAACTCCCTAGTGTGATGTCGAGAGTAATTCTTCAAGAGCTGTCTGCTTGCAAAGACCTAGTCTGTGGCAGTGGCTAAGGCAAAGCTAAGAACAGTGCTGCAGGAACCCTCAAATCCTTCCTTCCCCGGCAGGTGTTTGGAATGTAACTTCAATCAGAGATATCTGCAGCAAAAGTAGCTCTATCACTTAAGCCAGAGAATATGTTCTTTTCTGTTTCTCCTGCTTTGTCCTGAAATAGAAACACACAGGAGGGCCTATCCCACATTTATCTTCAGGAGAGACACCTTCACAGAATAAAATAGCACTGATCAAAGTAGCAGTAGCCATACTTTTCACTACCAGAGAAGGTTTGCATTGTTTTTAAGCTTAAAAGCTGCTATCCAGTATCTAAATTGTGGTATTTTGTTCTCAAAAAAGTCTCAGCACCTTTACTGAAGTAGCAATTGGCATGCTGTTCCACTCTATAATTATTTCAAAGGGAACTATTTTGTCTTTAGTGCAGACTTTTCATGTGAGGTATAACAAGACTTAACACTTTTTTTTTTTCTGCACAGTGGACTATATTAATATGCCAGATTAGAAATAAGTAGATAAATAAAAATAAAGTGCTGCATCTTGTGTCTAGCTGCCTTCAGCATGATAGGTCATGGAAAGAGAAGATGAGGGTGGAAACAACTGAAAAGGAGCACATTAAGCAGGGAGATGGAGTTTTCTGTAAGAAATGTAGGGGAAAACAGGAAAAGAAAACAAATGTAAGGAAAATAAAGCAGAAGGGGATCAAGGAGCAGGAGAATAACAAAAGAAAGGAAAAGCAGAGAGAAGAACTTGACCACTTAAAAAATGAAAAGGCAGATTGTCCAGAATAAAGTAATGGAGAAGCAATTACTGAATGTTTTACTCTTTCAGATATGCTATTCTATTTGATCTCTTAGAAGAAATCCTCACTTTGGTTATCTTAACAGAACAAAAAAGGCAGCAAAATCTATGCTCTCCTTCATATAGTACCTCTGTAAGATGATCCAAGAGTGCTTTCCTCCCCATCATCTAAACCGGAAGAAATTAACCTTGATAGTTTCTCTGACTAATGAACAGTACTAAAAAACAACAACAAAAAAACAAACACCAAAAAACCCCACACCAAAAAAACAAAACAAAAAAACAAAAAAACAAACAAAAAACAAAAAACAAACACCCAAAATACCAAAAAAAACCCCAAACCCCCCACAACCCAAGTACTTTAGCAGAGCTTTTACTAGTGCTCTGGAACTCGTCTATCCTTCTGTAAAGCATCTGAACATTGTCCTCATTTCTATGCCATCAGTAACCATTTTGTTTTTAGCTTTCATTTTCTTCTTTTTTTTTTAACTTAAAATCTGAACTGAGAGGCTTTTAATACTTCCTACTTAGTTTCTTTAAATAAAAAAATAATGTTAAAAGTGATGCATCACTGACATGCATTAATCATGACTAAAAGCTGTGACCATGGCTACATGAATAAAACAAATACGTTAAGGGTTTCTCTCATGCCCCTTCTTCTTTTTCCTACAGTCTGGATGACTGACTTTTTTTTCTTCTTTACTCTAAGGAGGTCATTTGAGGTTCAATTGTGTTAAAGCCATCAGTATTTCTTACAAGCACATACCACAGCTCATTGTTTCTTTGGCTCAACTTCTACTAAGAGAAAGTATTTTTTTCCCTTTTTCAGTTACATCAGTTGTAATAAAAGGTTCTTGAATGAATGACAAAAAGAAGGCAGGAGTGGAAAATAAACAGTAGTACATCACACCACTCCCTCATGATACAGGCATAAGTAATGATATTCTATTTCAGTACATGTTGTTAACTGGAACACCACTATGGGAATGTGAGTTCCTTTCTAAATTCCTGGAAATTAGAATAAATCTAATCCCTCCCTATGCTTCAACTCAATCACCCCCTACTATGCAGGAGCAAATAACATTTAGGTAAGTTTAACATTGTGGCAAAAGGACTGTTGCTTATATTTATTACCAAAATAATTAGTATTTTCCAGAACAAGAAATACAGTATTGAAAAACATTGAAAAGTTCTGTCATGCAGCCCAATTTGATCACCTCAATAGGACGTGGCACATACAGGTGTACACTGTCTTACCTCAAAACAACAAAAACCTGAATAAAGAATGTATTTCCCAGGCCTCTGAATTGTATTGAAATTAAGTATTCAGTATAAAGAATAGCAGAAAAAATAATCTCCTCATATCTGGGGAATATTATTAGTTTCTTAGTGAAAAACATTAAGGTTTTAGTCACCATATTGCTTGAGGGAAGTATGATCTCAAAAGGGACTGCCTTCCCAGCTCAGTCTTAGGACACTTACTTGAGACCCATCAGTTTGTGGCTCAACCTAACCTGACAGCCAGTACAATTGTGTTTTCCTCTCATCCAAGTGATGGAGCAAATTTTTGACAAGAAATTCCCAAATATGTGGTCAATACCATGGCATGTTTGCAAATAAGTATTATCATAATGAAAATTGACATTATCTGAGGAAAAAACATTTCCAGACTACACTGTCTGACCAGGTGCACAGATCCTCCCTGTTATGCTGTATACACAGTTATTAATCTTGAAAATTCAGGCCTGACTGGAATGTATAAACAAGTTCAGTGGGTTGACTGAAGTTACTATTACTTTAAAATCCACTGGACTGCGTAGGAGTGCATAATTACTAATTGACTGGAGGAATAAAGCCAATTTCAGTTTTCCTGGGTGTACCTGTTAATTCACTGCTTGCATGTGTGCATGCAAGAGCTGGAGCTGGAGACTGAAGTCTCCCAGTAAGATACAAAATGTTGTTAAATGGGCATTAAATTAGAATCATAGAATCATTTTGCTTGGAAAAGACCTTTAAGATCATTGAGTCCCATGGTTAACCCAGCACCACAAAGTCCACCACTAAACCACGTAACCAAGAACCACATGTATACATCTATTCAGTACCTGCCGGAATGGCAACTCAACCATTTTCAGAGCAGCCCATTCCAGAGCCTGACTACTCTTTCTGTGAATAAGTTTTTCCCAATATCCAAATCAATCTCCCCTGGAGCAACTTGAGGCCATTTACTCTTTTCTTGTTGCTTGCTACTCAGGGAAGAGACTGACCCTTAGCTGGCTACAACCTCCTTTCAGGTAGTTGTAGAGAAAAATAAGATGCCCCTCTGAAGCCTCCTTTTCTCCAGTCTAAAAATTCCCAGCTTCCTCAGCTGTACCTTGTAAGACATACTCCAGATGCTTCACCAGCTTCCTTGATCTTTTCCAGATGCTCCAGCACCTCAATGCCCTTCCTGATTTTAGGGGCTCAAAATTAGACACAGGATTTGAGGTGTGGCCTCACCCATTGCTGAGTACAGGGGAACAATCCTTGTCCTGCTGACCACACTATTGCTGATACAGGCCAGGATGCCATTGGCATTCTTGGTCACCTGAGCACACTCTGGTTCATGGTCAGCTGAGTGACCCCAGATCCTTTTCCAGTGGGCAGTTTTCTGGTTGCTTAATTGGGTATTAAGCTAATTGGCTAGCCAAAAAAAGGAAATGTAGTTCACTGAGATTTGCACCCACCCTTAGGCCTATTCTATAAAGGTTTGCCAGTGTGAGTGCTGAGTAGTTCAAATTCTCTGTACGGGATTTGCTATGTGGACTCTTCCTTACTATTAGCTTGAATCAGACTGTCAACAAAGCAACTTTTTGCTCTCAGCAAAAAGCATGATGGAATTATACATACATCTCTATCAAATTTGACAGATTTGAGTTACTGACCTGGAAAGAAAAACATTCATATTCCTTTACTGATTCCCAAAGCAATCCTTTTTTATTATTATTACAATTTAAACTAAATATGATGGGGAAAGGATTTCAAGATCGGGTTCACAGCACTCCATTATGTACATTTTTGCCTCCTTAAGCATGGATGGTTTTTAGACTTAAGGTGTAGCAAAAAACTGCCTATTTTTATATGGGCAGACACCACATATGAAAGACAATGGAAAAGAAGGAGACCTAGAATATAGCAGAAGACACAAGAATTCAAGTATCAGTCCAGAAAATTTAGGATGAAAGCATAATCTGAATCTCCCAAGGTGAAGCCTACTGAAGAAGACAAAGATGCTTATTTCTTATTATTAAGTTCTTCACAGGTGATGTCGATTTTTCTCATGGACAGTGAGGATAATTAATTCTTCATAGCTTTATTTAACTTTGCAATATTAACTACTGTAATGTGTTGACCCTGGCTGGATGCCGGACACCCACCAAAGCCTCTGTATCACTTCCCTCTGTGTCACATTCCACTGGACAGTGGAGAGAAAGTGTAACAAAGGATTCATTAGCTGAGATCACTGGGAGAAATCACTCACCAAATATCACCATAGGCAAAATAGACTAGAATTAGAGATATTAATTGAATTTATTACTAACAAATCCAGAGCAGGATAATGAGAAGTAATATAAGGCATTAAAATACCTCCCCCCACCCTTCCCTCCTTCCCAGTTCTACCTCCTCAGCCAGTGGTGCAGGGAGACAAGGAATGGGGGATAGTTCATCACACTTTTTTCTGCCACAGCTCATGGAAAGGAGTCCTTCCCCTGGTGCAGTGTGGGGTGTCACCCATGGGAGACAATTTTCCATTAACTTCTCCAATGTGAGTTCATCTCACGGGCAACAGTTCTTTATAAACTGCTGAGGCATGGGTCTGTCTTCCACGTGGTGCACTCCTTCAAGGACAAGCTACTCCAGTGCGGGTTTTCCAGATGGTCACAAGTCCCACCAGGAAATCTGTTCCAGTGTGGGCTCCTTTCT
This sequence comes from Trochalopteron elliotii, assembly GCA_024734555.1. Classification (NCBI taxonomy): domain Eukaryota; kingdom Metazoa; phylum Chordata; class Aves; order Passeriformes; family Leiothrichidae; genus Trochalopteron; species Trochalopteron elliotii. The sequence goes on along the minus strand of JANPWX010000086.1, from coordinate 1,049,764 downwards.
CCATGGGTCTGCAGGTCCCTACCAGGAGCCTGCTCCAGCAGGGGCCTCCCATGGGTTCTCAGCCTCTTCTCAGGCATCCACCTGCTCCAACATGTGTCTCCTGCAGGGGCTGGAGGTGGATCTTTGCATCCCCACAGACTTTCACAGGCTGCAGGGGCACATCTGCCTCACCACGGTCTGTACCACAGACTGCAGGAGAATCTCAGCTCTGGCACCTGGAGAATCTCCTCCCCCACTTCTTCAATGACCTTGGTGTGTGCAGTTGTTTCTCTCAGGTTGCAATTTCAACTGCAAAATAACTTCTTTTTCCTTCTTCTTAAATATGTTATCACATTACAAGGTGGCATTACAACCGTTCCTAATTGGCCCAGCCTAGGCCAGCAATACATCCATTTTGGAGCCAGCTGGCATTGCCTCTGCTGGACACTGAGGAAGCTCCTGGCAGCTTCTTACAGAAGCCACCCCTGCAACCCCTCTGCTATACAAACCTGGCCTGTTGTTCAAACAACTAAAAAATTAACTAAACTTTTGGAAAATGGGTAAAATTTTGGCAACGTTTCCTTGGATTTTTTACAGTTGATATTTTAACATTTTAAAGTAAATATCAAATTAAGGTTTTTTAAAAGCAAATGCTTAAATTAGGGAATTTTTTGACTAATGGGCTCTAAAATGGGCAAAGTGTCTTGAAAATGCATCATAAGGAGATGAAGAAAAACAGAGGGAAAAAGCGAATAAGAAAAACAAAATGGATGTGGTCATATATAATGCATAACCTCATTAATTACCTAGAGCTAACTAAATGATCACCTTCTTGATATTCAAACTTTAGTAGTATGTCAAAAAATGAAAATAACCCCTTGGTTTAGTAATAGTTTTAGTAATAGTAATAGTTTTACTATTCTAGTAAACTAGAATAGTTTTGTCATTCACAGAAGGTGCTAAGAATCATCTTACTAAGGACCTTACATCTAAGAATTAGTTATTTCCAAGCACATACAGACCCCATTGTCACTCTTGCATTTCATGTGGGTAATGATGTTACTGATTTGTAAGAAAATATTTCAGTTTTATCCATCTTCCCTTTTTCAACTCCAGCTGTATTGAAAATATCCTTTTTCTTATTATGACCAGGAAAAAAAAATCCAATATGAACATACTTTGTAAATAAATACATAAAATATAAAAGCCTTTTCCACTGTACTATGTATATTATATAAAATACACTCCTGTTGTACTTTTCAAGTATACATACATATATGCCAAATATAGATGAGTTATCCCTCAACACTGGATAGTCATACATCTGCAAGTCATACCAGACTGCAAGAATTCTTCTACCACATTGTTTTTCTGTTGTTGCTGGTGCAGGTAGTTGGTAGAAGATGCTGTGTCTTTAGGAATTTCAACCTTAATTTTTTTGCCATTGAAGCTTAGCAAGCAATTTCTGTGTTCTAGGAAATTCTACTGATGGAAAACATTTCTGTATTTAACCAGACATTTCTTTTGCTGAATTTTTTTTTTTTCATCTTAAAAGATGACAGGTTGTCCTGGTTTGTTTCCTTGTTTAGTCATATTTGATAATTTAAAAAGAAAACCAAACTGTTTTTTAAATGAAGTCTTTGAATTGTTTGTTTTTAAAACTTCATGTCAAAACCTTAGTATTCTGAAGAAGTTAAAACTGAACACTGTGACCAACCCTAAGCCACAAAGATGGCCTTCTGAAAGGTAGGTGCCTCAACTGTCTTTTTCCTGTAATCAGGGAAATGAGAGAGGCACCTCTGAAATACAAGCAACAATACAATACAACCTCAGGATGGGTTGAATCAGGCTTCGTTCAGTATAGGCAGAGGCATGATATTTGCCTGAACAATTGCTGAACTTGTAAGTAATTAAGAAAGGATGCCTCAAATCTGGCTTTTTCTTCCAAATACGGGTTTGATGCAGCCTCACCTTAGATATCAGTAAAATGATTTGGTTTTTGCTCCCAAAGTAATTTTAGCTGTTCAAACAGTCCAAGATAGTTAACTAAATGTGCAGTAGTTGGTATGGCACTTTCAGCTTGTATATTATGTTTATGTATATTATGTCTGCATTCCTCTGAAAAGGTGTAGCTGGATGAAGTGATGGCTCCTTCTGTAGGAAGAGCCAAGCATCAGTCACAGAAAAGGCATCCACACCAGTAGCTCTGGGAAAGCTATATCAACAGTCTCAGGACATCTGTCACTTCTTGTGTATCGGTGGTTCTACTCCCATCCCTGGGGCAGACCACAGAGATGCCAGAAAGAGAACTCTGAAGAGGCCAAAAGGGACCTGGCAGAGTTGGCTCCAACTCAAGGCCACTGATGTGATAAATAAACCAACTTGGAAGTAGGAATCTGCCTGCAAGGCCATAGTGGGAGAATATCTTATGAATTACTATAATTTCTGTTCTCTCTGATCAATTACTTGCAACATTTTTTAGGAGTTATGAAAAAAAAAATTCACTTACATCTTTTTCAGCTTTAACATTTTGGAAAACTGTCTACACAGAAAAGGCTTGGAAAAACACAAAGTTTTATCATTTTGGTAAAGTGACAAAAACTCTTTTGGAAAAAGAGTTAGGCAAAAAAAAAAGCTTAGATATAAATTAATACTATTGGAGTGGGTTGACTTTGGCTGGATGCCAGGTGTCCACCAAGCCACCTCCTCACCAAGATGGGGGAAGAAAATAAGATAGAATAAAACTCCTAAGTCAAGAAAAAGAGGAAAAACAAAACCAAAATGCAAAACTTTTGCATGCAAAGAGGTAAAGATTTTATTCTACTTCTCATAAACAAGCAATGTCCAGCCACCTCCAGGGAAGCCGGACTTCAGTAAGCATAGCAGTGCTCTGGAAGGCCAACATTTTAAGTAACGAATGTCCTCACTTCCTCCTCCTTTTTCTTTACTTTTATATCTAAGCTGACACCATATAGTATGGAATATTTCTTTGGTCAGTTTGAGTCAGCTGGTCTGGTTATGTTCCTCCCTGAGATTTTAACCAGACCTGATCCTCTGATGGGGGTGCAGCACTGATGCTGTTTCATTCCTGCTCAGCAGTACCCAAAACTCTGGTGTGTTATCAACACCTTTCCAGCCACCAATGCAGAGCCCAGCACTGTGAGGGCAGTTGTGGGGAAATGAACTCCAGCTCAACCAGACCCAGTAATCCTACTAGCAGAGTGGAAAAGATTCTTCAATTGTTTCTTAAATTGGTCCTTAGCAAAACTGACTTGTAGAGGGAAATGAAGCAAGTCTGACTAGATGTCTGACTAGATTTTACAATGATGGTTGGACTGAATTATCAGAAAAATACAGGAGAAAAAATGGAAAGGAGTAAAATTAAAAACGCTGAAGGACAATAAATAGAGCCAACAGAATATTCAGTAAATGAGTTCAGGGTGACTATAACAGCAATATTGTGCAGTGACTTCAGAGGAGCAAGGCTGCTGTAAGGAAGTCTGGAGAACAGATGTTGTCATAGTTAATGTAGGCAATAATAAAAGCTTGCACAAATGTTTTGACTGCGTGCACAGTTGGACTGACAAGGTTTGAGAGAAACCCAGTGAAAGCATCCCCCAGGAGACAGCAGGAGTTTAAGCTTGACATTAGTGAAGTAATTTGGAGAACAGTGATGTTTCTGCCTAAGATGGAAAATGAATTAGTGAAATGTTTCAAAAGAGAAGATCAAGAGATTAATTTTGGCCATAATGAATTTAAAATAACAACTGGATGCAGTTATTTGTGAAAAGCGGACCAAGATCCTTGGCTGGATGAAAGATAGTAGATCTTCCACAGAAAAACACATTTTCAAGTAATTTAAATATCATTCTGGTATATACTTGAAAACTAGTGATCTGTATTTTTACTATAGCCTGGAGGTCAAAATAACTGTCAAGAGGTCAAGAGGTCAACATTAAAAAAAAAATTATTTGCAAGGTGTTGATAAAATAAGTCAATGTTATCAGAACAAGTAAATATATCACTTCTAGAACATTTACTTACATTCAGTTGGAATTATATTAAAGAGATTCATGAGTTAATTCCCCCAACCCTCTCAAATGTCCAGCTGTAGCCTGCAATATATTTAATATTACGCTTTAAATTTATACAAGTTTACAGGTCAAAAAGGTCTGCATCTCTTCTATAAAAGAAAACTTTCTCCTTCTAATTGTATTTTTCTTCTCCTTCCCACTTTCACACTTTACTGGGAGGCAGTTTATCTGTTGAAATACATTGAAAGTTTATATCTAAAATAAATATTCATAATGCAAGATTTTAATAAACTGCAACAGACATTTTTATGGTGCCACTAAAAAAAACAACTGAATTTAATTAAAAAGAGGAGATGAAAGAATGTGAATTGACATAAGCTTGTTTCATACAGAGTGCCATAATAGATTCAAGAGCCACCAGAGATCAAGGAAAGGGAGGGATGAGAATGGAAAGTAATTTTGCTAGAGTGAATCTCTCTTGCTGGAATTAGAGTTGATAGGGAGAAAACCAGAAATCATAATAAGAGAAGGTTCAGGAGCCTCTGTAGTAGATAAACTGCATAGATAAACACAGGATTTTTATTTTTTAAGGAATGCTGGCCTCCATATATTTGAAATTATCTCCAGTTTCTCAAATTTTATGATTGCTTTAAACTCCAGATCATAAAAACAGAATCCTCCCATGGTTCATGGGTTTTCAGTCTTTCTCTTTTCCATCTCTCTCACATAGAGAAAAAAGTAGAGCATCTGGTTTTGCGGTTTGGAGTTGTGCCCTTGGCTCTTGATAAATTAACATATGATGAAACCCATTTGCACCTGTGCAAACTGGTAGTCTCTAGCCAATTTTTTTGTTTGTTTTTGTTTTTGGTTTTTTTTTCATTTGATTCTGCTAGATTTAGCTAAACTTTGAAAAGTCAAGTCCAAAACTAAAGCAAAAACAAGCTGTCTAAATATTGACTCATCGTATGTTTATTGAACACATTCAAATTTATTTGTCTATTTGCATTTCTTGAAACCCAAAAATTTTCATAGAGGAACACTGTAAGTTAATAATACTTTCTCATCTTCACAACCAAGAGATGTGAACATAAAGGGTATTAATCTCTGTAGCCACTGAAGACAGAATATTTGAAAGAAATAAGTAAGACTCACACAGACTTTACCCCTTCACATATTTTCCTACAATAACTGATAAACACCACGTTTGCCATACACTTTCCAAATCTATAAAAATATGACTCTGTAACCAAAATACTATTTTAATGCCCAAACAATGCCTCACAAAGACATAGATATTTTTGCTTGAAATTAAAGACCAACACGTGATTTGGATATCCCAAGGCAAAGTTAAGGATTGTTAGCATTGACGAAACAATGCTTATTGTTATCATAATCAAACATGAGGAAGATTATGGGTCCCTTGTTTCAGTTGTTTCTTGAAAATCTTTCTTATATAAAATCTCTGCTTATCTCACTTTAATTTATTTTTTGTACTCAGTCTCTAGTGTATGTTCTTCACACAATACATTAGCATTATGCATTCATATATAAGGTCATTTTATTTAAAACTTATTTAGTTGCAGGATGGGCATCTCAAAGCCTACTGAGAATGTGTTCAATCCAAAAATGGATGTAGTGTAAAGCAAAGATTTCCTCCATCTCTCAATATTAGAACTCATAAGCTCCACTTATGAGACCAATAGGATATATTTACTACAGCAAATATAGAGTCATTGTTCTTCCTTCTTTAAATGCTCTCCATTTACAGTGGAGTACTTTGGAAACAAGCCCTTCGAGGACTGATTATGCTATGTCTATTTCTTTAGAAACAGTCAACTACTAAAGTATTTGGTCCAGAAAAATAATTTATGGAATTTCCAGAAATTCTAAATGTGTCTTCGTTTTCTATATTTCAGCTGCTAAAACAGATTCCTAGCCAACCTATCAGCTTCTTGTAAAATAAACTCAGAGAAGAAAAATCAATCATTTCAACTTGTTGCAAACATGAACTCTATGCAACTAACCTTCATAAGACCACAGCAGTGGTCCTCAGGCCTTTTCTATTCAGGGTGATTACAGTTTAACTGCCGGCCCTGTCTTCCCTAAACAACCTTGTTTTCAGCTGAGTGCCACAGTCTCAACTGCATTGCTTGAAATAATGCATGGGATTAAAGGGGAAACAAGTTTATTTTAATAGTCAAGGTACAACCAGATGTCATTTAAGATCAGTGTAATTTATTAACAATAAAACATATTGCATTTCCCTGATTTTTTTTTTTTTTTTGCTATTATACATACAGACCTATTGCAGCTACAATAGTACAAGTGGTCTGCAGCATTTTTATATGCTTTTGCTCATGGACATTGAAGAAAATAGATTTTTGATCAAGCCAGAAGATGTGATGTGTCAACTCTTTAGGGAAATATCTGAGTTTGCATATGAATATTGATGTGGTAGATGAGCTTCAAATGTTCTTTCCTACTAAAGCTGCAATCATTCAATCAGAAAGCAACTGAGAGTATGAAATGGTGGGGGACTGTTCCAACCTGTGAATAATGAACTTCAGACAGCTGAAGACATCTTCAAAGTGAACACGTCATATGACTTCTAGCCTACCATATTTTTGTATCTAGTATTCAGTTAACAATTGCAAAATAATAACAATCTGAAGCTGCTTACATATAATTTGCAAAAATAAAAGAGACAAATAATTTGCTAACACTAAAGAAAGATTTGATGGACAAAAAATTAGCCCTTTTACAGTAAAGGTTTCACTGGCAGATAATCCAGAGATTTTGTGAGTGGTCTGGTAAATTAAAATTACTTCAGCTATTTCCTATAAGACTACTAGTACTTTTAGAAAATAATAAAAATAGCATAAAGTCATAAAACAAAACAAAAAAGCCAAAACTCCACCCCAAATAAATCAGTTACTTTTCTGTCTCAGGATAATAATTTTACAAAAGCAGAATCCATACTATCCAAACAAAGATGCACATAGAGAATGATTTCATAGCACAACAGTCTGCAGAACAATAGTTCTGTAATATGGTGTGTCCTTCATGTTTCTAACTGCCTTGCAATCACATTTCTATGTATTTTTCTCTCTTGCCCTCATAAATTTTTCAGTTCCTCTCCAGTAGATTGCTCCATGGCTGCCCCAGATGGACAAGTGACAGCATATGCTGTGGCAGTATGTGCTGCTGCTGGCCAGCAAGCATGTGCATGCTGATAGACCTAACAGCTGGCAACACAAAACTGGTAATTGCTGATCTTATAACACTTGCTGAAATTTAATTATGTTCATGACCTTTAATCCTCTGTGAATTTGGATCAAATTGATAAGTCATGGAAAACTTCTTACATTAAGACCATGTAATTGCAACACTGCCTTATTTCTACAACATCCTTGGAATTTTTTTCAGAAGTAACCTCAGTGAGATAACAGCAATTCTGAAAATTAAGGATCAAGGTCTGCTTAACGTCTTTATTGACAGCATGGACGGTGGGATCAAGTGCACCCTTAGCAAGTTCACTGAAAACACAGAGATGTGTGATGCAGCTGACATGCTGTAGGGAAGGGATGGCATCAAGAGGGATCTAGACAGGCTGGAGAGATAGGCCTGTGCAAATCTCCTGAGGTTTAACAAAGCCAAGTGCAGGGTCCTGCACATGGGTCAGGGCAGTCCCAGGAACACCCACAGGTTGGGCAGAGAAGTGTTTGGGAACAGCCCTGAGGAGAAGGACTTGGGGGTGATGGCTGATGAAAACTCAACATGAGCTGCCAGTGTGTGCTCCCAGACCAGAAAGCCAATGGAACCCTGGGCTGCATCCAAAGGGGCATGGCCAGCAGGTCAAAGGAGGTGATCCTCCTCCTCTACTCTGCTCTGCTGAGCTCCCATCTGGAGTTGCATATTCTCCTGGAGCCCCCATAAGAAGGACATGGCATGGAACTATTGAAGTTAGCCCAGAGGAGGAAAACAAAATTGATAAGAGCACTGGAATTGGGGCTGTTCAGCCTGGAAAAGAGAAGGTTGAGTGAAGACCCCATAGCAACTTTCCAGTATTTGAAGGGGGCCTACAGGGAAGCCAAACAGGGACTCTTCATGACAAACTGTAGTGATAGGTCAAGGAGTAACAGGTAAAAACAGAAAAGGGGAAAATTCAGTTTAAAAAGTAGGAAGAAATTCTTTGGTGTGAGAGTGGTGAGGCACCAGACCAGGTTGCTCTGGGAGGCTGTAGATTCCCCAGCCCTGAAAGTGTTCAGAGCCAGGCTGGGCAAAGCCTTGAGCAAGCTGGTCTAGTGGGATGTGTTCCTACCTGTGGCATGGAGGTTGGGACTAGATGATCCCTAGATGAATGTTAACTAAATGTTAACATTTTCCAAATGTTAACATTCTGTGATTCTGTAAGGTCACAGTAGTTTTTTTAGTCAGGGGATAGACATTAGCACCAACATTGAGTCTGAGGTGCAAGTCAGATTATTTTAGTCTTCTTTATCACAGAGTCTGAATAATCCTAGAGGAAATTAATTACTAGCTATCAAAACTATAAAAACAACTGCTGGGAAAAGTGATCCTAAACACAGATAAGTGCATGGAAAGATATGTCAAAATGCACATTCTTTCAGTATGAGACTGGAACTGTTAGTGACTAGTATGGTTTAATTTCAGAATAATTTATTAGTCTATCACTGGGCCTGCTGAAAATCAACTACTTGAAAAATAAAATATGACTAGAAAAATTAATGGATAAGAGGCAGAAGGAGAAGCAGAGAGCAGCACATAGCTTATCTTCATAAAAATTTTTATAACAAATAAAATTTTGCAAATTCAAAAGCTCTATGGAATGTTCTATTGATGGCTCTTAGTTTCGGGTGTGGAAAAATAAGCCATAAAGAATAGAACAGCATGCATTAAATCAAAGTAAAATGCCACCTAACTCAACAAAAAACCCTGTCTGGAATGTGTATACAACTATTTGTCAAATAATTGCAAATAATGAACAAATTTGTAAAAATCAAAAAGCAGGAAAACAATATAATGAAAAGATATAATTGCTATTGACAAAGTCAGTTAAGAATAAGTTCATCCATCTGTAAGTCTGAAAAGACAAAAACATGTAATCATAGTCAAAATATTTAAAATGTATAGTGTTATGAAATATGATCTTTAAGAAAGTGAAAATCAACACAGGGCATTTTTCTTGAAAGTGGCTTGTCTTTTATATTCATCTATTATATACATCTTTTATATTCACTGAATCTACTACACCAAAAGTAATGGTCACCTTAAAGCCCTTAAGTTTCCCTCCCACTTCTGTAATATAGCTTGTTCTCACTCTTTGTGACACATTCTGACACACATTTTGGTTCTCCAGATTCATAATTACGCTTCCCAAAGAATCAGGGCAAGTTAAACCTCTATGTTTTTTTCATCAGTCCTCAGCAGATTTATTGTAAGAACATACCTCTTTATGGTCTTGATCCCTTGGGAGAAAAGCAAGCATGATGGCCTGGAATCAGACATAGAAACACAGCAAAGATGTACTTCTCTGATCATTTATTGTGGCTCAAAAGGAGATGTTCTTTCACACTCTCTAGTAAATATCAAAGTTAACTAGGATGGAACACCTTTTTCAATAGCAGACAAAGGAAATGTACAGTCTAGCTGAGACAAGCACCATGCATTATTATGATCCAGTACTTCTCTTGCCTTCTCAAAAGAGTGGGTAAATGCATGCTATACAAAGACATGCAGTGAGAGGATTTTAGCTACAACACTGTTCACAGAAATGTTTTAATGTAGGTGCAAGAGGAAAAAAAGACTTGTCCCATTATTAATTTATCAAATTCAAAGACTCTCCCTGCAGAGCTTACATGATGACACAGAAAATAATATATTACAAATAATAGGGTAAATTAATATTGTAAGTTAGATACAAATCCAAAACAGCTTGAACTCAACACATTACTGAACCCAAACAATTGAAATACTCTGGGATTGTGAGCACTAAGGTCAGAAATTCTATGACTAGGTTGTAAAATGTAGAAAGGTTGAACATATATGCATGTGCTTCTTCCTCTTATGACCTACCAGAAGGTTGAAAAATGTTGGCAATGACACAAACTTCAAGTCAGCATCAATATATCTTATGCCTATCTATTCCATAAATTAAGGATTATAAAAAGGAAATATGAAGCTAAAGATGAAAATCAGCAAACTACGTTCACTTGTAGGGAAATCTTAAAAGATTTAGTAGGAGCCACTAAAGATAATTTGTACAAATTTTCTTATAGGAGAGTTATCTGTATCTCCATCTTACAAAAAAATACAAAGTAAATTACAAAAGTGAATATAACAAACACAGATACAAAAACAAATCAATGAAATTAGTAAGGGTTTCAAATTTTAAAACTATTTTAACACTCTGTAAGGCCATCCCTCGAACTTACAAGAAAATCCAAAAAAATCCAGTGGGAGGAAGTCACCTGAAGATGTTTAAATCTTCTAGATTTTCAGCTTTGAATTTTTTTTTCCCTCAGGTACAGGGAAAGTCCAACATTTTTTGTGATATGTTAGCTAAATTTTTAATAGACTTTCTAAACATACACCTTTGGTGTTTGTTTTAATCCAAAATTTGAAAGGCCAGTGTACCATCTCTTCACGATGAAAACCAGGATAGTGTAACCAAGAAGTAGAGAATACATTTTCTCTACATTACAACATTGCAAAGCCTATTCAACAACAAGACAACTTTGTTTCCTTGTATTTCATCTCAGATCAGGATGAGTCAAAATGACTAATTCCCTTCATTTGTTTTTATGAAGAATCATTTCTTGTCACTTTATATTCATAAGGTAGTTCAACAATGTATGTTTTTATCAGATGTCTACTAGGCATAGGGAAGTAGATCAGTGCCTGGGTCATTTGTGTAAGACGCTCCTTAAAGTACAGAACAGTTTACTTAAGGATAAAATAAAATATTCATAATTTCAAAGTTAGATCCAAATGTAATAGCCTTTTAATTGTTGTTGTTTGTCACATTAAACAAACAAACAAACAACCCAACAAAAGAACCTACTTTTAAGAGGAACTTGAAAACATTATATAAATTATTTATTTTGCTAAATCCTGTCGTAATATTTTTTTTCCGATATGAATGGACCCCCGCACCTAAGCTTTTTAGGAAGAAAATAATGAGTTTATATTCATGACCAAAAGGGAAAGATCATGTCTAAATTTGCATGAGCTAGCGTCCTGAAATTCTTCTCTAACACTGATACCATCAAAAGAAGATAGAAACCTCCTCAGGCTGTATCTCCCCAGGGACTCTCCTATATAGTCTGTTCCTCTCAGACCTTTACATGACTTCATTCTTTCTGTAGTTTGTGATCAATAATACTAAGTTGGTGATACAAACATCATAATATTCTACATGGGCTGTGTTTTGCCCTGGTTTTGCTGACAGGGATGATAACAAAATAACTCTATCTGCCTCACTTTATTTGCACAATAGGTAAATAGCACTAATTATATTAGAAGTGGTTTTAATGTTATAGAGTGCACTAAGGAAATTCAATATAAGGTTCCCCCTAAGTATAATAATAATCATCTACATATCTATATACCTATAGTTGGTTTTGCTACTCTGCTTTATTTCTAATTGAGTCTTGAAAGGAATCAATTCGAACTAAATTTCAAATTAATTGGAATTGACTCAGACACAATATCTGCAAAATGGTCACTCTCAATCCCTTGGTAAACTCAAGAGCTCTATCCAAAATTTAAGTCAGAAGACCCTGTGTTATATACCATTCTCAAGAAAAAGAAAAAGAGAAAAAACTAAGCAAAAGTCCTATATAATGGTAAGATAATTCCAGAAGATGGCCATTCAATGTTCCACATCAGGATGTCTAAGCAGCATGGCATGTTTTCATTAAGAAAGAGCCATTTTCAGTACACTTAGACCTTTAACCTCGATAATCTCTTACTTTTATCTTCATGTCTGTGGAAAACAGCATTATAAGGGCTCATTATCAGAAAACTGCAATTTAGCGGAAGTACATCAGAAGAGACAGTCAAGTGGTACATCTTAGAGACTACCAATTAGTTCAGGTTGGTTTTGTTTCTTTATGTTAGTAGCTGTAACTTTGGTGGAAAATGCATACAAAACATATGCAGATTGGGATAATTTAAAACTGAAATACTATGGCAATTTCAACTTTTTTATTTAATGCATATTTTAGTCTCATAAAATCCTCATATATTAAAAAAGTTCTGAACAAAAGATAATCCAAATGCTCAAATAACATAATATGCTATTATGATGCAACATTCATATTTCTTTTTCCATTACAGAACACAGTATCACATATAGGTGTTAACACTAGTATTTCCAACAAATCAAACACAAGATTTTAAAATTTTCATTCTGAGCACCAATATCACACAAGTGCAATGTGAATTCCATAATTTAGTCACAAAAAAACTCCAAACATTTCAGTATGACTTGCATTCTATTTGGCAAGTTGAATTTAGCTTGATCTTTCCCTACACAGGATCAGCTGGAAAGTGTACAGTGCAGCTCATGATGCACTACATGGGCATCATGAGCACTCATGCCCAAGGTAGCAGTGTTAAATCTGTCTTTTATTTAGGTTTATTAGCTTCTGTTTGTTTCTGTGGTAACTACTTTCATGAAGAAGGCACATTTCAATGTAAACTAGTCCGAACAAGCCTGTCCTGATCATTGTTTTGTTGGGGTTTTTTTGCAACACTCTGCATAGATAGTATTCTAAGCTACATGCTTAAGGCAAAAAACATAAAACCCCAACACCCGATAAGTCCTGGTGATCTGCAGGTTCCAAAGCTAAAGTAATAAAATAACCAGAAATCCTATTTCCGTATTATAATCTAATTTATCATTAGATTATCTGAAATGGTTCTTTTAATTTCAAGTCTGGTCATTAAAGGCATGATTATTTCTAAGTATTATGTTTCACATAAAGAACATTAATGAGATAAATATCTTAATTGAGCAGGACCACTATAAGATTATAATAGCAGACTTAGTGAGGTTTTTATCTTAGAATATGTTCAGTTGGAAGGGACCCATCAGGATCATTGAGTCCAACTTCTGGTCCTATGCAGGACACCACCCCAGGAGTCACACCAATTGTCTGACAGCTTTGTACAAAAGCTTCTTGAACTCTGTCAGGCTTGGTGCTGTGACGACTTCCCTGGGGAGCCTGTTCCAGTGCCCAACCAACCTCTGGATAAAAAACTTTCCTGATATCCAACCTAAACCTCCCCAAGCCTCAGTTTCATACCATTTCTTCAAGTCCTGTTACTTGGTCATGAGAGAGAAGAGATCAGTACCTGTCCCTCCACTTGCCCTCATGAGGATGTTGAAGACTAACATGAAGTTTTGCCTCAGTCTCCTCTTCTCCAGGCTGAACAGACCAAGTGACTTCATTTGCCCTTCATATGGCTTCCCCTCAAGGCCCTTCACTATCCTCATTGCTCTTCTTTGAATGTTCTCTAAAAGTTTAATATCTTTTTTGTATTGTGGCACCCAAACCTGCACCCAGCACTGGAGGTGAGGCTGCTCCAGCTCAGAGCAGAGCAGGACAATCCCCTCCCTTGCCCGGCTGGCCACACTGTGCCTGATGCACCCCAAACAAAATTGGCCCTCCTGGCTGCCAGGGCACTGCTGGCTCATGTTCAACTTTCTATTGATCAGGATCCCCAGATCCCTTTCTGCAGCACTGGTTTCTCACTCCCTAGTGTATACATAAACCAGGGCTTCCCCATCCCAAGTGCAGAATCCAGCACTTGCCTTTTTTAAGCTTCATACAGCTAGTGATTGCCCATATCTCTAATTTGTCAAGGTCTCTGTGCCCTTGAGGGAGCCCACAGCTCCTCCAATTTAGTGTCGTTGAGAAACCTACTTAGTCTTTCTTTAAGTTCTTAATCCAAGATGTTAATCATGTTGAAGAGTAACAGTATGTTAAACAGTAACAGAAAAAAAAATCCTGAAAATAATCTTTACAATGTTTTACTGCACCAGTAAAAATTTTGTCACTTAACCTTGCTTGAAATAATAGGAAGCCATGTAGCAGAAAACTGAATATCTTAATATTTTTACAATTCTAAAAATGATGTTAATTGCTCATTTATTTCATACATCAAAACCTAGGTGTATGACTTCTTTTTTCCCCAGATATCTATTCTATGGTAATGAATTATAGTTTAGTGCATAAATTATTCACGACCAAGTTTGCCCATATGTAATTGTGCACAGAGAGATTTGAGCAGGTGCAGTAGGATTTCTCATCTCAGAATCAGTAGGTGTGCTGACAGAAAGTCATGCATGTGCAAAAATGTCATCAGTTACATTATCTGTGGTTCCATAACTAGTGTGGTGCCTGCCAGCTTCAGAGTTTTCCTGCCTACTCTGCTGGGCACTGTGGACATGTCCTTAGTAGTCTGGGTATGCCAGTTGTTAAGATTTTAAACATAAGTCTTACGATATTTTCTGTTTTCCTGAAAGATCCTGAGGCAAGAATTCAAAGCCCACATGAAAATCTCAGCCTGCATGCTAAAAAATTTTGCTTGTAATTCTTAAAGGCATGGAAAAAGGCTTTGAAATTTCACCAAAAATGTACCCTAAAGGATAAGAAAAATAAGAGAAATGCAAACGCCCAAATCGAGATTTTTTTCCTTTTAAGTAGTGTAATGTTTAATGACTCTAAAATCTTGAGATTTTTTTTTTTTTTTAGGCACTGAAAAAGTTCCTAAAACAAAAGAGAGGGAAAAACAGTCAGGACAGAAGCAGCACAGTGGATATGTTAAGCCACATAAGGTATATCCATGGGAGAGCCAGAATTTTTTGGGAATATGCAGCTTCCAAAGGATGACCTCACTTCACTGCACCAAACAAAGCTACTGATATGTGCTATGTGTGCTCTTATTACACTCTACATTTTAGAAAGTCAACAATAAATCTAAACATCATGATTTCCTGAGCACCAACTCTACATTTCTGCAAACTACTGTTAGCATCCATTACATGTATTATTTCTAGTACCAAGACTTCGCATTTTGAACTTGTTTTTTAACATAAATTTTATTAAACCAATGATTTGCTTAGCATATTATTATGCCAAAGATGCATTATGAAAACAGTAAGCAGCCAATGATATCTTTAGCAGTTAAATGCTTTATTGTAGGCTTATTCGGGGTATTCAATGCTCTCAATTTCTCTAAACTTATTAGAAGGTGAGTATGTTTATCACTTTGTATGATGCTCTTACCACTCTGTTTATATGATGTTATAGCCAAGGTTTGATTTTATACACACACACACACACACACACACACACAAAAAAAAAAAAAAAAAAAGGGTCAAATAGCCTACCAGACCATCAACGACAAATGTGAAATTTAAGGAGAAAAACAAAGTATATTGGAAGCTTCAATCCCCACTGCCTGAACTGTTCTATGCTGTTATTTGTCACCTAATAAGTGCCCATTAATAAAAAAAGTTGTCATAGGGGAAAAAAGGAACATTAAAAAACATGATGCTGCCAAGTTAAATTTACTGAACAGGCCAAATTAGACAGAGGCAGTGTCAGGAAAAGCTTACCCTCATGCACATGCACACAGTTAACTGAGACTGCCCCAGTTATTTTTTCAGTGACCAGTAGAGTTCAGCCACAGGAACACACTGACTCAGGGTAGTCTCAATGTCTGGTTCAGGACAGGAGGTCAACACCTACATGTAACTTTTACATCTGGGCCTTCTGCTTCCTGAAGGCA
Organism: Trochalopteron elliotii; assembly: GCA_024734555.1. Taxonomy (NCBI): domain Eukaryota; kingdom Metazoa; phylum Chordata; class Aves; order Passeriformes; family Leiothrichidae; genus Trochalopteron; species Trochalopteron elliotii. The sequence continues at coordinate 1,033,928 of JANPWX010000086.1, read as the reverse complement.
TTGGATGTCCATGTAGCAACAATTTCCCCAATCTTTCTTACTGGTGGCATTAAATAGCAAGATTGCATGTAATCACATCATTATCATACTTTACCTTTCCTTCAGTTTCAGGTATTGTTCTGTGTCACAAATGAGTACTTTAATATCATTGAAAAAATCACCAGCAAACATATCAGCAAAAACAGGTTTAATATAAAAGCAATAGAATGGCAAAATTCATTTGCAAGGTTTGCACCACCACTTACTAGATGGTTAAAGCACACTGAAAAAAAAAAAAAAAAGGAAAAAGAAAAAAGAAAAAAGAAAAAAAAAATCCAGAGTCAATAAATCCAAACTGACATAAACGCAAAACTATGTTTGTGGAGGTCAGGGGGGAAGAAAAAAGAATAGGAAAAGGTAAGGATGCAAAGGAGTGTGGATTAAAGGCCCAACAGAATTTAACTAACTGAAGTCAAACAATTTTCCAAAGGATTCATATAGAATTTACTACACCACAACAATAACTTATGTACAGGCTTAACTTACTTACAAATATAAAGTATTTAAGAATCTAGGAGAGCAGCCTTCCCAGTACATTTACTGTGGCATATTTGCACTTGCATGCACACAGACATAAAGAGTCTACAAAAGGTACCAGTGAAAAATCCCACTCAAATTCAGTGAAATAGTCACTTTGGATGCCTTTGCATCTTCTCAATAGGCAAAGGGTTGAACCTTAAGGAGTGGATGGTATCAGCACAGGATCCACTGTTGTTTGGTGACCCTCCAAGTAAAAATCTTGCTAGTTCACTAGCTCCAAAACATCCCACTCACACGGAGGCTGCTGGTCAAAACCTGCTGTGGTCCAGAAGCAAGAATAGTCTTAAATTCTCTCATTTTGGACCACTGTTTACTGGCCACAAGAAAGTTGGCTTAAGTAATTTTTCATCCTGGCTCCAATATGGGTCCGTAACTTTCTTTGAAAGTTTAATAACATAAATATGATTCCACCTGAGTTGTTATTCAGGAAAAAAAAAAAGAGGTGTCCGAGGCTGTTAATTAATAACAAACAAACAAACAAACAAACAAACAGTTGCTTGTTAGGAGAGCATAAGTTCCTGAGAACAGATAGTGTTTCTGATGAGCTCAAGAGAAGCTAATCCCAGATGCTGTTCATCAAGGTTGAAGTGTAATAAGTATTTCTCAGATCATCATGTGTGGGGGGCAAGGTGGGGGGGGCACCTGTTGTCATGTCTTAATTTGTACAAGGATTCATCACACTCCGTTTTGTTTTCATTATCCTGACATTCACATGTCATTATATTCAATTACTCAGCCCTTGATCAAATCAAGGTCATGAACCTCCTGTGTCAGAAGTAAAAGAAACATTTTTTTTATGTTTTAACATGCTTATTTATAATTAAATTAAGAAACTTCTTGAAGAACTATTGTGCATATTTTCCCTCTTTTTAGGAAAGAAAATGAACACTACTTAACAGACCACATGTTCAGGTGAAGTACATCCTGGTAGCATGACTGAAAATATTTCTCGGTGTAGAAAAGGACATACTCTGATTTCTCAGTTCACTTTTTTCCCACTCCACCACCTCTCCTGCATTTCATATCAGTTTGGCTATAGCATTAATGAAATATTAATAGTGATTTAATGTGAAATGACAAACTCTTAGAAGGACCAAATACTCTATCTCTGTTCAGAATGACTTGTTTGTTCTGCCATTTTGCCTGTCATGTCCCTTAATGTACTTTATTTTCATAGCATCAGCTGATTTCCTGTGAAATGTAAAAAAAAACAAAATAAATTTTTAAAGCCTTCTTATAATTTGTTCTGTTTGGATAAGCAATTTATACTCATTAATTCCTAGCAGACACTATCATATTCTGACAGGCCTATTCAGATAGTGCTGAGAAACTAAAACTATATTTCCCTTATTTAGTTTCTTGGGACAGATTCTGCTCTCACTAAAAATATGAGTGTTCCAGAGAAAAAATGTTGCTTTAACCTCTACTTCCAAGATTTTCCTGCAAAGTACTTAGAGCTACTGATGAGTTAAAAACTGGACACCATCCGTCAATGTGCACTTGCAGTCCAGAAAGCCAAATGTATTCCAGCCTGTATCACAGCATATGTGGCCAGGAGGAGATTTTGCCGTGCTATGTCCAGCTCCAGGGTCCTCAGCACAGAAAAGATATGGACCTGGTAAAGTGGGTCTGGACAAGGGCCACAAATGTCACAGAATCACAGAATGTGTAGGTTGGAAGAGACCTTCAAGATCATTGAGTCCAACCCATGCTCTAACACCTCAACTAGATCATGGCATGGAGTACCACATCTAGTCTCTCTTTAAACACATTCAGGGATGGTGACTCCACCACCTCCCCAGGCAGACCATTCCGTTACTTTATCACTCTTTCCGTGAAAAACTTTTTCCTGATGTCCAACATATATTTTCCTTCATGCAGCTTGAGACTGTGTCCTCTTGTTCTGTCAGCTGCTGCCTGGAGAATGTCTGGAGGGATTAAATGGCTTTGCTATAAGGAGTGACAGAGTTAGGGTTGTTCAACCTGGAGAAGAGAAGGCTCTGTGGAAGTCTTTATTGCAGCCTTTCAGGCTTTTAAAGGGGATCTACAAGAAACTTTTGGGGACAAACTTTTCAGCAGGGCCTGCTGCAATTGGAAAAGGGTTAATGGTTTTAAACTGAAAAAGGATCAATTTAGAGTAGATATAAGGAATAAGTTTTTACAATGAGGGCCATTGTTGTATTTTGGGAATGGCATTCCCACTTTCCTATCCTCTTCATGCCCATGCTTTTCTTCCCAATCCAAGCCAGGCTCCTTCTTCTCAGAAGTGAGAATCCCTTCTTTCTGACACAAGAGATATCCCGAAATGGTACACAGTAACAACCTAGACACATCCTCACTGCCACTGCAAAAAATTAACCCTGTCCTTGTGTGAGACCAGGACTGTGATGAAACACTGGAGTAGATTGCCCAGAGAGGTGGTTGATGCCCCATCCCTGGAAACATTCTAGGCTATGTTGGGTAGGACTCTGAGAAACCTGATCTATTTGAAGATGTTCCAGCTTTTTGCAGGGGATTGGACTAGACAACCTTTAAAGATCCATTTCAACTCGAACTAGCCTATAATTTTATGATTTTTCAGACAAAAAAATCACATTTTGGTGGCAGCTCTCTGTACATAGGGTGCCACAATATATCTAAGTAATTCTTTGGGATTTTCTTGTGTTGCTTATGCTTTTAAAAATGCATGGCATTTAAATATCTAGAATCATATATCTTTATGCATTTAAATACAGAAAAAAACCTAAATTGAGTGGTGCAAGACCTTCGCACTTTTCATAACCAGAATGATGTTCCACATTGTGACACTTCATGATGCTCAAAAGAGCTGTCACAAAATTAAATTAGGCATGATTGCCACCCACTGTGTTTTCAGAGAAGAGGAATCTTAAAATGTACTTTAAAGATATTTATTTTGGAGAAAGTTTTTAAATATCAGATTGAAGGGTAGCAATATGAAAATAGATGGATAGGTTGGATGGATGGATGGATGGATGGATGGATGGATGGATGGATGGATGGNATGGATAGGTTGGATGGATGGATGGATGGATGGATGGATGGATGGATGGATGGATGGATGGATGGATGGATGGATAAAAATGGGTGGGATGCATATTCTACATTTTCCAGTGAGTATATAATATTTCCAATTTATGGGATGAATTAAAAGAAGTGATCGCAGAATTGCAATTCATGCTTCTTGAAAACAAGAGAATATTTAATAATTAATTATTAATGTTTCTAATGTATGGGTTTTTCCTCTTTTCAACTTTTCCTACTGGTCTTTGCATTATTTCTAATGTAGCAAGGACTTCTCATTGTCATGTTTATAGAGCCAGGCAACTATATTGTCTTTGACAGTATGAGTGAGAGTTGGTTGTTCCTAACCACCTCACCTTTCTAATTTTAAAAACTGACTTGGAACTATTCTATCCTTCTGGAGATTCTTTAAAACATTCTGAGTATTAGTAGAGAAATCCTAAATCCTCTTTTGAAAATCGAGCTTTTTCAGAGGTATCTCAAAAATAGGCTTTCCAGAAACAAAAGAACCCCAAACCACTTCTCATTTTTGAAAATGTAGACTGCATCTTGTGGGAAATAGTATTAAAGAAGCTGTTCATCCACAGTCTATAAAATCAATGTGTAAAAAATGGAAAATCCTGTACTGGTCAAGAATAAAGAAAATGTAATAAATTAAACAGTTAAACTTCCTTGCTGTATCCCACAGTGTGAGATGGCTTCTTATCTTTACCTGAAGGCCACCTGACACATGCTTTTTTGTACCTGGACTTTGAGAAAAGGATGGCAGTCTGAAAAATAATAGACATACTTCCAATGCATTGAACATGACTCATACCATGCTTCTATCTTAGAAGATGCAAAGTTTTACAAACTTTAATGTATTTATATTATAAACTTAGGTGGCATGCCTAAGCTGTCCTAACATCCAGTTATTTTTACAGCTATTTCTGTAAAACAAAATGCTCTATTCACAAAAGAATTGCCCTAGTCCAAGCTTGAATTTAGTTTGCCTTTTCGGGGTTTTTTAAGTGTACACTTCAATGGAATTGGCATTCTAAAACATATCCTAGTCATGCTGTTACTTTTCTGCCATGCAAGGATAGTAGGCAAACACAAGAGGAAAGGGAGCGAATTAGACATTATATACAGTAGCTTGTAAACTAATAAAAGCTATTATTTATAACCTAAAAAGAGATGACATTTCAAAAATTTGGGTATATTGGGAATGAAGGTCAGAGGAATTCGAAGCTTAGAGTATTTGCATATGATTAATGCCACTTTTTTTTTTTTTAGTGTCACCATCGTATATGCTGCAGTTTTTCCACTGTTCATATCTACTTCATAGAGGTTTAAAAACTAGGCACTGAGGAACCTCTCCTTAAGACCAAAACATGCAATCAAGATTTGGTATGGAAGAAAGACAAATACATACACTTACTATCCCCAATTATTTTTTTTTCTAGGAGCATAGAAATGTTCACATACTGTTCAGCTATTATCAGCATGGTATCCCTTGCAGAAACCAAAAAGGCAAAAAACCAAAAACACAAAACCAAAACCAAACCAAAAATACCCCAAAGAAAACAGAAAAACAAAAGAAGAAAACAAAACAAAAAGCACAGGTGTGGATGTAGATAACAACTGGTACATTCTTGTATCAACATTTCATATTTCTTCTCTGTAAAGCCGTCAGAAGAAACTGTTGTTTGGTCATTTTTCTATCCTGAAGCAAAAGGAAGACAATTGCAATACAAACTTCCTGACCTCTCAACATTTTAAGAAATTACTCACTATTTTTCTATATTGAATTCAACTACCCTTTCCAGCTACCAGCAGAGAGATGATGAGGACAATGTTTCTCAAAGAGAATTCTTAGCTCTTGATTCTGCTCAAATAATCTATAAAAATGCAAAATTGAAATCAGAGGATGGAGAAGAGTTTATTAGGATAGACCCAAAGTTTTATGCAGTTACTCAGAGGTCCGCTAAAAAGTCGGAAAATCATCACACCAACCTAACCTTCTTCCAGTCCTTCTCCTCAGTTAGCACTAAAGTAGTCATTCTCTCTCCCTCTATTTTAATTTTGTATTTGCCTATTTTTTTCAATTCAAGATTAGCAAGTAATTCACAGTATATAGGGCCCATACTTTCAGTTTAAATACCAAATCTGGATTTTCTAAACACCTCTATTAGTGCTGACATTACATTTTAATTAAGAGGAAAAACCAGCTCTTTGTTTGTTGAAAACAAACCACAGTGCTTTATCTATCATGCAGACTCATCTTGTTCCAAGTACATACTGATATCAAGTACAAATACATTCATTATTGTTAACACAAGGAAAACTACCTCATCACACTTTAATTCCACCCCGTTCCTTTATATTATTAAAACACATACAATTTAAGGCATAAGAATGATTTTACATCTTTATAACAATGTGTCTTTTAAGACAGTAGTCATAAGTTTCTTTGGCTTTCAGTAAAAGTAGATGGACATTTTTCATATCAGTTTGCTTCATCTTTAGATCATAGTCCCCTAGAATTAAGCATAATAAGAACTGTCCAGCCGAGAGTGTTGAATTGGGTTTTTTTCCCAAAAGTAAAAAGTGATCCAAGGATGCAAATGCTCTAAACACAGAGCAATAATACACCTGCATATGTAAACAGAATCACAAAACCACAGAACTGTGAAGTTGGAACAGACCTCTGGAGATCTTTCAGTCCAAGTCCTTCCTCAACAGAGGGACAACTAATGCAAGTTGCTAAGGGCTGTGTCCTCAATAACTACATGCATGGAGACTCCACAAACACTCAAGCTCCCTGCTCTAGTGTTTGACCACGTCCAGAGTGGTAGACTTCTTCATTATTTCTAATTGGAATTTCCCATGTTGCAACTCATTTTTTTAATTCAACCCAGTTTTTAACCAGGCCTATTAAAAGCTTATCTAGGAAGGGTCTAAACATAGGGATAGAGAGCAACAGTAGTGTCCTGGTTCCAGCCAAGTCAGGGTTAATTTTTGCAGTAGCAAGGAAGAGGCATGTCTAGGACCTGGAAGTTATTCTGTACCACCTCATAAAATTTCTGGGGTAAACAGAAAGGGACTCTCTCCAGGAAAGAAGGGGTTCTGGTCTGGCAGAGGATATGCAGCCAAGGGAGATATCCAGTACTGTCTGTTGTCAGGGGTCTCTGTCTGAATTGACCTTTCTTGCACCCATTGTCAATTTGTATTGCTGCTGTTACTGCTCTTTGTCATATCTCATTGGTGTTTTGAGTAAATTGTTCTTATGTCAACCCATGATCTTTGCCTTTTGTACTTCCAATTCTCCTCTCCAGCCTACTGCAGGGAGGAGGGGAAGGAGAAATCTGGGGAGTGAGACAGCAGTGTGTGGTTTGGAGAGTCTTGATGGGAGCATTAATTTGGGGAGTACCATTCCTAAATCACAAGAGATGCAGAAGGAAGCATCCTACTTCACAGCAGGATAGCTAGCTTTTTTTTTTTTTTTTTTTTTAATGTGATTTGCACTTTGATTTGTCTTCAGAGTTCTTGAGGATTGATCCATATACTAAGGAGCTTTTTTTCATTTATACACAGAACAATGTTTTCATCAATTTTAAATTGTTAGCAAGTATATTATAAAAAACATTTAATTGATCTTTTACTGAAGATGCCATTGTATTTGCAGTGCTTAATCATAGCCAGATGAGCACCAGGAAATAATATGAAATGTGAATAACAAGCAAAACCACTATCCTTTATAAGAAAAATTGAGATGCTTCCTAGCATGACTAAATATACTCAAGAACTGTATTCATTCAGTGTATTTATGCAAATAAAGGAATATTTATTTGCTATCATGTTTCTATTGCCAATCAAAACAAGAAAAAATACAAAGGGAAGCATGGATAATCACTGATAAGAAATTATATAATATTTAGGAACTAATTATCACTTTCCAGATTTGAGTTTACAGCTTCACATACTGACATAATATTGATAATTATTCAGAGGAACTGTACTCCATTTCATGGGGTCTGTAGCCTTATTATATTTTGTGGTAAAAAATCTGTCTGGAATAGAGTTTTTGATTTTAAATTAGGTTTTTAAACGCTAATAGTTTCAAGGACATGCCATTTTGTGCATCTATTTTTCATAATGAACAGGATTTTTCTGAAAATGAGACTTCAAAGACTCCCTTACAACACTGGGTTCATGGAAAAATGTTCTTCTGGTAAATTTCTCTACCCCATGTGAGGAGAGTTTTAGGCCTTGCATTCCATATTTCCACAAGGGAAGACACATGCAATTGACAGTATAAACCAATGCACATTAATAAAATACCTACATATCACAGCATGAATAAATAGGTGGTCTAACAGTAAAATGCCTATCTTTCCTCTCCATTAGCAATAAAAACTTAGCAACTGGTAAACATCCTCCTTTCTGAAGTGTCCTTGAACATGTCAGAGATTAAAGTAGCCCATCTCTTCAGAGAAAGACCCAACACTTAGCACAGGTACACTTCTGCCTATTGGATTAAATTTGTAAAGACTAGAGGACCAATCAGATTTTAAGGAGTTTGACAGATGAGCTCCTGTGAAGGGTACATTGGCTATTTGCTTTAATAACAAGAGCAGTTAATCTTTAGCTTTAAGAGGATATGCTCTTTTTTTAGAGATTTTTGAGTATCATTTTATTGTCTCTTGAATTTGATATAGTATGTTTCAATTGACCTAGCAAAATAGCTTGAAAGCTCTGCCCAGCAATAAGTGCCTGCACCTGAATTACATGGTCCCATTTAGACGGTCCTCTTTACAAAAAACATTGCTAACTGCATTAATTGTGAAGAAAGGGTCATTTTGCTTCATTTTAGAGACAGCTTAGCACATGCCATTTGCAATGCCCTCAAATTAACTCTTAATACAGCAAAATTTTTGCAGGAATATTCATAGAAGCAATGATTCACAAATATGGCACTTATTTTTATAGAGTCACTTTTTGGAAAGTGAATTGTATTTTAGACTGTTAAAGAGAACTCAAGGACTATGATCTACTAATTAAGTTGGGGTGAGAATTTGTCATTCGTATTGATACCCTGTTTGAACTTAGCCAAATCACTTACAGTCTGTCCTTCAGAGTACTCACTTTGAAAATATGTATAATGATATTTTTGTTAGCTAACAATCTTAGCTGTTCTACAAAGGCTTTGTAAACTTTTATTCATATTTAATTCACTTTAATTCATAAAGCAGTTTTGATGTCATCACAAGAGAAATCACTGTAATCACTATAAAAGTGCAAAATAATTTTAGCTGAAGTACACACATTTTCATAGGGTGTGTCTTCATAAAAAGTAAGCTTGATGAAATGAATACTAACCATGGACATTTAATAAATCAGGAAGTGCATATGAATATTTATGACAGAAATGTATCAACAAAGAGACATCTTTGAAGCTGCTGATCCATTTCTTTGTAGAGAACACCAAAGCAAATGTAAAATCAACTGTAAAGCCCAGGTCCTCACTTGGCAAGTTTATTTAAAAGGGCTTAGGCTTTTTTTTTTTTTTTTAATACCCTGAGACAGGTGCACAAGAGAAACCCAACAACATACCCAGGAAATTAAACAAGAAACTTCTACTGGTGAACTTTAGAAGATCAGGAACCTGGCAAAATTTAAAGCAAACATTCCATCAAAATAAAGCATTTCACAAAGCATTGACTTAGCAAATTGTAACCCATGAAACATTAAATTACCCACATATCAAGAAGAGGAAATGAGGAGAAGAAAAGAAGAGAAGGAGAGAGAAAGAAAAAAGGAGAGGGAAAAGTAAGATATAGCTTCCACCCTTGGAACCAGCATGGTCTCAGCTGCCATAAAATCCACAGACAATAGTGATGTGACCATATGTGTCTCTATGCAAGGTTTTTATCTGTTCTGGCCTCCTCTGGCCACACCCCCAGATGGGGCTTGCAGTCTGATAGCCACTCTTGGGCTAGACTGGTGCTCCAGGGGCAGGGAGTGGGACATTGCTTCTGGTGTGCCAGTGACTGACAGCTGGACTAGACGGCTCCAAAGGGGACAGGGTGTGGGGCACCATCCCACTTTCGCAGAACTTCCCCTGACCTGTCTCACATAAACACTTTGATTGGCTTAAACCAGTAACCACTTTTCTCAGTCTCCCACATTAACAAATAATTAACATGATAGAATATGTACCTTAGTAAAGTGACACTTCTCTTTGAGGGAAGAAAAGAAACAGAATTGATTAAGTATTTTCAAGTACAGCCCTTTTAATATAACTGCATACTTTGCAGTCATATTAACTAAAGTTTAAATTAGCTGGACTGGAGCAAATTATGTAAGAAAAGATGGCTTTTAAGTCATTAGCATAAAATCAGTCAATTTAATGAAAGGAATCCAGATAATTCAATATTATTCTTTTTATTTCTTCTTAACCTTGTTAGCTTTTCTAAGGGTAAAATATCCTGAACTTTCTCAAATCAGCTACTCAATTTCAAAAGATCCTAAGATTTTCTTTTGGCAGTCATTATAAGTTAGGCTGCCAACAGTAAAACCAAAATAAGCTCAGGAATTCTAAAGGCATTATCAGATGTCAGGCATTCTGTACTTAATTGAGCTCAAATCCTTATAAAATTTAGACCAGCACTGTATCCCAAACAGTAAAATATATCCTAATATTTAATTAATCCTGGATTTACTTAAGCAAATCCATTACATATGAAAAAAGAAAAAAAAATAAAAAAACCAGTAATTTGACCACTGTGGGCTTGAAAGTATTTTATTTATTAGATTTTTTTTTAACGTGATCTTTAACTGAAGCTTAAATAATATTACAGACTGCCTTTTATTATGAAGCCCAAAAGAACCAGCTCTTTCTGTCTCAGATACAGCAGAATTATATCTTCAAAGATTTTCCAAATGACAAACTTGTTTCAGTGTTAGTGACACATCCTCAAACAAATACAAAAGAGAAGTAACTCCTGCCACAGAAAAGCAATGTTAAGATGATGAGTAGGAGACAGGCTGAGATACTTCTCTGGTAAGAGTGAAAGAAAGAATACTTGTGGAGAATCATGGATAAGCATGTTTTGCCTCAAACTTTCTGAGTATTGTGACAGGAAAGTTGTGATTGGAAGAGATGGTCCTTCAGAAGTGGGGAAGCACTGTTCTGAGCCAACTTCCTTTCCCACCCTGAGACTCATGCTTAATCATCCCTCCTGTCCTTACCTAACTCACTTCCTGAAGGGCTTTAAAGCCCTTGCTGTACATGTATGAATATAATGGTTTGAAAAAAATACCAGGCTAACTATAAAAGGAAGTGGATTAGTCCTATCTGCACTCTTTTTCGTCTCTTTCTTTGTCTTGCTACCCCAGTTCTGGAGCATCCTTGAGGCAAAACTAATGCAAGCTATAAAGATTGGTAAAAATCTTTCTTCTCTTTCTCCCTTTTTCCACCTTTATTTCCCTCCTCCCTTGCTTTGTCTGGGCAAAGTGCACCTATAATTTTCCACCCTGCACACTATTGAGGTTTGTTGTGATGATTTCAGGCTTGTTGAAGTCTGTTGTGAAAATTAAGGGCTTGTTAGCCAGAACATTTGAGACTAAATAGGGTGCTGGCTTCTGGAGTTACGACAATTGTACACCAAAGCATAAGAACTGCCTAACACAGGACTGAAGTCTTTGCTCAGCCTGACAGGAATTTACAAGGAACATCATGCTCCCTACTGGTTGGTTGTGACATGGAAGAAAGTCAGCAGCAGTGACCAAGGATGGAGAATTACTTTTTTACATCTTTCCTTTTGTAATTGAGTTTGGGCTTGTAGTGTCATCTAACCACTTCTGGCAACCTGCCAAAATGGAGATGGCAAGATCTTAAAATAAATTGCTACAGAAATCATCCTTCATCTACTCAGTTCAATGCCACAGCAACTTTTAGCGTATACTTTTAGAATATACCCCTCTTATCTTGAAGTTTTCCTGAACAGCTGAGATAACCTTAATAATTTCACTAAATAAATAAACAAGCCAAAGAGAAGAAAAAAACAGCTTTTTCAAACCACAAATAGATATGCAATTGAAAGCTACAGACAATCATTGCCTATGACTCTTAATATTGTCTCTATGTATTAAGAGTGCACAAAACACCTAGGAATCCTATTTTTCACTTTACAACAGAACAGAGTTATTCACGTTACATGTGCCATAGGCAATCCAAATAAAAGAAGTCCTGGTTGGAGAGCTGTGTTTGAAATTACTGCACAGTAATCAAGTAATTGCAGTGTCTACTACAAAGGCAATCTCTGGATGCAACTCTTAGCAGTAAACATCTCAAAATTCTCTCAGTTGGAGTCCAGTCCAAAGCAGGGCTGATTATTCTTGTTTGTTCTCTTTGTTGTTCAGTGATAAAGAAAATGCATCTGTTTTCATCCCTGATTTTGATACTGTTGTTCACCCAGTACTACCACACTACAGGAAACTACAAAGATGAGAAAAAACACCTTCCAGTGATTTCGATTACTCTTCTCAGGCTGGATAAATTTTGCATCAAGCAAAAATGCTCCTTTCATTACAGAATTCTTTTTTACACTTTTAATCATGGTTTTTGAAGCTGAAATATTTTCATTCTGCCTTTGTATCATATGAGAGATTGATTTTTGTTGCTACTCATCACTCCATACCTACTCTTTGCTTGAAGGTTTTTTTTTTTTTAATTAGCCAACTCATTCATACACAGATTCACATCTTCAAGAAGGAAGAAAAATAAGTTGGAGTACAGGACACATGCTATAATCCAGAATTTAAAATCACGATCCCCAAAGATACTTGTTGTTAGCTTGTTTTCCTGAAATTTTGCTTAACTCAAACTTTTGTAATAGAAATAAACTTTTCTATTCATAGCTTCTAAAATAAACACCATATTGATGAAAAATGTAAAAGATTACGGTGAGCTATCCAATCAACTATGTACAATAACTAAAAATCACACTAGAGACTTTTATCATTCTTCATGCTTCTCAGTTTGTATTCACAGCTAGCTGTTATGGCCTTTTTTCCCTCAAATCCTGTCATTCTCTCCTATATATTCACTAAGTGTTTTTAACTCAAGCAAGAGAGCAAGGGCTTCCACAGACAAATCAAAGATATTTTCCATGTCTGTTCATTTACTGCATAAATTGCAGCATGCAGATACTTTTCAACTGAATATTTTAAATTATTTTCACCTGTATTTTCAGCATGTGTTTAATGAAACACAGTGAGTGGGGCTGGAGAAGGTACAGAAGGGCAACTAAAACAAGGATAAAAGCAGTTGCCATACAGAGGGACACTGAAAAGGTTCATGCTTTTGGATCTGTGAATGAGAAGGCTGAGGGGAGATAGAGGCTGATGAAGCCATGAGTGCAGTGGAAAAAGAGAGAGCAGAACTTTGACCGAATCTCAATAATATTACTAAGAAATTGTTTTAAAACAGATAACAAGTTTTCCTTAAAGCACTGAGTAACTTTGGATTAGCAACTAGTTGCACAGGAAACAGTAGTAGCAGATAGTACTATGAGGTTTAAAAAAATACAAGACAAAGGCACAATGGGTCTATTAAAACGTACTAAATAGAACAGGCAACACTTGTGGATCCTGGGGTACCAGAGAGAAAATGCTGACTTGTTTATGTGGTTTAAACCAAATGAGAATCAAAGTCATGTATTGATTTGTTAATGATATGTAATTAACCAGCAATCACTGTAAAGTCAATCACTGCAACAGATAAACCACAACACTGGATACCTACAAAATGCATTTACATTCCTTACCTCAGAAATTGCAACTAGATAAAAATTTCTACTTCTCCTTAGAAGAGGCAAATAATTAAAGAAAATACACAGCTGAATGTTTTAACTAGATTCTTTACAAATTCTGTATTGAGGAATCTGCACTGTCATAAGCAGTTTTTCATCCTGGCACACCAAAAGTGCATATTGAAGCTATCTATATATCCATCTGAAAAAGGCAGTTATGTTTTGAGTTCTGTTTGAGGTTGGGTATTCAGCTTTTTTTACAATTATGCATATTTAAAAATGCAAGTCATGAAAAGTTAAGATATATTTAATTAAAATTATCTCAAAAAAGAACTTTAAATGGTCTGCTTTAGCTTAGAAAGTCTAAACAATTAAAGGCATTAAAAAGGTAAAGCACTTATAAATGGTAACTGAAACCATCTATCCTTAAGTTGCAGCAAAAACATATGCAAAAGCTAATGCATGTGGCATGAAATAAAATGTTCTACAACTTCAAAGATACTGATCCTATCTTCTTCTGAAATTTATTTTTTCTTTGTCACTCCGCTTATATAAAGAAATTAATTTGGAATTTACAGTACTAGTTACTTCATTTTATTCACAATATTTAAACACAATATGAAAAGATATAAAATTGCCTTAGCAATGTATCCAAAAACAAGAGATAAAAACTCAGAAAAATTAGCCTTAGACCATGGAACAAGACTAGAAACTGCAAAAGAAAATACTAATTAGAGAAATCTGATAAACTGAAAAAGCAATTGTATTATGGTGTGATGAAAGTTAGAACTCAAAGAGAACAGAGAGTCTTTGATTTCAAATCTATTAAATCAATGGCACTGCTGCAAATGAAATCAATGCTTACATGGAAGGTTTATGTAAAGAATTAACCTTCTAGGTGTAAAAAAGGATCTAAATTCAAAACTCATGTGTAGGGCTTCCAATCTGATTTTATTTTTGTGACTGAAAACTGCAAATAAGAAAATCACTATGTCATAACAGCACCAATACGGAAAGAATATAAATTCCAGTTTGCACTTTCATATTTTTAATGAGCAAGATATGTTTCATAACTATTTTTTAAATTACTGTTTACACTGAAAGAGCCCATTAGCTTGGAGAAAAGATTCATAAATTGCAAACCTGCTTACAAGGAGCTCTTCCAAAGCCTTCCCAGCTCTGCTAGAGATTATAGCCTATTAGAAAGACCTATCAGTCTTGCAAGCCTTGATGTTTCAGCCATTTGCAAATAATAAAACGCTGTAAAATTGCTTTTGTCTCTTGATACTTTGTTATTCTTCTAGCTGACTTCACTCTCCCCTCCACTTCCCTCCTCTCTCCTCTCCCCTCCCCTCCATTATCCCCTCGCTTTGCCTCCCTTTCCCTTTCACTCCCTTTCCTATCCCCGCTACACTATTTTTGCACTAGATACAGACAAAAAAAAGTTCATTTAAAAGAAAATGGGATGGTCCATAACACAGTGGTTGCAAAAGAGCATATATGTTTAGTGCACTCTCTTTCAGAGCATCACCCCCCAAAACTCAAGTACCTCCCAAGCATAGGTAGAAATACGTTTTTTAAATCCCTGCTTTTGTGAATGTTTAGAGTATCATTCCCTCCAAAAGCCAAATGTGTCCTGTGTTTAAGAGAAATCTGATTAGTTTTGGCATATATCTTCTCTTACGGTCAATGGAAATCCAAATGTTAAAGTTTTTACTATCTTATGGCTTTACTAGACTGCAAAAGGGAATCTAACAACTGAAACAAGGATTTGGATTATCACTGGCATAGGCAGCAGCTGGTTCAAGGCCTCAGAAAACTCTGAAATTCTGTCATTAAAAAGAAAAGTAGATCTGATCTCCTGATCTCTTTCTATATAGCACAGTGTAAATCTTAATACATGCATGTCTACTAGCAATTTTATTTTCTTAATGTTGGAAGTAGACTGAATGATGTGGAAGTTTGATTGTGAGAAGATTAAATTGCTTTAAAAATATTGGATTTTTAGATGTAAGTAGTGTTGAATAACACTAGTGGGATATTGAGAGCTAAGAATAAAATGGAATCAGCTAGGTTTCCGTGCCCAATTGGAAAGAGTCAATGCTGCATTTTAAAATAAACTAAGCCTTATGTTTATTCAGAGGATCAATGTTTCACAGAGGAGTAGAAAGCAGAGAAGAGCCTCTGCTCACAAATAAATGACAAAGACATGGAAAAAAAACCAAAGAAACAAAAAAAACCAAAACCAACCAAAAAAAACCACACAAAAAAAGAAAACCCTATGAAACTTGTAAAAAAAATCAGATTTAGATAAATTCAAGAATTATACTGATACTGTAGTTGTATGGATATTTCTGTACCCAGGAGGAACTTCTTTTTCCCGAAGTGGAAGTTTGTGGCCAGCAAACAGGTAATCCTTTGGATGCTGATAACTGAATAACTGCATCTCCCTCTGTCCCACAGACAGTTATTTATCACAGAGGGATAGAGCATAAGGAAACAGATACGGGAGTAGGAAATGGGTGTGTTGCCATCTCACACCAAAGTCTAGTGTCTGTCTGTAAGCACATGGGGGGATCCCAGAGTTCAGTCACTTTGCCATCACCACTCCACTTCCTAGTGAGAGACTTTCCAGAGAGAGCGCAGAAAACAGTAGTGTCAGGACCAGTCTTTCCTGAACTCACAGAGCAGGTTTTGGAGGCCTCACCTTCTGAAGGATGGTGTCTCCTTGGGGGCTGCTTACTGGCCAAAGCAATTCCCCAGACCAACCCAAAACAGTTCATGGGTCCTCCAAATCTGCTGGCTGAAGCGTGGTTAAGGCTGGAAGGAGTGGGCCTGGCTTGGGTTGGAAAAGGTGTTCATTTCAGTGCAGCTCCGTGTCCCAGGAGAGCACTTGCCAGAGCATGTGCCAGAAAGCCAGAACAGCCAGAACCTGGCTTGGCCTCTGTGTCCCCTTTTCCCAGGTCGCAGCCTGGGCAGAGCACACTCTGGGCCAATGGGGGAAGGTAAGGGGTGGGTCCAGGACAGGGTGACACCAGGTGTTGTCAGGGATACAGGGGTAGGGGTATTTTGGAAGGAACAAACCAAGTACAGACAAATAATAAAATACAAATACAAATTCAAAGAGACCTCATCCATGCACTGCAACAACCTTCTGTCTTAGTTCCAGTAGTAGCATTAAACAAGCATTCCCAAAGGAAAACAAATGCCAGAATTAACCAAGAAAGCAAATGCCGACTTGCATAACATCAGATGTGTCTCCCCAGGTAGCATTGGCACATAACCCTCCAGTGACATGTATTTTGAGGAAAAAGTTTTCTCTGCTATTTCCCTTAGCCTACATGGTGGCACTGACTTACCCATTACTCATTTTGTCTGAAATTTGACTCTCTTCAAGAATGAGATTCACAACACAAAAAAACCCCTGCTATGTGGAAAGAGTAAAATGGCATCTGTCATGCTACAACTGGCTCATTGCACATAGCCAGCTGCTTGTACAGTTGAAAATCTGTCTTGACTGATGTGGCCCTTGCAATGAAAGAGTTGAAATGCAGGCTTGTTAAACAGGCTTCCAAGCCAATAGAGAAACTTAAATAACAATTTCTTATATGTACTTTATGGTCTTATGATTTTTAACTTTATTTCAGGACTTTGGATATTTCAGAGGGCTCAGCTTTCTTACTCCAGGGCACCATTGTGGTAATAAGACTTGCTCGGTCTTTCTATCCAGGAATTTTAAAGAAACGAAAGGTACAAATTCAAATTCAGAGACAGAAAGGATGTGGGTGTGAGAAGCAGAGAAGGAAAAAGTGCATAAATCTTCTTTTTTCACATTTTCTGAATTTTCATAGTAATTTTCTAACTTCAGCAATGTAAGCAGGAAGGTTTAGAAAGGAAAAGTATTCAAAGCCAGTTTGGAAATTTAAGCAACCTGGTCTAGTGGAAGGTACCCCCTCTCCATGTCAAGGGGGTTGGAACTAGATGATATTTGAGGTCTCTTCCAACCCAAACCATTCTATGAGTCTATGAAAAAAATGGTAATAACCACAACCCATGTCTGGACAGTTTTGTTTCCTTTTCTACATTTTTTCTAAATTTTCACAGGAATGGCAGAGCAGAGGGGTTCTTCCTAAGATGGGTGTCTAAAAAAGCAATTGCAAAAGAGCAATGGCTTCCTCACTATGTGCACCACAGGGATCATACATTTGGCATTCACAGGGTCCAAAATAGTATGTTCACACTTCAGCTCCAAGGGTGGTATCGATGGTCAACAGATTTGCTCAAGAAATCAGGCTTGGTAGCACCCGGTACTTGCACCTCAGGTGCTTGCAAAATGAGCTTCCACTTGACTGCCCTGGGAAGGCCTCTGGAATTCCTGTAATTAGTTTTCCAGGATACAGGAAGAGATCTTTCACTTATGCTGCAGTGGGGTCTGGGAGACCTAAAAGGCTACAGCAGAGTCCTTGTTCTGTTTGGGGTGCTCAGGGTCAGCACTGCAGAGCAGAACTGGCAGCTACAGGTGCTAGGCAGGGGCCTGGGAGGATGGATGGGAAGACATACCCTACAGCACAGAGAAACTGTGTCATCTGGATGGAGGGGAATGGCTTTGTGTGCCACTTTTGGCACTGAGAAGGGTTTCCATGCCCCCTTTTCTCAGAGGAAAGCACGGATTTTCAGCTTTTCAGCAAAAAAAATTCCATTAAGTGATTTAGAGGGGAAAGAGGTGATGCTTTGAGGAGAAAAGCTGAAGTAATTTGTAGCTGACAAAATGAGCATTTTTGGAGGAAAAACTGAGGTATATTAGAGATTCCATATGTCACATTTCAGGGGGAAGATGAGGTAAATTAGAGGGGAAATGAGCTTACTGAGGAAAAAGTTGAGGAAACTTGGAATAAAATTATCTTTTTGAGGAAAAAGGTGATGAAAATTAGAGAGAACAGAGGTAATATTTTGGAGTGGAAATCCGAGGTATTTGTAACAAAATGAGCTTTTTTTGAGGGGAGGAAAAATGAGGTAATGTGAAAGAGTGACAATATTTTAGAAAAGGTTTAAAGTATTTTGTAGGGACATGCTATGAGGAGAAACCTGAGAGGGCACAGTTTTTGAGGAACGTACACGGTACATCAGAACATAAGTGATAAGAATTTTGGAGACAAAGGTTTAGGTTTCCTAAGGGAATCATCATTATTGTAGAAAATAAAATTTGAAGTAACTGGGGGGACTGAGCAAGCACCAGGGAAGAGAGCTGTCACTGACAGGAGTAGTGTTGAGGTTACTGATCAGGAATAAGGTGAGCATTTCTGAGACTGAAAGCTGCGATACATCAGGGGATATATTAACAGTGATGTGGCAAGATGTGGAAAAGAGGAAGTTTTAAGGAAGCCATGCTGAACAATCTGTCTCTATGAGGTCAATCTGGCTCTAGGGTGCTGAAGGGTATTGAGTAAAATGTATTTTCAGACTCTGTTCCATATGTACCAGCCTTCCTACCCCACTTGGCTGTAGCATATCCCAATCAAATTGCACTGAACTTGTTACTTTTACCCTTGCAACAGCTGTTGCAGTTCTTGCAGTGGTGAGGCAATTATGTTTTTGACTAAGGGCTACCAAAAGAAAACTCAAGGATCATAGTTTTTTGTCCCCAAACTCTCTTCAGACTCAAGTCTGAAGTTCAGATGGGAATCTGATGATGTAGCAGAGTACAGAACATGTGTTGTGACTCTGCAGGCCCAGTGGAGGGAAAGAGGGAAGGAGGTTTCAAGTCTAAGTTTGATGATATTGCACTTTGCTACGTATGAGTTGAAAAAGTCAGGATGTGGGTCTACAGGTGAGTTCAGCTCCATGGGGTGAAATAAGGGTTTGGGCTGTGAGCAGGATAGGGAGAGCCTTGTGAGGGGCTTAAATTTGGTCCCATGTCATGGGACCAGACTGAAAAGTTATGGATTTCTCCATGCAAGATGCTGTTGAAGATTAATATCAAGAAAATACAGAGTTAATTCTTGGGATTGGAGCTTGGATATGTAAAAGCTGATTGACAATAATAGAGAATCAAGAATAATTTGCTTTTTATCTCTGAATTTGATATCAACACCTACTGAACATTAATTAATGCCTGGATGTAACTAGAAATTTCAATTTTTGAATTTAATCAGAACTTCAATAGGGAAAAGTGATTGAATACATATAAAATTTCTGAAAATTGAAACAGAAAGCATACGTTACTGAAAATGGAAAATTAAATGTTGATGTGAATGAAGGCATTTTGTGAGCTAAGACTGTCATATTTGTGTGTTTAGTTTTGCTTTTATACATCACAAGCAACTTTTTACAGGAGGCAGTTGCATCTTACCACCTCAAAAAGGATTTAGAATTTAGATTTACAATGCAACTTGTAAAAGTAATGACTTGGTGAACATTGGGGATACAGAACTTTAGACACTTAAAACAATGGGATAACATCAACTGGCAGACAATTAAGTACTTCTTCAAAAGTCAATACAATTATTAAAGTATATACAATACTTAGATCTGTATGGAATAGTTAAATCAGTTTGTGCAGTTGATTGTGATTTAACAATACAAGCTGTCGTATGGTTTTAATTTGTAAAAGAGGGAGATGTAAATTGTGTGTTTGGCTTTTTAAGGACTACATAACTTTGGTAGTGGCAAACATTATTGGCTGAGTAAGACGAGGTGTAGGCACCCACATTAACTTTTTATAGTGTTATGATTATTTTGTTCTCTTAAGTTGGTTATAAACACTATCCTTTCGGTCCTCAAATGCTGCACCACCCGTTTCAAGTGGAATTAAGTAACACCAGTATCACTTTTACTTCACTGAATGAACATCAAATTTGGAGCTAATTACTCTGATTTATCTCTCTAGATCTTTCAAATATCAATATGTCAATATGAGGGCAGCTGACACATCAATCTAATCCATCTACACTGGACCTATAGGAGACCAGCAGCTCTCAAGAACAGGTACTGCAAGTGTAGAGAGATAAGCTAGCTTAGCTGAAATAGCATCAGACTTTCATGCCTAGAGAGCTGAAGATCACTACACTCTAACAAAAAATGGTTCTCTCCCTGTTACTCTTATCTTTTGTCACTATCTAATGAACAAAAGGGAAAAAAAAGTTCACTCTTTTCTGCAATTATAATATTCCTCTCATTTTTCTTCAGGTGCTGTTTTCATCTTGGGCCTCATAAAAGTAATGTTCAGTTGTAAAGAAATAAAAAATAGATGATCTTTGAAAAACACATGATCATTTAATAGCAACTCAAACTTTGGACTACCATAAGGGAAAAGCAATAGATTGGAATGATCCAAATTTGTTCAGTAACAATTTAACTTCTGTTGTGCCTCAACAGAAAAATCTGAGACTGTATTTATCCTGAGTTTTAAGTCAAACAGAAGTAAATTAATTTTTAATATAAAATTAGTATTGCTTTTTCTGATGAGGCACTCCTAGAAATCCAGTGCATTAAATATTTTCAATCTGACTTTCTCTAAAATACTCCTGGGAATGTGAACAGAGTATCCCTTATTCATGCAGAAATTAAGTAGAAAATAAGCAGCAAGAACTTTAGGATAATAGTCTGTGCAGAAAGAGAGTCAGCAACTTTTGAAAGCAATCCTGACACTTTTTCTTTCTGATGCACAACATTTTGGTCCCAAACCTATAGTGGGGTTCTGCCATTTACATGAGTGTCCTTCCCTCCTCCTGTGTCAAAAAATGTCAAAAAAAAAGACTGTCAGGTGTCAAAAGGGAAATCCAGCACTTGCAGAAAGAAAAGCTGAGTCCCTCACTGGCACATTATTGCTGCTTTTGGTGAGTTCATGGAGGCCCATCTGAAATGCTTGCATCCACATTTCTGTTCTATCAATCACTCTTAGGACACTAGTGCCACTAATGAAACAAAGGTAATTTTAATGCTGCTCACATGTTCAGAAAAGGCAACAACAGGGCCTGGCCAGTGCTGCAGGGTGGGATGGGGTCTCAGGTGTTTTCTGCCAAAGCCTGTCCTGGCTCTCTCTCAGCTGGCTCCAGAAGTACCTACCTGACATCATCCTCCTCAGTTTTGGGTCCACAGGATTCCTTTTAGCCATAATCTTAACAATGTGCTTCATTCTTTTTGTGGTTATTTTTTTCCTTAATAATTCCCAGCTGAAGTTTGGCCATGTTTACCCTCAAGCTATTATTAGACTTTTCCCCAGGCACAGTAACTACTGGTACAGAAGGAGATATTGTTTGTCAGACAGCAGTAACCCAGGATGGTTTTATCTGAGGTGAGGATAGACAGGCTGCCCAATAGTTGCATGGTCCAGAGAAAACAGGTTTTACCACAGCAAAACCCAGCCAGGTTAAGCCAAGCCTGGGCATGTACCAAGGCCTTTCACCAGGGACAAGTTTCTGACAATCGAAAATGATACTGGGTTCTGTTTCCTTGATCACATACTTTATACAATCTATTCCTTGCATGAAACCTTAAAAATAACACTACTGATGTGTCCTAGTAGCAGTGCTGCTACACGTCAGGTGTTGTTGTACTGCAAAACCTGAGAGCCTTTTTATGCAGCAACATCAAAGTGTTCAGGCATGGTCCAAAGCCCATATAAATAGTTCCTGCATGAAAGAAATCCATACTAGGGTAGACCTAAAGAAGTAGAGAAGTCTTAAAGGAGACCAAGACAGATGCTCATAGAAGGTGTGGGAAACTCTCTCCAGCTTTTTCAAGAAAGTTGTAATAAAAGAAGAAAGGGGCTCTCTTAAAGTCTAGTGGGTAGCCAAAGCATTCTAGTCCTATTCTTGTTCTTTATCGGCCCTTTCTAGTACCTCATGTCTCTTTTCTTCCATGCACTTCCATGCACAGTATTCTATTTTTAATGCAGTACTTCCATGGTTTGGCAAGTGATCTGAGAAAAGCAGGAATAGCATGTTAGAAATGAGATTACATATTGCCAGGGCAGAATCCTCCAGCAGCAGTGACAGTGTGTCTCACTATGGCAGCTTTTTAAGAGCACTAGTAGAAAGGGATTGCCAGGAAGGATGATCTCAGGATTTGCAGATTTTTCTGAATAACAGTTACCATAATTATAAGTTTAACTACAGATCTTGCAGCATTGCTAGCATTACTGTGTTAGCATGTTATTATTTTGACTAATCTTTCATTTCATTTGCAATAGATCTCAGGGGCCCAGCTGTGAGAGGCCACTATACAAAGCATGAAGAACAGACTTGCAAAATGAAATAGCTTGTGTATTGAGGTATTTAAAACTTGAGATATGGGAGTGGAAGTTCCTTTTTTGGGAAACAATTATATATTTTGCAATACACTCTAACCAGGCAAAAAAATCGTTAAAATTTATAGGAAAAGCTAGTATTTTAAAAATAATTAGAAATTTGTAACATCATAAGGTAAGAATAATATTTTTAGAAGGATAGCTTACTTGTACATACATGCCTACTAAAACGCACACATACTTAGCTGCCCTTCTACAAATATTTATTGGAGTAATTTTTCTCATTTTCTCTTGTCAATAGTGCTCTTAGAGTTTCTTTCAAAATCTTAATGCACCTATTATTTCCTCTGTAATATGCATGAATAATGCAGATTTTCCAAATTCTAAATGAAATGACAGTCTACTACAATGTGTTGGATAGTGCCAAACGCATATAGTAAATTAGATAATCTATCCCCTTGAGCCTGAAATACTTTGATCCCTTTGAAAATGTGACTTAAAAACACAGGAAAGGCTGGATAGTTTGGTGTAAACTGAAAAATGTAAAATGCAAAATATTTGTAAACTGCAAAATGAAAATATCTATGTTATATGTAATTAATAATATGGAAGTTTCTAGTGTCTTAAACCAAACCTCTTTTCAAAAGTATTTTTCACCAATTTTTGGCTCACTTTGCCCCCACTTTCAGTAGTTTTATGCTCCAGGGATCTATAAAAGAGATACTCCTGCTTATATATGAAGAGAGAAAGATTTTTATGAATATCAAACAAGCATAATTTATGCAGAAAGTCTATTTAAAACTCTGTTTGGCACTTTTACTTGCATTAGTAATATGAGAACACCATTAAAATGAATTTTCCAAAAATGTGTTGGGCCCCAATTCTCTCAACTCATTCCCACAGTTACTTAGTTTTCATTGCCCAAGGACTGCTAATATATTAGTATTAACAATATCTTCTTTACTACCTTGCATAGAGCTACTTACATGTTCTCTTGTGTGAATATATTTGCATTTATTTATACACACATGCATTTGCAAACTCATTTAATTAAATATGGGTCCCCACAAAATAAATTTTAAAAATCCTAATGACTTCAACAAGAATCAGAATCTTATTCTTTGATTTCTGTATTTTATTATCAGTCCTTTTAGCCTCAGAACAGCAGATCAGCCTCTTACGGGTGTACAGATAGCCTTTATGGGCTTTGCATCTTCTTCCAAACCACCATGCTCAAGTTTGGCCATACTGGTTCAACTGATTTTTGTACTGTTGCACATGTGTCATGGAGGCACATGAAAACAACTTCAAGCAAATAACAAATTCAGGCAAAATTTAATTCCTAATCAAAATCAATGGCCAAAGCTAACAAATAACAGGGGTAGCTACAATGACACTCCAATAACATTTAACAGGTTCCAGGTGCACTGTTACCTGTCAGGGATATCATTATTACATGAATGGGAATGACAACCCAAAGTGCACACCTTCTTGTCCACAGTCACTGGGGGGACTCTCACTCAGCATTAGCCAGAAAATCAATTTGTTTCACCCAAATGGTCCTGGAATTGCTCAAGGATATCCAGTGGAAAAATAGTCACTCACCTGGGAGTGAGAGGTGGGCACTCAGTCCTGGGAAATCTCCTTGGATGCCATCCCAGTCCCCAGGGGAGGTTTCACATCACTGACAGACTGCTTCAAGAAATACCACACATGGTTTCTGTCAGGGCCCTCATTCGTAACCTGGTGGGTTGGGTCATACATGATCATACACGATCATACACGATCATACATGATCATGGTCAGAAATTTCTCTGCCTCTCATCGACTGGGAGCCCTTTCTGTTGTCCAAGAGTTCCTGCCCTTCTCATTCCCACAACTGGGGGTGAGGTGTGGCGGGGTCCTGGTTGTACCTGTCACGGCTGTGCTGTAATGCTGTGCAGCACAAAAGAAAGGGCGCAGAAAACTGGTAGTGGCCAGATATCTTCCAGGGGAGTGGGTACTCCTACCATAATACATTATGTGCTATGTATTTATTCTTCATTGGGTTTATTCACAGAAGTAATATTTTAACTTCTGTCACTTCTTCACATTTTTCGTGTTCTGTAGATGCATGTAAAAGAAGCTTTTCTTTCATTTTAAGCTACACAAACCATTGCTAACAAGATTCTAGAATGATTTAGGAAGCTACACTAACAGATTATGTTATAGAACTGCTCCATATTTAAAAGAATTTAGAGCTGTCAGTAGATTTTACTACCATATAAAGTCAGATATCCTATCTTATGCCTTATCAGCAGATTGGTCTTGCCAATTATCCTATTACCCATAATTTCAGATGCATTACTGAGCTATTTGACTTCCTATCATTTAAATTTCTTACCTAAAATGATTAAAAATGAAAAGGAAACAAAGTACATGAAGAAGTAACAGCCACTTCAGACTAGTATGTGGAAACCTTGGCATACTTTAAGGATGGACTTAGGAAATAGCCCACACAAATTTGGTGATACAGAATGATTCCCATGGTGCGTGATTCATAACTCACAGGAACCACATGAAGCATCTGCTGCACTGAGTTATGTCCTCTATTACCTCTCACCTGTTTACTGGTGCAGGTTGGAACACAGCTTATCTTTGTGACAATTCTAGTCCTGCTACTAATCTCTATCCTCAGTTTCCCAAGCTTAGAAGATTTCTGTACTTTCTTTTATACGGAAATCAGAACATCATTATTAATAAATTAATCACATACCAATTGTGATTATAATTACACATCAGATATTCTGCTCATTTTTATTGGTCTTTAAATTTATTTGTAATCAAAGCAGTTTCTTTGAGACACATACTTCAGATTGTGTGCAAAATAAGAAAAATATAATTCTCTTTTTTGTTGTTGTTCTCTACTTGTGCCAAGCATATTTTTTCCTTGGGTAAGCAAATTCTTTTTCAAAATAGTCACTGTATTACTCATTGACTTATTTATTTTGAAACATACAAACAATGGAATAAACAGAGAGCAAAGAGGGATGTTTTCTGTTAAGTAATGAATTATTCAAGCAGTTAATGACAGAAACAATGACTTCATTGAAGCTACAGCTCTCTAAGGCGACACTATGAAAAAAAACTGTACTGAGACAGAGCCATCCTTTAAGTTAGGAATCAGAGCAGGTGCAGACTCTGTTGTCTGAGGATTGTCACTGCCAGCTGAATGGACTGTGTCTCAGCTTTGACTGGTATGAGTAGGCAAAACTATTCATCAGCACTGTAGAAAAGGGCAATGGTGAAATGAGTTAATCTGCGTATCACAAAGCCTGAGAGTTGGATTTGGTTCTGCTGTTAAAACCATGGGCAAAGGAATGACAGAGCTGGAATGTGGAATCATTTCTAAAACACTCACGTGAAACGCTGTCCAGCAGTGAAAGACATGCAAAAAGAGAATCCACACAGTCTTTAAGACACTATTCATGGTATTTATGTGAAGCTAGATCCAGTATGATACGATGTTAGAGGCATAACTGATACATTTAGATACTTTTACTTTCCTACTAGTTATTTAAGTAGGAAAAACATATGCCTATAAATCCTTTTAATATTTTTTGAAAAATATTTTGCTTCACCAAGAAAAGTACTCCATAACAGGCAACAGACAGTTGATTTAGGGCACTTCTCTGACAGACATGTAATGTTCTCTCATGTTGACAATTGCTCTAAACTGAACTTTCTTGTGTTGTGAGTGAGTGTTTTAATAGCCAGGCTGTTGTCTCAAATAACTTGCCCAGTTATTTGGGCAATAACTTGCCCTTTAAAAAGACGCATTCGGCTCTTACCTTCAGCTGAGGGTGTGAACAGAGACTCCTCCTTCAACAGAGAGACACTCAAAATTCTGGGTATTGTATCTCAAGCTCAACAGTATTTAAACTACAACCTTTTATAGACATCCCATTAGTTATTGTAGTCTAGTCCAGTTGTGAATCCTGGTCTGGACTGATTAAGTGAGAGTGTTTTCATCACCTACCTGGGGAATTTAAGTTAGTGTAAATCAGATGCACAATGCAGAGAGCTAGCTCTTTCTTCTAATCAATGATTAGAAGTTCCAAAGTTATCTCATCTTCCTTACCATGTTTCAAAGAAGCCTGTCTCTTGCAGTTGACAATGTATAAGAATTCTAACTTAGAGACTTAACTATGTGATTACTGCTTTAGCATTTTCCATTCAATGCAGGAAAACTGTGTATTTGGTTTAGACTCTGTGTTTTGTTTCAGGAACACAGAAGCTAAGCACTGTGGCGATGAATATCACAACTGACCTAACTCTGTATGGAGCTTGATGCTTAACATTGAGTCTCACCTTGATACTACTTTTGACTCCCAGTGCTTTAACAATAAACAAATTAAGCCACAGTATCCCAAGACATCCCATCCTCAGCCAGACATACAGGTCTTTATTTATCTATTTTTAGAATGCAGCTGTACATTCTTAATACTTATACCCTGGAGTTATCCCAGATGTTTGCTTCAGTACATAAACTTCAGTTTGTACAGAATTCAATGGCTAGGGTACCCTATAAATGCAACTTGTATAAACACTGAATTGCTACTAAACTGGAATACTGCTTCCTGTCAACTGCTGAACTGATTTAAAGATACTTGTCGTGTACAGGCTTATAAAATTGAAATGGTTGTGACCTACACATTGAACTATTGATTGTAGTACCCATTATATTTGCTTATGGTGTCATGGCTAAGGCTTTTCAGTGTTCTCATAGTATGACTACAGTCATCTGCAAATACTGATAAAATATCTTCTTGGAACCTAAAGTTTTTCTTCCTAAAATGAAGAAAAGTTGAAATTTTTGGGAGATTTCATTATTAGTAGTAGCTGCATTAAACATATTTTGTGTTACCCTTGTGGTTTAAAGCAGTCCTAAGGCTGTTACAAAACTCTCTGGTGAGACTGGGCTGAATAGATTTTTTGCCACACAGTTGTATAGGGATTACACTCTCCCCTGCACTGTTGTGGTGCCAGGTTTTCCTGGGAGTTCCACAGAGCAATAAACACCTGGAATAGACATATGTCCAGCAAGCTCCTTGTTTTTCCAACAATTGCTAAAGTGTCTAACCAGTCGACATGAAATCTTACTGAACAAGACTGCATTTGGTGGTTATCCTGCCATCTCCATGCTACAAAATTTCTACCATTATTCTCAATTATTATACCAATAGATCAAGGTAGGATATGTGTTTGGATGACCTCTTGTACTGGGTCTGGCATGGATGGAGTCACTTTATTTCCCAGCAGCCAGTACGATGCCGCACTTTGCGTTTGTGACTAAACCAATGTCGATGATACATTTTAGTTATTGCTGAGCAGCACTTCCCTAGTATGAAGTCCTTTCTCCTTTCCAACTCTCTCCCCAGTGAGTATTTTGGGGGTGCGTGGGAAGCTGGCAGAGGACACAACCAGGAAAGATCATTTGAGATCACCAAGGGACATCCTATGCTATTTGATGTTCAGAAATAAAAAGCTGTGGGGGCTTTTGGGTTTTTGCTTTGATGGGGGTGGGGGAAGGTAGCCCTTGCTCAAAGACTGGCTGGGAGGCGTTAAGTGCTTTGCTTTTGTTTTCGTGGTTTGGGGGCTTTTTTTTTTTTTTTTTTTTTGGTCTTTCCTTTGCTTAGTAAAGTATCTGTATCTCAGCCTACGAGTTTTCTTGTTTTGGACTTTCTTTTCTCTCTTCCAGCCTGCTGGGGTATGGGGGAAAATGAGGGAGCAACTGTGTGGTTCTTAGCTGTAGGTTAACTCAGAGCAACTCTACAAAATTAGCAGGTTATAAGACCAGTTGGAGATTCAGAAATCAGTACAGCTCCCCATGAGGTAGAGGACTGTACTATAAAAAAAATGTATATGGGGAATGTCTCTAACGTTTTTCTGTAGCTTCCTTATGGGAAGTAGAAAGTGTTCCATTGATTAGGACATTTAAAACCAGACTGGCTTTAACAAGAAAATATGATTGCAGTGAAATCTCTGGCAGTTTGACAATATGATTTTACATTTCTGTTTCTGTGACAGTCCTGATTCTGGAGTTCTACTGAATCATTGACAGCCATGGCAACATGATGGGAAAGGAGACAGCAGTACCATGCTATTGGAGCTGTGAAGCAGAGAAGCTGTTGCTGCTTGAGTTGATTATAGCTGGTAAAAAAACCCTTGTCACAATAAAAATACGCTGACAACCAGAAACAAACCATCTTTCTAGTCCCCTTGGGCCAATCAGTTACACTGCTCGTGACTCAAACACATTGACCATCTTGCAAGGAACAGTACTGACAAATTGAGTGTTTTGGACATAGCAGTTTTGTTATCTTTGTTCTCCTTTTTAACTGCCTCTGAAATTTCATTTGTAAGCCTTATCTTTTTTTCTGTTTTAAGCTTTGTCTGTCTTCATGATGATTGAGGTCTTCACTTTACATTATACTGGATTATGTTTGCAATATATTTCAGAATCCTTCAAAATGAGAAATGTTACAGCAGAACTATTGTTTATCCCAGTTTTAATGGCTTTACTATTATTAAAAAAAAAAAAAAAAAAAAAAAAAGTGAACCCAAATCATATTCTGGATGTTTTATTGGGAAAAAAAGAGAGTAACTTAAAAAGAAATCAAGCACCTGTTTCATAATGATACTGTTCATATTTGAGTTTTTTGTCATGCCATTTAATGAATTTCACTGGTTATAATTCAGTAACTTTTAATTAATTTGTAATGCTCCAATTTTATTTTATAAATAAACTTCCTCTGCAATATGCTATTTTTCAAGATTTTTATATTGTATGTGCTTTGTTCTGAACCTGATTGTTTTCTGGAAGCACCAGTACCTATTCTGTAGAATCTAAGGAAAAAAAAGCAACAAAACAACTAAACAAACAAAAACATCACAATCCAGAGAAACAAACAAGAAAAAAACCAAACCTGCTCTCAGAAAACTCAAGACCTCAGCATATGCATATGCAACAATTGTCTGTCTTTCTCACTGTCACTCTTTATCACAAATTCTGCTGCAGTTAGAATACCGAATGCATTCTTGAATAAGACAGTTTTACACATCCCAGTAGAATATGTGGGTTTATTGTTCTAAGACGTTTTCTTCCTCATTGATAGACAAGAGATCTTTCAGATCTATCTGTTCTCTGACTTCTTTTTTTTGTGTGTGTGTATACATTGTCTTCAGTATTAGCTGCTGAATGCATCACATATATTCTTTCACCTGACCAATGTTTCTTTTTCCCTGCTTCATATCCAGTATAATAAGGTTACCTGCAAAGAGTAATTTAAAATATGTGTATACATCTACCAAATCTGTGTTCCTCAACCTATTGGAAATGAAGGAGGCTGTAAACCCTCATAACAAGGCAGCAACATATCAGATAGACAGTCTCATGCTCCAGAATAATATTCTATAGAACACTAAAATTAGCTAAAATTATCTCAGGACTATAATTTTCAACACAGAATAGTTAAATCTAATTGAGACCTCTAATGTGAGAATATGGAGTCAATACTAAATAAAATATCAGAAAAAAAGATATGTTAAAAAAAAAGCAAGAAAAAGTATTCTGTGATAATTTAATTTGAAATCTGTGCAGATTTCAATGCTCAGATGTTGTTCTATGAACATGACTGTGGTCTCAGGGCCATCCTCACACAGGTAAAAGTATCCTCAGGAAATCTCTGACATTTATCTTGCGCACTCCCCGCTAAGGACTTCCTAGTTGAACATTTTACTGGAATGTGCAGATTTCTCTTATACTTGTTATACATGTTTAATTGTGAAAATTAGAAAAATAGAGTATATACATTCGGTAAGTATAAATTTTATGCTAAAGGTAGGAGTGAATGAAAAGCCTCAAGAACTTTAATCTTAAAGGCTTGAATGACAGAGCAACTGGCTAGAAGCAGTTTCATTTCTGTTGCATATTTTGTGGCCTGAAGGAGTGGTACAGAGTCAGAACGGAGAAAATGGTCACAGCATGTGAGAAAGACCAGTGAGTGTTCTGGGATTTTATAGTGTGAAAGTGATGTAAGAAGTGGGATTTCGAAACATTACTAAGAATGAAATAATGAGATCTGGGAAGGCTTAGGGAAAGAAAAGCAGAAAGCAAAAAATAACCACAAGATTGTGAAGTGAATGACAAGGTGGCTAGTTAGTTGTATAAGATGATAGGAAAGTGACAAAGATTATGATTTTGGAAGAAAGATTCAAAAGAAAAGAACAGACCAGCAGCAGGATTTCCTGAGGATGTGTCACAGACAGAGAGAAACAGGGTACTGGGCAGACTAGATAGTGAGAGTTAAGGAAATATAATAGCAACTTGCTGCCACAGAGAATTTTAACAAGGATTAAAAAAAAAAAAATCAGTCAACACTCTGAGAGAAAGTGAATGGGAAGAAAATCCACAGAAGATATAATGAAAGGAATAATCATCAAAACAGGACATAAATAACATAGTTGAATGCAAAGTAAGGAAGTTGTCCAGAGAAAGTAGATTGCAAAAGTTAAAGAAAGATCAAGTGTGCCTGTGGAAAACAGACTCTTAGAGCTTAAAACAAATGATCAACAATACTTGTAGCGGCAGTGTCATTGATCAATCTGTTTCACACTGGAGTGGGTAGTATGGAAAATCAAAGACAGTGAAAAAAGACATCTCCAAAACATAACGTGTC
This sequence comes from Trochalopteron elliotii, assembly GCA_024734555.1. NCBI lineage: Eukaryota > Metazoa > Chordata > Aves > Passeriformes > Leiothrichidae > Trochalopteron > Trochalopteron elliotii. The sequence goes on along the minus strand of JANPWX010000086.1, from coordinate 1,002,543 downwards.
CAGTAAGAAAGAATATATACAGCTAAAACATGTACTGACTCGGCTGATGAAAAAATCAATACAGCAGGTGATCATTTCAGGATGAGAAGTCGAGATTCATCTGACTTTACTGCCTGTATTTACTAAGAAGTATTCACTTGAGTACATGGGAAAAAATAGAAGTCTCACCAGTAGGCTTTTTTCTGTCTGTGTGTTGCAGCCACAAAGGCAACATGACTGACAGATGTCCCCAAAACATTTTAGCAGCAGTGTATTAAGAAGTCCTTGTAAAAGTAGGCAACATGGGGAAATAAAAATCAAAGGTAATTGGAATAAACCATGTCTCTAGAGTGGGGTAGATTTGACCCAGCCTGCCAAAGCAAAATACAATGAGCTGCAGTGCTATGCAAGTTGAAAAGCTAGTTAAAAGTTAGCTCTGATGCTTAAAAAAAACTAAAGGAGAAAAAGCGTGAGGAAAATAAAAATAGAAAAAGAAAAATGTTTTTAAGACAAGTTCAAAACAGTTTAAAGATCCAAAGAAAACAAGAAAATCATGGTGTATCAGAGCACCTTCTACCCCCAGTCAGTTAAGGGAAAGGAAAAGGAAATAAACTGGTTAGAAAACTGGCTTACAGGGATTAGGTATACTTAGTTTTAAGTATGTATTAAGTATAAGTGAGGTTAAAACCCAGATCACAGTAATACATTTGGTTGGATCACCTAAAAAATACGGGTGTCCATGTTGGATATCAGTTCTTTGTCTCTGAAATGTTACATTATTTGCACATTATGTAGCAAAATGTGTGGTGAAAACACAGGAAAACACCCCCTTTGTCATGGAAGACGATACATTCAAATGTGGCATAATCCTTCTGCTTATTATCTAATACGACTTTCTCTTGCCTGGGCTGCAATAGATAACTTTCGTTTTGCATGAGGCTTTGCACACTCTGTAGGCATGGACCAGGTAAATCTAGTTTCTGTGTTTCTGTTCTCAGTCAGCTGCAGCCAGACTCTGAAAGAAAACACTACATAGGATGATCATCTACTGAAATCTGTGCCAAAGGTGGTCTACGTGTAAAATGGATCAGAATTGAGGGACTGCTTTCTCCTTTCATAATGCTTGTGCTGTGTAGCCTTTGGGAATTCTTAAATTTTTTACCTTTTATTTTATCATACTTCAATTTTACATATTCTATTTTGTGTCTTTATTCTACAAATAGCTTGGGTCAGGGACTCTCTTTTACTGCATGTTTGTACAGATCTTAAGAAAATGGCATCTCAATACCTGAGTTTCTAGGTTACTTCGTTATCAGTAACCACTGCAAGAATTTCTGATAAGATTCTGACATTATAAAATGTGAATATCAATTCTGATTCAATACAAATCTCAAACCTTAACCCTGATTCACTTTGGATATTTTACTGCCATTTCAGCCAATCCTTATTTATGAATAAGTACTTCAGTTAGAAACAGATACAAAATAAATGTCATTACTTTTACTAGCTTTTTTCTTCTATCCTGAACGAGCTTTAAGGAGAAAAAAAATGACATGTGTATAGATAATGAAAGCTTTTATTAAGTTCCCATGGTTATCTGTTCAATTTGCAAACTCTTAAATAAAATAATTTAATTGTGTGGGTTTTTTTCCCCACTCTTTCGATGATAATATCTGTAAGAAAAAGAAATGGTCACCCCAAGCCACCTTGCAAAACCGAGCTCTGTATGTCTGTTTTATTAGTCTAATGCTCAATTATAAGGATCTAGGTTTTGACTTATAAACTCAGAATACATAAGATGTTTATTGCTTTGCAGTTCAGTAAAACATATATTCATGGTTATAATACATAACAGTATATGCCTGCCCTTGGACTTTTTATGATTCTTCCACATGCTGGGGGGCATGATAATGTTTATTCAGGGTCACTCTTGGGAGTGGTGCATTGCGGGATTGAATTGGTTGGTGTTATGGTTTTTCAGTGATCAAAACACCTGGACCTTCAATAGTCTTTCAGCTTAATTTGGCATGGTGACAAATGTCTACACATGCCAACCTGAGCATTTGTGGTATGTACCTTACAAAAAGTATATTTGACAGAACATTTGTTTCTGGCATCCACAAAAAAACCAAACCAAACCAAAAAGGAAAAAAAAAAACCAAAAAACAAACCAAAAAAACCCCAAAAACAAACAAACAAACCCCCTCCCCCCCAAAAAAAACCCCCACCAATAAACCTTGATTTAAATACAACAAATTTATCTTCAAAAAGAAAGGCTATAAAGGAGGAAGCATTTCTTGTGGACAGTGTCAAAGCTAAAACACTGACTTTTTATTCAAGCACTGCTTTTACTCTTAAATTAACCCAATAGAGAAATGAAAACAATCAGTGAAAGAAAAAAAAATCCAAAACCCCAAGAAATCAATTTAGTTGAAGCTTTTTTTTTTTTTGCATTTTTGCTAAATTAAGAAAACCATGCCATACCTAAAAAAACCCCAACCCCACTTCTCTTCACACACCACTGTGATAATAACTCCGTACCAGCTGCTTGCTTATGATTGGCTCTGACTTTAGATAATAATAGCTCTGTCATTCACACATTATACGCACGCTGCAAAAGTAAAAATACAAACAAAATTGAACTAAAAGAAGCCGCGGCTTTACCCGAGGCGCCCTGTGAGGGCCCCGCAGGGCTGAGCCGCCCGGGCCGGGGCCGCGTTCCGGGGAGCCCGGCGCGAGTTGCCTGGCAACGAGCACCTGGCGCTGGGCGCTGCGAGGGGCCCCGGGCCCGGCCGGGAATCCGCTCCCCAGGGAAGGTGGACAGAGCTGGCAGGACACACTGCGGCACTGCTCGGGGTGGCGGCGAGGTGCCAGGGACAGCTGGGTGGGAGCATGCCAGGCTCCATTAGCAAGGCTGTTCCTCCCCTCCCAGGGAGGTGCCACTGGCAGGGAAATGTACAAACGCCAGAGGTTTATGTCCAAAAAGGAGACAGAGGAGTCCTGCAACTTTATTCGAATAAAGGGAGAGAGTCCACCGGGACACACGCCCGCGGGGTTTTCTCTCTCTCGGTTTCGGAGGGCACAGCCTCTTTTTATTCTAAACTCCCGGCCGCATGTTGTCATGCTGCTTTCCCCATGGGCTGAGGTAATAGCTATGTACAGCCTTCCCAAACCGCCTACCACATATCCCTCATTGAACATTCTATTTTACCCCAAAGTTCAGAAGTTCAGGCTTCCCCACACCTACTTGTCTGTTTTAGGAGCTAACCTGGCTGGGCTCTGCAGCAAACCTGCTGCCCAAAGTTAGTAGAGACATTAAGACTCATTTCAAAGGTGTTAACACCCATCCCTTCACCCACAGAATTGTTTGTAAAGACCTTACCTTTCCTCTCAACATCGCTGCACGATTCCTTTATGCACATTTAGCGGACCAGGTGGGAATGAGCGCTTCTGGCGCTGCTTTTTCACCTGCTCCCCATCCGCCCGCTGGGGGACTGAGAGGTGGGTTTTTGTTTGTTTGTTTGGGTTTTCTGTTTTGTTTGTTTGTGTTTTGTTGTTTGTTTTTGTTTGTTGGTTTTTGTTTTTAGTCTTTGTTTGTTTGTTTGTTTCCCGGTTTGTTTTGGTTTGGGGTTTCTTGGGTTTTGTTGGTTTTTTGTTTGTTTTTTTTTTTCGGAGACACCTTTCACCTCCTCAGCTGCAAGCCATGGATATACAGTCTGGACATTACCAGCCTTGAACAGTAGCATGAAAGTATTGAAACATAGCATAAATAATAGGGTGATAGGAGAAATCACTAATTAAAACCCTATAATCCCACCCAATACAAGGGCAGCCCAAAAAGTACATTTTATTTAGCTTTCATGCATTTTCTCCATTATTAAAAAAATGGAAGGACGAATACTCTGACATATACATTTTTTAGTTATTACAATAGCTCTGCTCTAATTTAATTTGCAATGTCATGTTTTCTTTCTTAAGTAAGTTTAATCTTAAAAAATGTATGACTGACTTGTATGAAATGTATTACTTCCTTTATAAATTTCAAAAACAGATGCAGCTGAAACATCCGTTTAAAAGTCTAAAGAAAAAGGCAGATAATGCAACGTCTAAATTGGTATACATGTCCGACTTTCAGCTAAAACTCCTATTGTTTTATTTATGAAACATTGAATACTTAAACAGATTTATCTGGTCGAATCTTTTTTGAAGGAAATCTTATTTATAGGATTGACTTAAACTAAAGTGTTATTTTGGGGTGGGGAGCTTTGTGGTAACTTCTAACAATATGGTTTTTTGTCTGATTAAATTGTTGCAATTTAAGTTTATACAATTGCAGCTGGTACAGTTATTTAAGAGATGCAAAAAAAGGAAACAGCACTTTGTAAGGAATAATCTGTTGTAAACAATCAGTTTTCATGTATGTATATAGCATTTTGGCTAAAAGATGTGGAAATAATAATAATTATAATAATAATTATGATGATAATAATACTGATAATAAACCACAAACGAAAAGCCTTAGAATTGCCACTGACTGTTGGGAATTCTACAATAATTCAAGATTTATCAACAGCTTTCAGCTAAGGAAAAGATGTTTAAATTAATTTAATTACATGATTTTGCGTGTTTCGGGAAGAACAATTATTTTCACTTAGATCTATCAGAAAAAAAGGTTAAATTCAGTGTTCTGTATTATCAGCTGATAAACAGAATATGAGGTGATACTGAATATTAATCAGTATATGAGAATATAAACTTGTCAGAATGCAATTTTTATAGTTAATGGTGAGAAAAATGTTGAAGTCTTTTACCAACCTTCCCTGTGTTCTGTAGAGCTGTCACACTTTACCAAACCTGCCTTATAAATCACTATTCCAAGTGTTTCCAAAGCTTTCTATGTGGCCATTCAATTTGATTTGACTAATGGATCCCGCTCCAAATCTATAAATGTGTTTGTAGAGATAGTGAGGCTGACCTCACTTCCTGTCTCCAAGCCTATATAAAACTCAGCATGAAAGAAGCAGCAATCTTGCTGCAGTTCAACAGTGATGCTCCAGCTACAGTTGTACAGATTGTGAGATTTTTATCTGCCCAAGACTTAACAGAACAAGTTACTTTAAAAAAAATAAAATAAAAATAATAGAAAGATGTTTTTATTATCTTTTTGTCTTGTCCTGTCACTGGTCACCACTGGAAAGAACCTGTCTCTGTCCTTTTTGCACCCTCCATTCAGGTACTATATATACATTGATAAGATTCCTGGAGCCTTCTCCAGGCAAAGCAGTCCAAGCTTTCTCAGCTGTTCCTCTTCTCTGAGGTGCTCTAGTCCCTGCCTTGTTCTTGTGGTGCCTTGCTGAAATGGTATCCCTCAGGCCCCAGAAATGGATGCAGTTATACAGATGTGGCCTCACCACTGCTGGATAAAGGTTAAGGATCACCTCCCTCGACCTGTGGACAATATTTTGCCTGACATAGCCCAGGATACCCCAGTCACCTTCTTTGGAGCAAGAGAACATTTCTGGCTCATTTTCAACCTGGTGATCACCAGGACCTCCAGGTCTTTTTCTGCCAAGTTGAGCAGCCCCCAGATTAGTGCACTTTATTGTTCCTCATCAGGTGCAGAAATTTGCCTTTCTCCTTTTGAGGTTCCTGCCATTTCTTTGGCCTTTTGAAGTCCCTCTGGACAGCCTCACAACCTGCAGTGTACTCCCCCTCCCTACATGATGTCAGTTGTAAATTTCCTGAGGGTAATTAAAGAAATTCCTTGAACCTAGGTTTCCTACAGCAAAGTCTCAGTTGTCCACTTCCATGAAAAATAATTTAAAAATGGAAATGTATTGCAATAAGGAAATCTTGAACTCAGTGTCTTCAGAAAAGTACCGGAAAAAAAGAAATTCCTAGGCAGGGATATATCCTTAGCATCTAGGTTTCCTACTCCTTGACAGTTCAATCCAATAAAAGCATTAGGAACTGGGGTCTTCTGGTTCTCCATTGTTTCTCGTCACTGTTTCAATGTGGTCCATATCTCTTTTTACCTCTAATGTTGCAGTTTGTGCTGGTGGGGTACTGGCCTTCCTTCATGCCTTGTCTTCCAGTATGAACAGGCTCTAGGGATCACTTTTACTTAAGTAGGTAAAAAGCTCACTGTATCCAGCAAAAAGTTCATAGTGTGTGGCCTGAGGCTTCAGCACAGCTAGCTACTAATGCTGAGTGAGTTACACTAAGGAACTAATTTCCCTTATTCCTTTACAAGGTGCTCTCTGCTCTGTCACCCAGATCATTAATTAAGATGTTAAACAGGACTGGACCTGGTATTGATCCCCAGCACACCACTAGTCACTGGTCTCCAACTAGACTTTTTAACTGCTCTTTTTCTGCTAAGCAGGACCTTTCTTTAGCTCCTTGGAGAGTCTTATGGATTTATTAGCTTACTCTGAAGGAATAAAATTTGGATTACATTTCAGAACAATACAAAGGAACAAAGCAAAAACAGTTGTCCAGTAGTTATGAAGCCCAGATTTACCACCTTTTTGTGGTACAGTGTAGTAGCAATGATCCATGTCAGTGACAAGAAATAATTGGTTTAATGTCACAATTACAGACCTAAGCTGATTGTAACTGTATTCTGTACTTACAGACAGCTTGTATCTCTGAACTTTCACATCTTTAACGTGGTTTTTGCTCTGGGCTTCAGGTCTCTAGTTTTGACCTTTTTCTTGCTCTGGAATTATGTCATTCTTGTGTTCTTGGCTTAGATTCTGAACGGTAACCATCTAAAGCAAAGGTAGTCTCCAAGGAAGGTGCTGCTGCTTTAGAAAATTATTTACTTTATAATTTAAGAGGATAAAGTTAAACATAAAATAAAACTTCAAGTGACAAAATAACTATCTCACTTATCTTTCAGGTTTGCTATTCCAGGGCTCTTGAAAAGCCCAACTTTTCTGTTTGTTTTTCAGAGCCCTAGACAATCCATTCTGTCATGGTTGGTAACACTGTGCTACGTGGATTTTAATCCATTTGGGTATTTTGGACTGGCAACTTTTATAAATGGAGAAAGTTGTGAATATATTATATGTATATAAATATAAACCTGAAAGTGTTGCCTTTTTTAAATTAAAAAAGCTACTGATAAACAAGTGGCAAGAAAGCATCTCTTCTTGAATGGCATTAAGCAAGTGGGAAGTTGATAGGATGCGTTTTGTGTTTTTATAAACTGAATCTTGAGAGAAGTATATTCAGGAGTAGTGACTGTACTTGGAGAAGTTATTACATATGAAAAAAACCCAAAAAATAAATGCTTTTACAGCAATTTGGTTAATGAAAATGTGCTTAGAATAGAGGAGGTAAAGATTAAAGGAAAATACCTAGAACTTCCATTTGAAGCAGAAATTTCATATTGTTGCTGGGCATCCTCCCTCCACCACCTTCTCCCCCTTGTGTTGGTATATCAAAATGATTATTTTGTATGATTTGATTATCAAATGATATTCAAGGAAATGGATGTTAATGACATGTATTTGATAGCAAATGAGATATTAAAGGTAAAACCCCTCTATGTATTACTGTGTAAACTACAAAATGACAGCTTCTAATACAGATACTAGTTCCATTATTGCTTATTTGTCTAGAAAGAAATAGTGTTTTGGGGGTTTTTTTGTCCCTAAAGCATTTCATGAAAAAATGTGTTTGTTTTTCTATCAGAGAACCAATTTACCGTGAAAAAATTCAGAGTTCAAAAGTGAATTGTTTCTCAGGGATATACAATGAAGCACACAGACACCACTTCTTATCCTCTTGAGGCAGAAACTGTAAATTAGATTTTAACAAGCCAGATGCAGGCAATATAAATTTGTATAACAAGCCTTAGCAATAAAAAAAAAAAAAAATCTGTTCATTTGTAGTGTGGAAGTAGTGATAGTTAATACTGAAGTAAATTCAGATTTGTTGTGGTCATTTATGGAAAATCACTGTTGTATGACTTGCACTGTTTTCAAAACTTTGAGAGAATTAAATAATAAATGAGTAATAATGATTACTGGAATAATGTTCTCTGGAGATTAAGAACCACAAAGTCTAACAGGAAGTCTTCAGTAAAGGAAAGAGCTGTCTGTCACACAGGGAAAGGTACAGTGCACTTTCAAAAGCCAATTACAAATAAAATTTGTGCCCTGAAGCCAGTCACACTGGATATCACTCGAAGTATTGAACAAGACACTTGTTCAGATCCGTGTCAGTGTGCAGCAAGGGCCAACTGCTCCCTAAGGGACCAGGAGCTGTGAGCCAAGGGTGACCCCAGGACTGGCAGAGCTCTTCCCAACAGGCACCATCCCTCAGGATCTGACTGTGGTGAGCAGAACGTGGTGCTATAACAGGGTGTTAACAGTCCGTCCTGGGAGGGCAAGTGACAAGTTGATGTCAGAAACTCACCAGGAACAGAACAAGGTGACAGGAATGGGGCTGGAGACCCTGAGGGGTCCATCCTGGGGACGGGGCTGAGACCAGCACTCCTGTGGGGAAGGAGACCGAGAGCCTCAGACTCAGCTGAAATTTTTCTCCAGGGTCCATGTACAGGTTTGGGAGTACCCGGGGGAGACTGGGAAAGACCAGTGGGGTGTGATAATGTTTTGAGAAGCCCTAACAATGTGTATAGTCTGTCTTTGTTGCTGTAGGACACGAAAGAAAGACTGAAAATATTTCAGAAGGCAAAGAACATAGAAAAAGAAGGCTTTATTTTCTAATTCTTACTACCTTTTATAAGGTGTTCTGATACAGACTTAACATGATTGGTGAATAGGAACAACACCTCTCTAATCCCATTGGTTAAACTAGAGAAACAGCAGAACACCACCTGGAGAAAGATTGTTTTGAGAAAGGATAGTTGTTTGCCAAGATTGTTTTGAGAAGAAACTTTCTTGAGAAATCTTTCCTTGGGAAAAAGTTAGCAGCTGCTAGCAGGCTAAAATCTCTCAGGCCCACATGTCTTCATATGTGAAATAGCTAATGACAATAACATTTTAGGAATCATTATGTATCAACCAAATTAATTGGTAAATAAATAAAATAATTAAGAGATGTGACTGATGGTGGTTAAACTCCTCAGAACTGTCTTACTCATTCTATGTCTTTTGAAACTTGTTTCAATTTTAAGGCTGTCTCCTGAAATATAAAAGGGACTAAGAAGTAAATCAAGTAAGCCACAATACCCAGAACAACTCAGAAGAAAACTAAAAACTCATGCCCTTGATCATGAAGTGGCAAAAGATAGCTACACAGGTGTAATGCAGTAAGTCACTATGGCACATAAGTAGCTTGACTGTTTAGAAAATGTAAGAGAATTAGAAAATAGGCTTTCTTTCCAACAGCTGGAAAGAAGCTATTCCTCAAACCTAGATAGCACAAAGTTGCCGAGGTGAGAAATGCCAGGGTCCCTGCTAATTTTACTGTTTGCTGCCTTTTACTGTAACATTTAGGTAACTTTCAAATTAATGTTCCCCCAAACCCTTCTGTATATACAGACCAATTCAGTCTTTTCAATTCATTAAAGTTTGCTTTTTTTTTTCAATATCGTACCTCTAAAACTCAGTACTCTCTCATCATTGTAAATATATTTATGGGATAGTTAGCAATGTAACTGTAGCATTTCTTTCAAGCACAGTCCCAGTGTAACAGTTGTAACTTTGGACAAAAAGAAAGAACAATGGTCTATCTAGTTCTCAGCTCTGAAGAAAGAGCTTTTTGAGGCTCGTAGCCACCCTGACTTGCACCAGAAGAACTAAACTGCACTGGTCTCCTTAGAGGTACAACATAGCTAAAAACAGAGGGAATCATAGGGGCTGTGTGTTCTTTAAAAAACTGATTTCTATGATTTCTCTCTGTTAAAGTAAAAGAAATATTTTCTTCCACAGTTCAGTTCTTATTTTGCAAACTTGCTCAGATGAGGATGTGACAGATTGGCAAGCTGATACAGGAGTGCTTGAAAGCAGTTGCACAACATTACAAAAATTTCAAAAGCTTGGCTGATTTTTTTTCCCCTCTATTTTATTTGAATACTTTATCACTAGTAACCAGCATGCTATTATTACTTGTGGATATAATCTTTGCATCATATGGAAGGATATTGAAGATCTTGAATAACAGTCAAACATGTTTATGGTGTTCATTATTATGCAGAAGTTAAATCACCAGCCAGCAATCAAAAAAGAGAAATGATCACATCAACAATAAAGTATCCCAGGGAGAGAATTAATGTCACAATAATTATGTGGTTCACAGTGGAGAATGTGTGGTTATTAGCAGTTCTAGAGAGCTAATTAAGCAAGTCAAAATTCTTTTTAAATCCGTTTAATCATGAGAAAAGGTGTTCCCTTGGCTCTGAACAACTAACTAGCATACAAGGATTGAGAATTCATGGGCACATCAAAAAGAAGGGAAAGATGGTAATTGTACTGTCCTAAGTGAACTACCTTCAATTTAAAAAGTGCTAGCTAATAAAAATAGAATGTATCAAATTGTTTGCTTTGGCAAAACACAGCAAAGACTGCTGCTGTTCATTAAGTCTCAGTGCTTTTTTTACATAGTGTGTACAAATTTATTTATCATGATTGACTACACTGTGCTTTTCCATCATATCAACAAAGTTATTTTGAGGCAATCTCTCTGCCTTGCCTGATTCACTCAGAGATATCAAACTGAAGCAAGGAAGAACATGTCATGGAATGGAGAAGAAAATGGCACTTTAGCTCACAGAAGTCACCAGAACCAAATTCAAAGTGAATCATGTTGAAGTAAACAAAACCTTCTGAAATATTTTCTGAGTGTCTTATGGTGTCCTGTTCTATCCCCCATCCCCTCCAACATACTTGTTTTTGGCTACTGGGACTGAGAAAACGCTGGCTAATTCATGAATATCTTTGAATGCCAGCATTGACTGTGCCTCATTGTGATGCAGGAGCGATAAGAGTAACTGGATTTTCCTTTTGCCTTAGCCTCTAAGCACACACAGAAATTGTTCCTCTCTAGACAATATGGTTCTCAGCTACCTTACTCTGTTTATTGTGGTACCATGATCTGCCTGGAACTGTAATTTTAATTCGTTCCCTTTTAAAAGTAGTCACTACCTTACTTAGCATGCAAGTTTGCTGATAGATTACATTTAAATAACTTTGCAATTATAGTGTTGTGCAATAAAATAAATCCACTGCTGTAAGAAAATATGTTCTAGAGTGTGATATGCACTCAGAGTTTTTGTTATTCTGCTCTCATCATTTATGTCAGCCAGTGTCTCATTCTCATGACAGTCATACCATTTCAGTTCTGAAATTTGTCACAAAATCTTTCCAGTTTTAATGTCTTAAGTGATTTTTCAATGTGGAATTGTAGATACTTTCTTTACTGAGTCTCAAAACCCTACATATGAAAAGTGATCATTACTAAAGGATGAATACTGAGGGAGCTTAGGACATTAAAAATATCTTATGATTATGCAATTTGTAAATTCCAGAATTATATACAATGAAATTTAGCTGATACAATGTATTTCAAGGATATATGTCTTCTTATACATAATTTAAAATGCATGCAATTATCAGAATACTAGAGACTTAATAAATTTTTCCTAGGCTATTGATAAAGAAAAATGATGAATCAGAAACATGGGTTCAGAATTAACTGGCTTTTGTGTATATAGGTGAAAAAAGAATATGGGTGTGGAGGAATGATGAAGTGCAAATTGACATGAAATTTTAAACATGTTACTAAGCAGCAGGTGGGGGATACATATCCATATCCATAAACTAAGATCAGACACAGAAGGAATATATGACAGAACTTTTTTTGCTATGGATGAGCCATACATAATGTGGAGTTCTGTCAGTAATTAATAGGGATGCTTTTATTGTTATAAGCTACATAAGGCAATATCTATTTATCAAGATATCTACAGTTGCCTCACATTATCTGACTTTAAGCTTATAAAAGCTAGTACTCTAATCCACTTCTTTTGTGTTCTCTCTCAAATCAGTGGAGAAAGGATAATGACTCTTTGACTCTATTCTATCATAGATTTTTATTTTTCTGTTGAAAAATAAAAAAATCCTCTTTATTGACTTCAAATGGAGCTAATAAATCTGCCAAGTGTCTCAAGTTATGTGACATGAAATTTACTCGAATCAAGAAGAAATTAAATGAGATAAGGCTTTAAAAAGGAAGAAAACAAAGATCAGCAATTTGGTAGTACTCCAATCTACATAATAAACAACAGAATAGAAAATTATATAGATTGATGTAATTTAAAAAACAGACTGGAATTATTTTTAGCATGATTTTTGAAAGTAAATATTTAAACCAAGTGTCTCAGAAATGTCTAACTTCATATGCTACTGCGAAACCTTGCACAATGCTGGTCAGTGTATGGCTTCAGATAATATACTTCTAATGAATTCATGCATATCTGAAAAAGTATTCATCCTGTGCATTTTTTTTATTGGTACTCATATAAAGCTCTCAAATATGTTATTCTGTTTCCTTTCTTTTCATCTTTGTTCAACAAGAACCTGATTCATCCTACTCAAGTTAAAAGCATTTTTCCATTTATTTTGAAACAATTTGGATCAATGCCATACATTTCTCTCCTTTTAGAAACAAAAATGAATTTTAATCACCAAGAACTTGCAAACGTATCATTGTATAGTCAATTGCTTAACAAATATAAAAATAAACCTTTTGCTGTTTATCTTAGAGGCGTATTCTAATAACCTATATATTTTAAAATCATTGAGGAATAAGTTACTGATGAAATAGTTCCTGCAGTTTAAAGACTAAGCAGTAAAATTGTTAATGTTTAGTTAATCAGTTTACTTAGCTATTTTAGATGCTTAGACTTCATGTTATTTTGGAGTTTGTTTTTGTAATTACTTATCAATCAATATTGCTAATGTAGTTTACAGTAGACACCAAAAATTAGATTTGCCTGGACTGAGAAAGATAATCTGCTCATTTACTTCTTTGTACAGTAAAAGTATGTGTAACCATAAAAATACCAGCAAAAAAAAGTCTGTATTTTTGTCTATTTGTTTTAGAAGGTGCATATATGATTGTTATAAAAACTGAAATTAGGACTTTCAATCAGCCAAACATATTTTAAACATGTCAATTCATGATGGGGAACTTGAGCGGAATTACTCTGAGTAGCCTGATGCATTGTTTTTGTGAGGTTTCAAGAAGGTTTTCACTTTGATTCCTATCAAAAGGTAGAAAGATAAAAAGAAAATTGCTTAGCAAATATAGAATCATAGAATCACAGAATCACAGGATATCCTGAGCTGGAAAAGACCCATAAGGATCACCAGGGTCCAACTCCCTGCCTTTTACAAGACCATCCTCGAGAATTACACCATGTGCCTGAGATTATTGTCCAAATACTTCAGCTCAGTCAAGCTGGTGCTGTGACCACTTCCCTGGGGACCTTGTTTCAGTGCCCAACCACCCTCTGGGGGAAGAACCTTTTTCTAATAACTAACATGAACCTCCCCTGACACAACCTGAGGCCATTTCTTCATGTCTTGTCACTGGTGACCCCAGAGAAGAAATCAGTGATTTTCCCTCCCTTTTTCCTCACAAAGAGTTGCAGACTGCTATATTACAGAACAATTGAAACATATATGTGCATTTTTTCCCGGGTTTTTTGGGTTGTCATTTAAGTTTTGGTGAATGAAGTATAACAACTGATTGTTACATTCTTCAGAAGCCTGTTAACAGTTAAAGGCAGATGCATACATTCTTATTTAGGCAAGAATATGGCCTCTTGTAGAACAAGGGAGCCTTGGTATCCTGAAAGCCCTTTTCTAGTACAGAATGCTTACACCTCTTCCATTCTTTGCAACCACCCTGGCAGCCTGGAGTCGCCAAATCCTAGATGTCAGTAGGAATGCTCTCAAGACTTAGAAAGTCTTGAAACCTATATTATTCTCAATCATCTTATGTTAATTAAGGTTTAAAAAAATGTTTACGTGAAATAGCACTTATAAGAACAATTCATAATCAGTTTGTTTTAAGGTAGGAAAACATTTTAATCCTTTATTGAATTTGTAGGATAAACAGACTAAGTATCTAAAGTTGGAATCTGGATTATGGCATGTTAAACAATAGATGACCATTTTCAGCCAGAAGTGCATGAGATTTAGGATTAATTGTTACCGTAACATAAAGTGTCAAAGGACTTAAAAATAAGAGACCAGTTCGGAAGATTAGAAAACCTTCTTCATTTCTTTTTAACAGAATTGTGTAATATTCTGTCATCCAGAAATTTATCTTGAATATTGAAGACAGTTTGGATGTTATAAAGTAATTTTGATTTTGTTCTACATATAGAAGGGGTTTTTTTAAATAATAAAACAGCAGAACAAATGTCCAATTAAAATGCGACATTTTTATAACTACTTTAGCAGTTGCATTTATTAGTGTAGTTTATTTTCTTTTAACAAAGTAAGCCAAAAGTAAAAAAATAATGACATAGGGCCTTTAACAAGAACTTTTTATATTTAAACTTAAATACATACTTAAACATGTAAGAATGCTTACATTCTTAAAATCATAAATAAAATTCAGAGTCCAAGAACATTATACAGTCTTGTCAGATGAAAGTGGATCTCAAAGAGGCAAATTTTTGTCCATCGTTAATGTAGTGGTATTATTAACAATTTTTAGCTTTAAAATAAATTTTAATGATGAAGTCATTTTCTCCTTCATCTTCACTTGATTCTATCATGTGTCTACAAAAAAAAATCTAGTATATGTGTATCATCAAATCTAAGGGAAATTATTAAAAGAAGTAGAATGTTCCCAAAGATTCTGAAGACTGAATGAAATTAAAATTATTTTGATTATTTTTCAATTGACAGAATTAATAGTCCTGTCATGTTTCACTGTGGATTGTTGTTTAAAACTCTTTCTAAATGGATTTACTGTTTTGCAAGCAATATATCATTACAGTAGCTTAATAATATTTAATTTAATTTGTTGTTTATGTTAAATTACTATATAAGTAATTATAATAAATTAATATATTTATAGCTATTAAAATTATTTATTTCAATAATTGGGTGTGATGATACAGCAATATACACCGTTTACCCAGTTCTTTATATGGGAAGTATAAAATAAAAAAACACAACAACGAAAATACTGTTGAACTGGAGAAGATAGCAACTTTTCTTCTTTATTTCTTTACTGGAAAGCTTTTCCAGTAAAAGCTACTCTGGCTGTGCTTGAGAAAAATCTCAAGAGGAATAGAACATATATGATGCTAAAAGACTATCCCTCCTATCCCTATGTAGACAAGAGGGATAAGTGAACTGTGTTACAGAAGTCTGACAAAAGCTTCCATTAAAGTTATTGCAATATAACTGATAAACTCTTGGAAAGAAGAATTTATAGTAGAGAGGATGGACACATTTTGAATGGAGCACATAGCAGACTTACTGCCTTGATACCTGTTTTATTCTATTCTCTGTGTGGGATACAGAAGAAATAACAACATTCCTTTGCTTGCAGTGGAAACCCTGTGACCAACAGACACAAATCTCTTTTCATTTGTCAATACAGAATAGCCTTTGTTTGCAAAGGGTAATACAATACATCCTTGAATACATTCTTCAAATTCAGAGCTACCAAACAATGCAGATGGGAATTTCTCATCAAAAGGACATGCAATCATCCTCAAGGAAACAATTTACGGTTGTTTTCTTGAGGATATGTTTCTTGAGGAACAGTGTAAAACACAGAGTGTGAGAGACAGAAAACAAATACACATGAGAAAATTTCAGTCTTTCAGTGAATTGAGTGAGGCATGGCTTAGACTATTTAGAAATGCTGAACATATTTGGTCAAGTAGAGAAGAGGAAATACTGAAAAATTAAATTAAAAAAAAAAATCCAATAACAGAACAAAGGAGGGGAAAAAAAGCAACAACAAATCAAACCAAGAAAAAAATCAGGAGTGGAGAAAGCATACCCAAAGTAGAATAACTAAGGGTATTTTTAAAGAGACAAATGAAATGAAATGTTTGAAAGAGAGGTGGAATGATATTATAAAAGCAAAAGGCTGGTCTGCAACCTCTTAGCTATAAGATAAAAGAAAAACAACAACACTCTTTCCTTTGACAACATTGTCATGCTTGAAGAACTCAATTTCCAAGTACAATGCCTGCTAGGAAGAAGCTTTCAAATCTTTCTAAGTATAAAGAAAAGCTTAAGAACGTAGTTGATACTTCATTAGGCTCTAATTGTGCACACTTTATTTACTATTAATGATTCCTCAAGATGCAAGAAGCTGAGAGGCAGTGAGGGCAAGCTTGCGAGCAAGGCTTTCAGGTGGGAAATAGAAGATCCATGGTGAATTTCTAAGTGCCATATACCCTCTTGGTCTACCAAAATTCCATGCCTCGGGAATATTAAGGGAAAAATAAGTATATGGTTCCAGGTTCCAGGATAATATAATGATAGATGCAGTGATGTTTGTGAGATTTTTATGTGGTGTATTTGATCTTGTAAGAGAATGAAGGCATCAGTTTTGTACTTATGGAATAAAAGTGAAGGGATATGTTTTTAGATGATGATAAGGCAAAGGTTCCTTTTCAGGAGGATCCCGGACACAAAAGAATTCAAAATGAAAACTCAGGTCTGTGTCTTTAAAAGGAGTTAAAAAGGTTTTAGGTCGGATTATTTTCTGGTATTAACATGTAACATTATTTTCTAGTATTAACATGATCTTCAATTGTGAGCTGTAGAGTACTCAAAGCACAACTCAAATGATCCCTTGAATTTAAGCATTTCTATATACACGCAGATGTGTTAAATATCTGGACAGGATTTCACTCTCATAATTTAAAATTATCTTACTGTAACAAAATTAATGATTAATAAATTCTTATCAAGTATGCAAAAAAATCAAAATCCTATTGAGACTTCGATAATAGCTGTATCAATAAAATCTAATTAAATTATTTTTTAGAAAAAAAATTCTGAGTTTGTCTTGATCTATCAAAATGGCAAGATAAACTAAATATAGAAATATATTTTCTTGATTTTTTGAAAAGTAGTATTAAGCACTCTGGATTTAGGTTGTCAGGTTTTTTTGTTTTAGGAATAACTAAAAATAACTACAGCTGAAGTAGTTGTTGGTCAGTTAACTATTTCCTTTAAACACAGGAAAATATGTCTATGTTGTGTAAATTTTTTATACTTATATATTAAATTGGTACACTTCTGAGGTTGCCTAGAGTACTTTTCACTATTATTTTTGAGAAAATTAAATATTTTTAAATATTACAAAATTTGCATTTTTTTTCTAATCCTTTCCTTTCTTTTTGTTTTTTTTCCTCTATAACACCATTCTGTGCTGAGAAATTTCACAGAGAGGTTTTTCCAGTTTCAGTCATTTATTTGGAGCTGGTCAGTACTCATCACAAATCATTTAGTTGTGCTCTGTGTTAAGGGTGTTGATGACCACAGCTGGTTCCGAGTGAATGACTCTGGATCCTCATTAATCACAGAATGCGTTAGCAAAAAGAAAACAACTTCCAAAAGAGGTAAAAGCTTTTTTTTTTTTTTTTTTTTGTGTCTATTCGAGGTGTTTACTTTTCTCACAGCCTACCAAAGATCTTCACGGGCTGATATAAACCAGTGTAAACAAGGCACTGTGGATGTCTTGCCTTGCAAGTAAAGAGATTTTTGACCTCAAGAAACATCTGTTACAGGGAACTATTGTGGTTAAACCGCAGCCAGCAACTAAGTACCACACAGCTGCTTGCTTACTGCCTACTGCCCCACCCCCTTCAAGTGAAACAGTGAAGAGAATAAGAAAATAAATTTGCGTTTTTAATCAAAAGTGAAAGGGAGAAGGACTTTTCTTCATTCACTATTATTTTTAATTTATTCTTTAGCAGTTTAATAGTTTAAGCCTGCAGTCTAATCTATGTGTGCCATTACAACAGTTTGATTTTATCATACTTCATTTTGGCTTTGATAGGTGCAATGTTGACTCATTTATTCCTGTAGGAGCAGCTGTCCTTTGGAAGACTGCAAGTGATGTATAAATTCATGAGAAGGGTGTCATGATTGTCCCTGATGGCCCAAGAGTAGAATTTAGATCTGTTCCAGGTATTCCCAAAAGATCTATGAAATTCTCGTTTACCAAAAACTTCAGAAACAGTATAAAGAAAAAAAATATTGTATATTCTTTTATCTGCAATATGGAAGTTTCCCTGACTTCTCTGAGTGATGGCAGATGAACTATAGCACAACAGTAGTAAAACAGAACTCTTTTAGCACCTATATAAGGTCATGTGAGCATATGTGAACATCATCTCATGAACTGCTTTTTTTTTTTTTAGTTGGTTTGTGGATTGCTGGGGTTTTGTTTGTCTTTCTTTAGGTCATATTTTGAAATAGATGGAATAGACAGATTGTTCTCTTACTTTGTCACTGGTGACTTGAGGCTGGGTTGGATGGGGCTCTCAGCAACCTGATCTAGTGAAAGTTGTCCCTGCCCATGGCAGAAGGGTTGGAACTAAATGAAATTTATGGTCTCTTCCAACCAAATCAAATCTTTGATTAATATTAATCTCTAGAATCAGATAGTATGAGACGAAAAAGAGAAGCTTTTAGATCTGGATGGAGTTACAATACTTCTTACACTACTGTTGTTGATTTTATAAAAGCTGTGAAGACTACACAGGTTTTTAAAAAATGTGCAAGAAGATAAAATTAATTGCAATCTGCTTCCCCACTTTTGGCTTTATGTCAGCAGCAGTGTTGTAAATAAAAAATAGCCTTGAAATTAAAGCATTTGAGTACGTGCTAGACTTCAGACTCCTGCCTAAAATAATGCTTAAATCATCATATAACTAAGTATGTGCTAAAGGTAGTTCCCTGTGCAATGATAAGATGCAACCACAGTGAGGACTATTCAGGGGGAAATACACACAAGCACAGCATATTTGGGTTTGGTTGGTTTTTTTTTCCATTAAAAGTAACATCTAAAAGTCCTGTATTTCAAGTTGTGTACTAACATTGACACATTTAGTAAAAATATATCAAAGCTACACCTGGATTTGCATAGTCATGTGGCTGAAATTCACAAATCCGTATAGGCAAAGTTATGTTCCAAAATGTCTACTTTTTAATATCTTTTAGCACCTTTGTGAGTCTGACTTCAGATAGGTAATGATCTGTAATGAAAATATGCAGTCTTAGCATTTTTGATGAAAATCTTTGTTCATCTGAAAGTCCTATTTTACGTGTTTTGTGCCTGAAACTGAATACAACCCATTTTCTATTTGTGTCTTCTTTATAAGAATAATTAGCATTACAAAGGAAGAAACTATTCAGTCATCAAGCTGTTCTTCATAAATGTTTTCATTTCATAGGGATAACAGCTCCCTTTGGAAAAGAATTCTTCAATAATACTTCAATTAAGTTGAAGACTGCAACTAGGAAAAGTTCAATTTTTATACAAGAAGACCGAATTGCAATTTAGACTTTTTCATTATTGATTATACTGTGTTATCTTGAGAGTTTGTTCTGTGAAGCTTGAAAGTATACCAGCGTTAATTTTTTTTCCATTTGTTTCCATGGCTGATACAATATCATTGTGGTTCAAAAAGCTATGCTCCATCTTCCTTTAATACATCTTTAAAAAATGCTTGAATATTTGAAATGGATTTGGTATTATATCTTTTCTTATCTGCTAAAACTTTGTGCACTAGCGAAAATGTATTTCAATGACAATTCAGAACAGATTGAGTTTGATTTTTAATATTTGGGTCAGAAAGAAGACAGAAGAAGAATATTTTCCTGCTTTTGAGTCAATGAAGTGGGCACTGAAAAAACGCAGAATATCCTGAACACCCACTGAAGGAACTGTGAGATAAGACTGCTTAATCCCATAGGAAAAAATAACAATCATCAACTAGATTGTCTGTTCTCACCCCTTTGTTTAGATTTCTTCTCAAATTACTGCTCAATAAGCACCAATCTTCTTCTGACATTTCTGAACCCATATCTTCAAAACTTATTAAAATAAATTCTCTTTTACTTCCCCAGAATAATGTAGAATAAAACATCTACATTCTGATTAAAGAACCTAAAAAAAAACCTTTTTAAATTCAGAAAAGCATTATTCCTTGCCTTTATAGGAGGTTCAATCTTCATGTAGGCTTTCAATGGATTGTTTAAAATACTTTTCTCTTTGTTCTACTGTACTTATTTTTATTACTCTTTCATCCAATTAAGTATTATCAATATAGTTCATGACCTTTCTAGCTTTTATTTTTTTTTTCTCTGAGAGCAAAAAAATATAACAAAATATCTGTAGTGGGCTGTAATAATATTTATGAGTGGCTATATAGGTGTCAGACACTCTCACTGCTGATTGTATGACATTGTCCTATGTTTGTTCTGTTTACAGGACAGGCATACTGAAAGGCAACTGCAATTATTCCCAGCTTTATAAAGAAGTATGGGGTTTTTTGTTGTTTTTGTTCTTGGTGTTTTGGTAAGTGGAAAGAGCATGGATTCCTCTAATCTTCATTGGGATTTGATAAACTAAAGTCATTGGGAACACTGTATTTTCTTTTTCCTTTACTGCTTTAAATAACTTCTTATTTATATTGCAAATGTACACATTTGTTGCTAAGATGATGACAGTGTATATGTGAGGAGAGAATACAGGTTCTGAGGACTGCTCATGTGGGAAAAAAAAAAATGAAAGTGGGGATATTCGGTTTTCATAGGCAGGTTTTGGTAGTGAGAAGACAACAGGGGTCACATCTCTCAGAAGCTGCCAGAAGCTGCCCCATGTCCAGCACAGCCAATGCCAGCCAGCTCCAGGACGGATCTGTAAGTGGCCAAGGCAAGACAATCAGAAGTGGTGGTAATGCCTCTGTGATAACATATTTAAGAAGGCAAAAAAAAAAAAAAAATATTGTGCAGATGCAATTGTTCTCAGAGAAGAGAGGGGGGGAGTGAGATTATATGAGAGGAGCAGCCCTGAACACACCAATGTCAGTGCAGAAGGAAGGAGAGGAGGTGCTTCAAGTTCCAGAGCTGAGATTTCCCTGCAGCCCGTGGTGCAGACCATGGTGAGGCACCTGTGCCCCTGCACCCATTGGAGGTCTGTGGGAATGCAGAGAGCCACCTTAGAGGAGGCTTTGAACCCATGGGGAACCCATGCTGGAGCAGGCTCCTGGCAGGGACCTACAGATCCACAGAGAGAGGAGCCCACACTGGAGCAGATTTCCTGGTGGGACTTGTGACCATATGGAGGACACACACTGGAGCAGCCTGTCCTTGAAGACACCACCCCATGGAAGAATGACCCATATTGCAGAGGTCTGTGGAGAACTGTTGCCTGTGGGATGGACTGGCTCTGGAGAAGTTCATGGAGAACTGTCTCCTATGGGAGGGACCCCACATTGGAGCAAGGGAAGAAGTCCTGTCCATGAGAAGCAGCAGGAACAATGTGTGATGAACTGACCATAACTCCCATTCTGTCTCTGTTCCACTGTGGGGAGAGGAGATAGAACTGGGAAGGAGGAAGAGATGGAAGGATGATGTTTTTAGGATTTTGCTTCTCATTATCCTGTCCTGGTTTTGTTAGTAATAAATTCGATTAATGTCTCTAATTCAAGGCTGTTTTGCCAGTGACAGTATTTGGTGAATGATCTCTGCTGGTCATTGTTTCAACTCATGAACATTATTTGTTACATTTTCTCTCCCCTGTTCCACTGAGGACGGCAGTGAGAGAGAGGTTCTGGTGGGTGCATGGCATCCAGCCAGGGTTGACCCACCACAGTTTTTTGGTGCCAAAACCTGGGAAATCATGAGGATTTTGAGATAAGGATCATGGGAGGTAGTGGGCAAGACAAGTACTGAGCAATAATGTCAGACTAGAATGATTATGGGGAATTTTTGTTCAATTTGTGGTGAAGGGACTACAGGTAGATTGTGTTTAAATTATACACTTCCATTTGGTCTTGTGACAATGTTATTTTGTTCTTTGTGGAGGGAATTTTTCTGTTGTTTTTGTTGGTTGATTTTATTGATGCGAGTGAAGGTTGTGTGATGAATGTGGATTTTAATTATAATTCTTAAATATGTGATTTGCAATATTTAATTATAATTCTTAAATATGTGATTACTCCTCACCTCCTAGCAGTGCAGGGCTGTCATGGGAAAATAAACTTAATCTCAGCCTGACCCAATACAAAGGATATTTTATGATGGACATGAAGTATCATACTTTCAAAGCCTAGCACAACTGGATAAAAGTGAATACATTTCAAAGATACCATTCTTCTTCTCAACAGGAAGAAAAAGAGTGAGCAGTAACAGTACTTTTTTAAAAAGTATCAATGAAAAAACATAGCCATTAACTATTTTACCATGTATTTAGAAATCAATTAATAGTTAAATTGACCAAAACATACTTAATGAGAAAAATAACCTAAATCAGCATAAGAGAACACAAAATAGAACATCAAATATTAAAAACAATAATGACTCCACATAGTAGAAGGTTCTCTAGAGCTATTTTAAGTCATTAGATAATATACCCTTTGGATGCTTTGTGGCAACTATTTCCCTCATTTTATTTTTAAAACTGCACTAATTATCTGCGAAAATCTAATGTACCAAAGCCTGACTTAATAAGAACAATTATTATCTTTCCTCACTTTGCATCATTTCAGGAGTCTTGAGAATAACAAACACATCAGAAAATCAATTTGCTCTCCTATAGTCTGTCTCGAAACATATTAAAACATGTATAGATACTGTTCCATTACATCAGAGGAAAATATTACCTTTGCGATATTCTTGTCGCTGAGAATATGGTATTACGGACCAAACACAAATGAAAACAAATCCTCCTGATTACAAAGACTGAAATCCAGACACTGAAAAATGAAACCTTTTGTTTAGTAGCCTTATTTTAACAGTTGGTCAGGCTATTAAAAAATCAGTGAATCTGAAGCCTTTCAAATAGTAGGTACTGAAAAAACCTATGGAGAAATCCTAAAATAACTGCACACATTCACACATTCCTCCCACTCAAGTCAGCATTGGTTTTCATACATAGTCTGCTGTCTAAGAAATGTCTTTGACATTGCAAAATGCTTCTTCAAAAAGTTGTCATGAACCATACTGATAATTCCAGATCTATATATAAATGTAGAGAGAAAGAAATAGATGTATTATCCCCTAAGAATCTCCATCAGTTATTGATATCATGCATCTAATGTCTAAGGAAAAATAAACTATTATTAATTGCTTTCTTTTTGCAAAGATAATACAAATATTACTAACTTGATCCAGAATGCAATGTCCAATCACTAAGCACTGAAAGTATATAAATAAAAGTGACTGTTTCTAGCATTAATTATTTAACAACAGGATTTATATCCTTTCACAGTACTTTTATTTTTTAATCAAGTTTAGCCATTTTCAGCTTACTCAAACACATATTTTACTATAGGCAACAATAAGAGACATTCATATAGAAAGAATTGTACCATATAGAAAGGATTACACAACAAATATTTTTGCCTAACACCAACTGAAATATTTGGACTTTAGGATGATCACTGAAGACTTTTTCTTTTCACCTTAATTTAAGAAATTATGTATTTACAATATAAAGTTAAAATATAATTAAAGTTGACATTTTGAAAATTATTTCAGTTTTACACAGATATCATAATGAAACTAGATAAAAAGGAGGTGAAAAGAGAAAAAGCTAAAAATCTAATCAGACTTGTTAAACCATTCCTCTGGATCTCCAAGATAAAAAAATCAAAATACAATTAAAAAAATAGACTGAAAATTTACATTTGTGATATTAGTTCTGCTTTTTTTTTAATTATTATTTTCTTTTTTTTTTTAAATACTATTAATTGGGAAAATTGCAAGCAGGAATTTGATGTTTTTGTAGAGGGCAGCTCATTTTTACTCAAATATCCAGCCTTTAATTCTGAAGATCTCTTATTACTGGTCAGAATTAATTTTACTAATCATTCCAAGAAAGTACAATGTATTGAAAAGTACAGAAGGTCTTCAGACATGAGTATAATGCAAACTCAGAATATAATGTTGCACCTACTTTGTTTTGATTTTTGCTTTTTAAGCACAGACCTCAAGTCCACTCTATTTTCTCTAGAAATATAGAGAAAGCTGTTATTCCTCTTTTCATATTTCCCCTGGAACTTTATGTAGTCTTTCCCATCCAGCAGAAATTATTCCAGAAATCTCATATTAAACTACACCCTTTCAAATAATTATGTCTTCTTTTCCCTATAAGTTCTGGGCACATTGGCTATGTCCTTTAATGTGCTGGACTTGTCTCTTCATTTGTGACTATGGACCCTTTTAGTGTCAGTAGCGTCTTGGTTTACCGTCATTCACAAACCACATCTTCCCCTGATGGTCTCTCTGAAAGTTAGTACCAGTTCTTGTTCTGTTTGCAATGGCAATATTGCAGCCATAGTGCTCCCAGATTAGACACTTCCTTTGTCTTAGTGGCAGTCTACATTAGAAGAACTTTCCAAAAGCATTGCTCTTGAATTATGAAATTGAAATTCTGAGGTATTAAGGCATTCTGGCAGATCCACATTTCTGTACAGTTTACGGTGTATTGCTTCTTCCTCCAAACAGGTCAAAGAGATATTCCATACCATGTCATGCCTGCTCAGCACTGAAAGCTAAGAGAAAGAGGGAGGACTGGGGGGAACATTTGTTATTATAACATTTATCTTCTGAAGCAACTGAAAGGTGTATTGAAATCCTACTTCCCAAGAAGTGGCTGGACATTGCCTGTCAATGGGATGTAGAGATTAATTTTTGGTTTTCCTTTGCACACAGTCTTTGCTTTTGCTTTATTAAAGTACCTTAATTTTGACCTCTGTGTTCTTTTCCATTTTATTTTTTCCTCTCTCTGTCCTGTTGAGGAGGGGATGAAACAACATCTTGATGGGCACCTGACTTGCAGCCAGAGTCAACCCACCACACTATTCCACTTGGCTTTCCCTGTTGACTGACCATTCCCAGAACCATTTGCCACTAATATTGCCACAAAATTTCTAAAGTTTGTTGGGCTTTGGTTCTTGATACTGGTTCCAAATGAAGTAACTCAAGCCTATAGTAAAAGTTTGTTAAAAAAAAGAAAGTCTGGTAAACATGCATTTCCTTCTTTTAAATAACAGCATGGTAAAGCTAAGCTTTTTGACATTATGTGAGTTGCTTGATTATTAGTGTCTGAATCAATACTTGTTTTATCTTCAACACCAGTAGGGTAATAATTGCACCTGTCAATTGGTGTGGGAATCAGGGAAACATTATCCCCATGAACCTTCTCTCTGTGAATGGAAGGTCATACCAAAGTACACTGTAAGATTGCAGAATTTCCACCTGTGAGCCAACAGTATTCCACCAGAGCTCAAAGTGTCTTACTGGATGCAGGAATTTTGTTAATTTTCTTGTTCCTAATAGCTGCAAAATCCTGAAACTTCTCTCAAAGGTATGTGGAGCTTAAGTTTTATGAACAATCTGTGTTCATTCAGAAGAGTGTAAGGTCCATCACAGAGCTGATTCATCTGTGATACTGTTCAAGAGAACGCACACTGTAAAGCTATTCACACAAATACTATTTGGGTTAAAAATACCAGCTTACCTGAGGGAATACACCTTCAGAATGAAAGGTAGACTTAGATTAGTGGTGGGTTGACCCTGGATAGATGATAGGTGCCCACTGAAGCCACTCTCTCACTTCCCTCCACAACTGGAGTGCCACTACGTCTGCACTGTAATTTTTTTTCCTTCTTAAATATTTTTATCACAGAGGCCCTACTACTTCTTCTGATTGGCTCATCCTGGCCCAGTGGTGGGTCTGTCCTGGAGCTGGTCAGCATTGGCTCTGCTGGACACAAGGGAAGCTTCTGGCAGCTTCTCACAGACACCCACCCCTTTAGTTCTGCCCACTGCCAAAACCTGTCCATGCAAACCCAATGCCATAAGATAACGTAAAGCTATCTCAGCACTGGTAAATTAGTTGTTTCCTGAAGCATATTTTTTAGGTTATTGTCTAAATTACCTTTCATCTATCATTTTATCTCACCTTAGTGAGGGGAATATTATGCCCAAAAATAACTTATCATCATTTACAAGATTTTCAGACAGTTATCTATATATGCATGAATATATGTATGTATATTTCTGACTATATAGATAGACATAAACATAAAAAAAGTTAATTTCACCCAATGAAAAAGCCCCTATAGATACCTTCACATCTTAATTGCAATTCCTCAGAACCCCAATTAAAATTCTGTTTTCTCATGCTATCTTCAAAGCATCTGACAATCGTTAAACTTACGGAGTTTAAAAACCACTGCCTAGTATCATCTCTAGGCTTTATTTTACCACTCATAGCCTGCAACCATCTGTCTCAGACCATCTGTTGTCTCGTCTTCTACTTAGTTTGAAAATTCTTTGGATAGGGATTGTCTTCTTGGCTCACATTTGGCAAAGAGCTCCTGGCCTCTAATAGACTTTTAAGAGAATATTGGTAATATATATAAGAGTAAGAATCAACTTAGCTGTCAGTCAAGAAAATATATTGCAATACAGTTCAATATAAGGAAAGAAAACATTTACAACTCTGAAAGATTTCATTCTTGTGGCAACTTTTAATGTCTTACATTCAACACATTTCTGTAACAGTAACTTTCAAATGTCTATGTATAAGCAGTAAGCATTATTACGACTGACTGAGCTAAAGTCACAATTTAGATAGCAACTTAAATCCCTTTGTTTTCAAAGATTTCATGGGCTTCTTTTCGTCTTTAAGTTTAGAGCTTCTGATTTTTTCTGGAAGATCTCTTTGTATGAGTATTGATAATGTAGTTTGTGTGAATATGTTACATTTTCAGACTGAGCTATTACAGGGAAAAAAATCTGGACGGAATTTTGGTTTATATTCACCTTACTCACCTTATGCTAGTTGTTTAGAGCTCCTCTATTTTGGTTAAAAAAAAAATTAACATATTAGTTGTTAAGAAAATAGAGTAGTGCACCCATACACAATTAAAATCTGGTCAGATGTATCTCCATTACCATTTCCTCCAGGTACAAATTGTCATATTTCACTTTAATTCCAAGACTACTATGAAAAATCACCTAATTATAGAATTCTTGGCATGGCATTTATGTTGTCAGTCAACTTGATTGATTCTTATTGCTGAGTTATCAGTCTAAAAATGTTTTAAATTTATTTTCAAAATATATTTTCATTAACTATTTTCTTATTATGCAACAGTAATATAAGATGAGCTTTACAAAAACCTTCTTAAAAATTGCCAAATTTTTTTGATTACAGATTTTTGGACTTGACTTTGATTGACAGCTTCTCCATTGCAAGACACTGAACCTAAGGAAATTGCTGCAGGGTTGCGTTTGGCCTCACAATCAGTAATGCTAAATAAAAATTATAAGAAAATATATGTATATCTTATCTTACATACATTCAAATGTTCTAGTTTATTAGAAAATGTAAAACTCTCTTTGATAATTACCCTTGACCATAAAATACCACTATTTTAGAAGACTTTTATAGAGATCTGCATATGAAAGTAGCAGCAGTCAATATCTAAAATAGTTGATTTGCTGTTACCATACAATTCCAAAAATGTTTATGTACATTTTAGTTTTCACTTTTGCCAGAAATATTCATATATAAAACCAGGAAAAAAAGCCCTATAGACCATGGGAAGGAAGAAAAAGAAAGGTATACTACTTATCTGATATATACTTGTATAAATATATGTTTTCAGTGGTTAATGTGTTCAAATAATATCTTCTAGCCAAATTTTGTACTGTTTAAGTAAAAAAAAAATAGTATGCCAGGCCATTCTCTCTGAAAATTTCCATCCCCTCCAAGAGTTGTGCTAATTCTGCAAGCTGTAATAATGTGTTGATGATAAAATACTTGCTTTGTCGTGGGCTAAACATTTGACTCATATGACTGCCTCCTGCTCTGTCAGAAACTGGTGTAAGGAAGAAGAAGGCTGTGAATACCAGCAAATAGAATTTATTTGTGCACTATTTCCAATAAACCTATGATTTTGTTCTTACCTCACCTCTAATTCTCTGTGGCACTGGAGGGAAGGTCAGAGAACAAAGGAATAAATTTTTTTTGGCAATATGATGAAATTATAGCTACAGTTGAGTGTAGAAGTATACAAACATTGTGAGTCAATGCTACTGTATTGGCTTTGTTATCTTTTAATTCACAGTGGTGCATCTTCTTTTTTCTTTGTCTGTTCCTTGGTTTAATAAATGCCACATCAAAACACTTTAGTAGACTGTAAAAATATTTACAGACTTCTGAATACCAATGATATTACTACAATTATCATATAAGTGATGAACAGCATTAAAAAGCTATTCTTATTTAAGAATTTTTTTTTTAAGTAGTGCAGTTGAA
Organism: Trochalopteron elliotii; assembly: GCA_024734555.1. Classification (NCBI taxonomy): domain Eukaryota; kingdom Metazoa; phylum Chordata; class Aves; order Passeriformes; family Leiothrichidae; genus Trochalopteron; species Trochalopteron elliotii. Next base: position 974,034 of record JANPWX010000086.1, on the reverse strand, counting down.
AATCACCATCAAGTAACTACCTACCAGAGGCATGCAGAGAATGCACTTCATTGTGTAGGACAGTCAATTTATCTTCTTTACTCTGTAATCCTGCTTGTCATATAAAACTGTGAGGGCACAGCTATAGCTCAGTAACATAAGGCTTATTAAAAATAAAATACATTTCAACCCCACTTCTAAAGTGGTAAAATACAAATTAATTAGGATGCTGCCAAATAAATTATGCTGCTTATGCTGTATAAGTGTTCAACAAGTTTATGTAGTCTAAGTTTTAGGTGCCTAGCTGACATAAACATGGAGTTTATTTGCACAGAAACAGTCCAACTAGCATAAGACAGACAGTGCAAAGAAGCCTCTTGTTTCTTTTCTAATTCGATATTTTTAAATATAATTTCTTTTGCCATTTTAATATATATTATGGAATAGAAACCTTCTTAAATGCCATTTCACATTTACTCTTCTACTAACATATTGCCAAAATATTTAGAGTTATAGACAAACATGTATACAGGATTTTAATTTTTTTTTCCTTTGGATAATAAAATATTGTCACTTTTAATTGAGAAACATATGTCAGTCTTCAACCTGCCATCTAAATACCTTTTGTTAAATTTATTTTAATTTCTTGTTGGTGATTGACTAAATGATTTAATTTTACCTATGATTCAAGAGTATATATATCCTTTCTCCTAATGGATGAGGACTAAAACAAATAAATTAAAAAATTTTATAGGATCACTGCCATATGTTCTGGAAAATAAGAGTGGTTACACTGCAAAATCTAACAAAAAATGGTGTTTCATTTTAAACAAAATTTCTAAGAGTTAATATGTTATCAAACCATGTTACTGAGTGACACATAAAGAACAGAAGCCTTTTGTGTAGGAACATACAAAGGAGTGATGGAAGTAGGAGTTAAAGACCTGGTAGCTTAAAATGTTTATCTCCACACCCATGTCTTAGATACAGAGTTCTCCTTTGACTCAGAAATACAACTGGGAAATGCTTAAAACAAAAGTTTCTGAGAGGTTTGAATACTCTCTTCTCCAGTTCAGAAGAGTTAGGGGACGCAGAAGCATGATAGTTACTCATTTTGGACTTGCTGCTTCTATAAGCATGCAAAGACACCTAAAAATAGATTTTCACATTATAGGTAAATATTTTCTCTCTCAATGTATCTAATATGTGCTTAGTTTATGATAGTTTTGGAATGCATAGGCTGTAAACTTGCGGATAGTATTTAGTTGGTCTCTTTTTTTCCCCAAAAATAAAACATTTAGAGTTTTATTTGGGTATTCATTCCTTCCCAGATCATATGAGCTGGAACCTTGTTGTAAGTCGCAGCAAAGAAGAAACATCCCAGAAGAGATTTTATAAATACAGTCTACCTGTTTGGTGTTAATGAGTGACTGCAGAACCCTGGAGGTTAATAGAGGCATGATGCTTCTCAAGACATTCCTCATGTTTCATCCACTGTGAATTCAGCTCTTTATCTTGGTACAATATGAGGGCACCATGCGTTCAGGTGACTGGAAAATTTAATGAGTAGGGTTAGAATCTGAGGCACACCAATGTGTTTATAATGTATTTTTATTTGAGATTTTACATGAAATTGTGAAATTACTCCTGATCGACCTATGAAAGCATAATGTGACTTTTAAATAAAAAGGAACTAATAATTTCTTCTGGGCATAGTTTCCACACAATTTTTCATTCATTTCCTTGGCTGCTAAGAGTCCAATTGTAGATCAAAGAAAATTTTTTAGGAAATCAGATATGCCTTCTCTTTTTCCAGTCATTTGTAATTAACAGGTAAAATTGATAACTTTATTTCTAAGTCTCCCAGTGTCCCCAGCTAACAACATGGTTTCAAAACTAAATGTTGTAATTGGTAGATCTTAATTTTTCCAGACCACTTCATTTTCCTTTAAGCAGCAATCATATGATGAGAATCTCTTCTTGCGTCAAAATTTTTTTCTCCAATCTAAAAATCATAAAATTATTTGTGTTCTAATTTCTGCCACTTCTGTTTGGGTCAACTGCTAATTTATTATACTAGCTACAGCACTCCTATTTAATCTTGAAGATTCTATGACTGTTTAGAATAAAGGGTGAGCTAAGCTTAATTTGAAAAATAAATTTAACTATTTTCTTAAAGTACGAAATATTAGATTGCACAAAGAATTGAAATGCAAGTTCATACTAAAATATGAACACTGGTTGTGATGTGCTGTGGCTGCTCTAACATAAGGAAGACTTGCAAAAATTGAATGTTTTAAATTATCAAATAAAGGTCTTAGAGGATCTGGAACTGCACTGAGTAAGACACAGAGAAGTTCTGTCTGGGCAACAAAGCAATGTAGATAGAAGATTTGGCCTTTAATTTATATAAGGAAAATACAAACCCCATTTATTATTAAAAATGGAGATCCAAAAAATTAGACCAGAGAAAGAGTTGTGTTGCAGGAGATTTTTTTTTAATTTTGTTTGATACCTGGTTTTGGGTGTGAATTCTTTCTCTTACAGTTTAAATACTCACCATTATGTTTCATTCAAGTTAGTGACTGCTTGCTTCATGAACTTTGTTTTGCTTTCTAAGGAAGCAAATCTATTTGTTCAAGCCAGCATAGAAGTAATATTTAATTTTATTCCAATAAAGAAACAGAAAATCTATAACAATTTTAAAATACTGAAAAATTAATTATCCTAAATTGGATATTAGGAAAATACTCTGTCAAGTGTCTTTGGAAGAGAAAATAATTTTCTATGAAATTTTTATTTGCTTCTAGGTAGTAAAGAATTTTACAAGTTAGAGTTCAAATGTAATAGATTTTCTGTTTTGATCTATTTACAGTTAAAAAAATATAAACCTCTGGATATTTTTAAAATTTTGAAAAGGAATTAGTTAGTTGCTCTAATATCGTGAAGTGCCTAGGAGTCTTTTGCATGCAGGTAGAACAAAGCTTTATCTCACACTGCTGCCTAAGAAATCACATAAATTTGATTCTACGTTTAAGTTAAACTTCTTCATCAGTAATTGGGCTTGACTGTACACTTAGTGAAGTCATAGGTGAAGTCATTACCTTAAAAAGGCCCTTCTTTCGTTAATTTCTTTTGGCTTTATTTTTTGAGCTCCTGTCAAGGTACTGACATGGATACCAACTGACCAAGAGTTTAAGTCTTTTCTTAAGTCTAAGCACATAATTTTATCTAATTGAAATTCTAGATGGATGTGGCAGACTTCCAGCCCTCAGTCTTAATACAGTTGGAACTCACAATTGGATCAGAAGGAATTATGCTTTCAGTAAAAAAAAAAAATCAGTCCTGAGAGATGGTTTGATGTTATCTTACAGAGGAAAGGAAAGCCTTGTCCACACCATAAAAATACCTTTACTCCTGCAGAAAAGCCTTTATTTGCTATGATAAAGTCCAGTAATGCATTCTGAAGTCACATTGCATGCAGTAATCATTTGATGACTAGAGTGAAAAAATATCATTCCTTTTGTAGTAAGAATTTGTTACAGAAGGATTCTGGTATGGGGCTGTTATATACCATGGAATATGTAACCCCCAAAGTTTCGTGTAGGTAGTATAAATGTATGGCCCTCTCACATAAAAAGAGAAAAGCAGAGAAATTTCTCAGAAGTTTCTTTGTTTCCTAATGATTTCCTTACATAGTTCTAACTTTTCTTTTGTAGAATATAGATGTTATTTTTCATGCTGAATTCTGTTGAATTTATGGTTGACTGAGAGAGGTAATGCATATTCTGATCTTTTATAATCACCAATAAAAGTGGAAATAATATTTTTAGGTGACTTACTATTTAGGTTACCCCTACATGCTAGATCAGCTATCCTTAACACACCATCTGAAATGAGATTCTGTCATGAAAAAATGCTGAATAGCAATGCAGATTTCAAGACTTTCTCAGTTCTCTTCTGCTCCAATACTGGCATCCATGTAAGCCTGGATAATACGTCTGCATTTTCTTCCCTTCCTGTAAAAGGTAAGAGGCAACATTATTAAAAAGGGCTGCGATATGACTTTTTTTTTTTTCAAAGTGCTGCAGAAGAAGAACTGTCTGTTTCAAGTTTAAGCACTCCAAAATACTGTATATGCAAAACTGTAAATAAGAGTTGAGAGGGTGATGTATAGATTTGTCCTGAGTTCCTATGAGTATGCCACAACTGGGTACATGTGTTTTACTTCTGTTATAAGAATTATTAAAAGAGGTTTTTGATCAATATACAGTAAAGCAGCAGCGTCAACCACCAGATACCTTTAATGAAATTTTGCTTAGTGCTAGGCAGAAAATAGAATTCTTTACAATAAATATCTTGCAACTTTCTCTGTCCTTTTCATGACACTCACCTAATAAATATAATATCAACTATTGGTAGTTATTTGGTAAAAGAAATATCCCAGATCCCAGAAAGTATTTAGTGGAGAAAGTAAAAGCCTGATATAAATGTCAATGAACTAATGGGACCTGTTTAGAAGGCTGGATCAGCATAACAGTTCTAAGAAAATATTGTCTAATCTGGAGTAGTAGTATTTTGGCTCCTCAGGGTTGGACAACCAGCATCTCCTGCATTTAATATATTTTTAAAGGTTTTATCAAGATTCAATGTGATTTTAGGATGAATGATTTCAAGCCTGCATGGCTATAAAATAAAATAAATTAAAGTTTGATAGAGGAGAATTCATTTCTTCCCAGCAGAAAAAGTATTATCATGAGGCAGAGTAAGTAAAATTACTGATATCTTCAAAGTAGTCTTCACACAAATAACACCATTTAATCGTAAGTCAGAGTATTTAAGTGTTTACTCTATTTCTGTATCCTTTTTATTTTCTTTTTTATGAGATTTTCTAACATGGACTAAGCTGCTTAATTTATAAATTGTGATTGGAATCTGGCATTTAGAGATGGGCTTTCTTAAATGGTCATAATTTTTATGTTTTAACTTTTTAGCTCTTATTTTTCTTTTATGCTTTCTTATTTGAATTATTTGAAAAATGTTATTGATGTCTAGCACCTAATTTAAGTCTACCTAATCAAATATAGACATAGGGACATATCGTCTTTACTAGAAGATAATATAAGAACACTTACCAGCTAAAATTAAAAAAAAAAAAAAGAAGGAAGTTGAAATGAAATAATGACCAAAGATTTAAAATTACTGTCTAGAAATGGAAAGGAACAGAGAATCCCATACAGTGCTGCCCATCTATAAATAAGCAATTAAATTTATTGACTATAGAAGAAAAACTTACAGGTTCACTCATGTGAATACAGGCTATACACTCTGGCCTTGAATGAGTACTTCTGAATAAAGAGTCCAGGAACATAAAGCAGTATTGATGTGCAAGCTTAAAAGAGGTACACCTTGAATGAATTTCAGGGACTCTTTTTTTTTTTTTTACCCCAGCGGTGCCTGTTTCCTACCAGTTATGCATCTAGGAAAAAAAATGCAAATATTTTTCGTGATGAAGATCATTATGGAGAGAAAACTTTTCTTCTATAAAGTATTTTTTTAGCACTTATTTTGAAATCCACCTCCTTCTTGTCCCATGCAATCTTTGACCTTGTCAGTTTTAATAGGTTTTAACTTTTATTCAGCTGTCATATTCTTGCTCTCATTTTCCTTACTAAAAATCTTACCATCTGTCTGAACCAGCAATATTTTCATTGTTAAGGCATCTTCTCCCACAACATATGTCTTCAATTTCTAATGTGAATCAGAATACTTTAAGAATGTTGTCACTGATTATGCCACCAATCTGATTGAATCAGCCTTGACATTTTGCCAATTAAACTGTGCACTTTAAAGAGAAGTATAAATAGCACTTGTTTTATTGAAAGTTTCAGCATGGTTTACTAGGATAATGAAACATTTTCCTATATTTTTGGTGACATTAAGGGAATAACAGGAATTCCAATTTTGTGGTCCACTTAATAAATTACATTTGTAGAAATTTACTTACTAGAAGGATTTTTAAATATTAGATTATTGATTTTTTAAACATCCAAATTATCAAGTTAATTAACTTACTAAAACATGTGTTTGCATAATTCTGGAAGCATTATATAGTATAAAAAAATGTTCAGGGTATGGAATCTATGACATGTTATAGTGTTGTCTCCTTCTTGCTCTCCAATGCCTGATTCAAAAATACTTGCAGTCTTTTATATTATCTATTCACAGATGCATTAATTTGACATCTTTTTCTCAGTGGCAGAATTTCCAAAATATATTTTGCCATTAGAAAACAAGAACTTCTAAGGACATGAAAGGAAGTGCAAGAGAATAGAATATCCAAATGTTGATGGAAAAAGTCTTTAATGTGATTTCCTTTTGAGAGTATATGGTCAGGAACACTCGTTTCAGCTGGTAGAAATTAGGAGCACTTGGAGATTTGAGCATTACTTCCTATAAACAACATATTCTGGGCTGGCTTTTTCCATAGACCTTTGAACAGTTTAGTCCTGAAGGATACTGAATGTCTTGTCTCCTTCCTATTGTAAGGTTTCCAATAAGGCTAGTCAAACTTTTTTCCACCAGAGCTATTCTGTAGTATAACATTATGCTTTGACCACACAGATTCTTCCTAAGGCTTCTTTTCAGAATGTTTATTTGGGACTTTTGTTCTTAAAATCTAGGTGGTTGGACCTTGATAAATCCCAAATGTGAAAGAAAAGGTAAGATGTGATTGCTTAATAACTTCTGTTTAAGTTATGTCTTATGCAACTTACACCATGTCTTATGCAACTTACAAATAAATGCAACACATGTAGATATCACATTGTCTGCATACGCATATAACACAATGTCAGATTCAATGGGGTCACCTCAGTATGCAGAGAGAAATATAAAAAGGCCTTACCCACACTAAAACCCTGAATTTCTGCATATGAAGTGTTAATTTGTGGCAAAGACTAATGCAATTTTCTCAGTTCAGAGTGGGAAAGAACTATTGCTCTAGGCAGCTGATAACTTCTCTGTAAGGCCTTCCACCAGCCAAACAGCAAAACTGGGACAACTGACTTGAAAAAGATTTCTTCTTCTTTAAAACATAACTCTGTTCTTCTTCCAGTTTTTAAGCTACTTTGTACAGTTTTGTTACCTATCCTTTGTATTTCTTGAAGGAATATGCTGAGACACTGCTTACATTTAAGAAGAGATCTATTTACCTTCAAAAAGAGCAAATATCTTTGACCATACAGAAAAGTTCCTATGTACACTACCCAGGAATGAAACTGTATCTTGCAAAATGTGTGCATATACATATTTGCAGTGGGGAAGCCTTGAGAAAGGCCATGGGAAAACAACACAAAGTTATCTTATATTGTTTGCATAAAAAAATGCAGTTGTGTTACTGAGTCATAGCTCCTTTCATGAGATAGAGCAGTGGCCTGACCTATCTATCACACAAAGCCTCAGTTTGTCCCTCAGCTGTAATTTTCTTACATGACTAAAAGGCTTGTACAATGCCCCGGTCATAGAGGTGCCATGGTATTTACTAATAACAGGATGATTGCAGTTCTTCTGCAGATACAAACACCGATTTTCAATAAATGTAAACAGGTAAAACTGAATAGAAAAAGTAAAGAAAATACAGACACACAGAGAAAAAGAAATCATCACTTTCATCACACTTAATGTAGAGCAGAAGATGACAGAGAATATAATTTATTTCCATTTGAGAGATAGAGTTTGGCCTTTGATTTCTATAGCTGGGACACAGACTATTGGTACTTCAGGAGAAAACAAAAGCTTGTGTCCAAGACCAGTGTAATGAGTATTTGTTAAAGCTTTACATTTTCATAATATGAATTTCATCTATTTTAAGACTGGACTCATTTTAGAACTGTCAAGCAAGGACACATGATTTCACAGAACATTTTTAAAACTGAACAGCAGTTTATGTGAGGAAACCGTTCTTTCTTGTGCCAGTATTTACCCAAATTGAGATTATCACGAATCTTTATTATGTTCTTCCTTGCCATTTAAGACAGATACTAAAAAAGAAATAAAGTACAGCAGATAAGATACTTTATCCCATGGTGAGAATAACAAACAAGATGAGACTTATGTAGAAAGAAATTTGCATTCCAGTCACTGTTCGTGTGTATAATCAAGTACTGTGTGCAGTTAAATGAGTCTGTTGTCTTGCTGTAATGAGTATCTACATCCATCCTAACAGTTAATGAGGAATAAATGACTTATTATCAATGAATGGCAGTATCTAAATAGCCTTGCAACAAAAACAGAATATTAATATGTGTAGCTAAAATAGATCTTAAATGATAATGAACTTACTCAGACTATTAATTATTTTAAAAGCCTCTAGTAAGGTTTAATGCTTCTGGATGGAATTGGAGCTCCACTGGCTCAAGTGCCTTATATGTTTGCAGACAGTTAACAAATGACCCTTTAAAACTATCTTATAGAACTGAATGGGAAAGTGTTTTTATGAAATAGCATGGCCTCCATAAAAAATCAGACCAAAGATCTGCTTAAGTTCAGCATTTTATTCCCACCAGAAATTAGGCCTACTCACTTCAGTGGAAACAGCAGGAATAGTCTCTATAGCCGATGGTGCATTAACTGACTCACTTCCTAATCATCAGCTGACGGTGAGCCTGTGCCCAGAGGCACAAAGGCTATGCCTTTTGCTATCTCTTTTTCTTTTCTTTAAAAAAAAGATTTTCCAGTACAGCAGAAAGATCTCCTTGCCACGTAAATGTCAAATTCATTTCTCTAATTTCTCAAATCTTGATCTCAGTGGTACCATGTTCAGACCATGAAACTGCAATTATAACAGAAATTTGGCTTAAGTTTTCCAGGTAAGTGAGTAGATAAAGTGACCTCTTATCTAAATAGAGTAACAAATTCTGGATGAAAAATTAATTGTGGACTTTCTTTTAATTCTTCTTAACTTTAGCCAAATTCTCAGCTATTATTTGCATCTAGAATGTTATTCCCAGAGCTTGGTTTGATTCAGAAAAAGTAAGTATCTCAGATAGCCTTAAATAAAGCAGTAGAATGCTAAACAAGTTTTGATCACACCATCTAATGCCACAAAGTTCATGTAAAACTGCTTGGATTTCATAATATCCTGGACACAAATCTAGGCATTTTTATTTTCAGATTCTTCCACTAAAATAATACGGGTTAAAGAGAAAAAAATTGTGGCAAGAATAACTATTATTGCTATTTTTAATGAAACTCCCCTTTTCTCTTGGATATTTCACAAGCAATACGTATTTAAACTGTGTTTCTGGAAGAGAAGAAACTCCACTCTTATGCTCTGAGTGAAATTATTTAGACAACACCAAAAAAAAAAATTAAACCTCACTGTAAATTCTTATGAGTACACAAGCCAACCATTTTAATGTAAAATGTTATATAATGAACATCATGCTTTCCGATCTGATCTAAGCACACAATAATATATTGCAGGTAATTAATGAGTGCTACACTGTACTTGAAAGAATCTATATTTGAATTTCAGGTAATGAGTGTTTCCTAACTAGGTAGTTGCCATGAGAGACTTTTAGACAATTTCCATAATAAATTTTTGTTACACTTCTTTTCTTGATTCAGAAAAATTCTCAAATGAAAGTGAGCATGGTAAATGTATACATAGAAAAGAATTAGAAATATATTGTTTCCCTCTATTTATTCTTTCATTCTTTCATTTCAACTGAAATTCAGTATTCTAATACTGTGTTGTTGTTATATTGGTCACAAAGATTGACCTGAAGTCTAAACCAGGGACATCTAAACCTGTGGATATTAACTAGAGTTTTAACTCAACTCTGTGTTCAGTTTGGTGTCTGCTATACCAAAAAAGTATCTCTGTTTCTGATTTTCTATAATTCCTTCCAAGAGATACACAGCAGCCTTCCAGTACTTGAAGAGGGCCTGCAAGGAAAGCTGGAGAGGGACACCTGAAAATTGCATGTAGTGGAAGGAAATGGGTTTATGGTTTTAAACTGAAAGAGGGTAGATGTAGTCTAGTGTTGAGGCACTGGAATTGATTGTCCAGAGAAGTTATGGATGCCCCATCCCTGGAAGTGTTCAAGGCCAGATTGGATGGTGCTTTGAGCAATCTAATCTAGTAGAAGGCATTCCTGTCATGGCTGGAATTAGGTGATCTTTATGGTCCCTTCCAGCCCAAAAAAATTTGTGATTCTATGGTTCTGAAGTTCTGTTACACATTTTGGTAGCTAATTTCCTCCTTAATTGAGCTAAAAAAAAAAAAATGTCATTTCTGCTTCAAAGTACTTGATGACCTAAATAAAATTAACAAACCAGTAAGGTGTATTCAAAGACATCTAGACATCTGATGTCAAGATATTTGAGTAGTTTCTGTTGCACCCAAAATGTCCTTATCAGTTTAAAGGAAATTCCAGATGTAAAGCCTGTAATTTATTAGTGTAATTGAAGTATTAGCTGTCTAATTGAAGACTTATTAACAAAAATAGAAAAATATTAAATAGAAATTGACTGCACCAGGATACTCAGACATCAAATCTTTTCTAGGAAACTTTGGTGACTTATGCTTCATTCATATTTGCTCATCCATTTTTAAAGTTAGAAATTAAACCTGAACTACAGACACAATTGACAAATAATTGGAGTTTATGCAATAAATTATTCAAATACCAAAAATTTCTAATTCAAAAGATGCAGCCAGCTCAGTAAGAAAGCCATTTCCTTGGATATGTCACTGCTGTGCTGGTACTCATTCAAGTTTTTCTTTTAGATACAAAGGATTAAAGCATTTGTTGTAATAGAAAATGAGAATGCATTTTCACAAGGAGATCATGCAATCTCAAGGTCTAGAGGTTTTCTGAGAGGAAAGCTTAAGCTTTTAAGGAAGTATTCTGCAACAAAGAAAATTTCACCTTAAATAATAAAACTCTATATAAATGTGAGCACTTAATCAAAGTTAAGCCATTATTCTCTTCAACAAAGTATTTGAATTGATCTCTGGAGAGTATGTGGGAACAAAGAGAAAAGGTGAACTGAAATAGTTGAAATCCCAAATCTTATCCTAAATAAAAATATTATAAGGTACCATCAAAAATATGCAGTAAAACATTTAAAATCGTAAAGTCAAAGTTTGTTCCATTACATACATCAGAAACTGAATGCTTTCTGAAAATGATGTGCTACTTTTTTAAGAATAACATGACAAAATTGCTTCAAACATACAAAAAAGGCTTCTCTTTTGGCCAGTGCAAACAAAAATACAAGAAATTTCAAGATGCAAAGAGCATTTGAAGCATTAATGGGTATAATTTATACTAATAAACAAACAAGGGGTATACAGATAAACATATACATATTATATATATATATATATATATATAAAATATATTTGGTACATATATTATATGTACTAAGAAACACACAAACGAACAACAAAAAAAACAAGTGTAGATACTAGGACAGTAAGAGCAGCCCCTAATAGAAGAAGCATAGCTTATGCTGTAGTGAATCAGATTCCAATTTTAGAATGTATTGGCTTAATGTTACATTTGGAGTATATAAACCTAAAATGTTTGTTATCAAAGTTTTCCAAATGTCCCACATCATAAATTGTCTTTACACCTGCTGTTTATGGGACTGTAAGGTGTCTTACCATGCTAGCCACAGAAAATATCATGGTCAAAAAACCAACAGTGTGACTGCAACCTGAAAGCAATTTTCAAGGGGAGTGTTAAAGAGTATGCACCAAAAAGTGGTTTAAGAGTAAAGATGTAGTTTTGTGTTCATTTAAGTCAGAAAAATAATATGCAGTTGGTTTTGGTACATAAAGTGTTCAAGATTCTGTGTCCATTATTTAGTTGTAGGTAAAATAATATCCTAGATTTTCCTTGATAAAGTCACCTTGATACTGATGAAATATTAGGGATAAAATGCTTGGTACAATAATAGGTTTGCTCATTCATGTCTTTGCTATGTATGATTAATAAGCTTATTTTATTTATGACTTATAGTAGCACTACGGAATCAAAATGTTTTTCTTAAGTAAAGACACAGATTTTTTTCTTTTTTTTCTTTTTTTTTGGGTTTTTGGGTTTTGTTTTTTGTTTTTTTATGATGAAACCAGTTTTAAAGTTTCATTTTAGTGTCTGATTGTCAGTTACTATCCATCAGCAATTCTTTCATACTTTATTATAAAAAGGTTTTCCCCAGTACACTCTATTTCATAGCTTTTTCAAAAAAATCGCATGAAAAGTGTGAAAGCATTCAATGAGCCATACATGCCCACATAAAGTTAAATATACTTTTTATCTCAGTTGCATATTTATTTTATGCAGCATGTAACTTGATTTGCAGTGAGTTGGAAACTTGAGTGTTTCTTTTCATGTCAAGTCACTCATTAAAATTATTATCTCGTATCTAGAACTATTCTTTTGTGATAGAAGTTGTCCCCAAGCCCTTTAATTTTTCATGTTTCTACTGTGGCAAGTAGTCTTCAGGTATACTGTGTAAATACAGACCTATGGGTTCAGCATCAATACAGTTATTCACACCTTCTGTAGCAAACCACAACCCATAATTAATTAATTTCTGTTTTATTGAGAGAGCACATTCATTTTCTAAGTTGTCGCAGGGCTGTGTACTACCATTATGACCATCAACTGTCACCTTAATTGTACAAAACTCTGAAGTCATGAAGATAGTTCATGAGTAGGGCTCTTACTGAGCTGGTATATATTTGTTCACAGAAATGCAGTGAATTCCGTGTTTATGGGCAGGTGGACAGCAAACTGTTGGTCAAATCCTCTCTACCATATTGAGGACAAAAATAGCTCACAATACATGGCTTAAGCTTTACTGGATTATACTGTGTAACTTTGAGTCTCTTGTGATAGCCTTAGAGAGGACATTGACTTTGCTGGAAGAGAAGGAAATATGAGGGACACATTACCAATGGGAACAGAGAAAACTTTAAAAAACATTTAACTTTAAAAAAAACTTTAAAAGGTTTCACATTTTAAAGGAAGACAATGGGAGCTATACTCCTAAGGGTAAATTTTTTAGATTATTTCATTGCAGTAGAATATTAAACTAATGAGTGCCAGTGAAGAAAACTTTGGGGAAAGTCAAATGCTTTCAAAATCTGGATTTACATGTATTTGAAAAAAATGTTCCCATGTTAAAATTTTTGGACTCTGACCAATGACAAAAACCCATCCAAAATAAAATAAATAGTCTGCTTCTGAAATCTGTAAGAAGAAAAAAATATTAGCAGTGTGCATGGAATCAGGATTCCGGCACAATCTTCTTTGTCTCTATTCCCTGTGACTAGGGCACAAAAAGTGAGAGTAAAAATGCTCGTTTCAGAAATCCTGTGATTCTGGCAATCTGGAAAATTATGAAGATCTGATGTATACCAGGCATTTCAGAGTCTATTGTTTCTGACCTGTGATTTTTCAAGAGGAACCCATCTTGCAGCAAAATTAAACAAGACCTATTTCCAAGTAGCGGCATCCTTACATAAAAATGTGAATATTTACTTCTTACAGCTGAGACACTGACTTGCAAGTTCAGTAGCCAAAAATCAAAAGCTCAGCATTTGCCACCAAAAAGCTGATCAAGCTCAGACAAAAGATCAGTTTTGCTTCATTTTTTGATATGTGTAAATATAGTCTTGAACACTTTCTTTGAAGTGGATAAAAAAAATAGTTCATTTGGAGTTAAATATTTTGATTTGCAAATTTTCTTCTTTTCAGCAAAGTTTGACACTATGTCAGAAGATCAGTTGTATTTTGTCATAAGTAACTATTCCAAACACTTCCAACTGTATTTTACTTTTTATTTGAACTAGGGCAGCTCATCACAATTTGGTGAGACAAGTCCATGTCTATAAAACCATAACATATAAGTCACGAAAGCATGTCCAAATGGATTTTTTTCAATCTATTTCTGACTTAGAAAAAAAATGTTAAATGCACCTCTGATAAGACCTTGAGTCAGCCAGAATTTCTAGGTAAATCTAACATTGCTTAAAGCAAATATAACAGAAGCCACATGAAAAGCTTACATACTCAAAAGATAAGCTTTAATAAAAGACAGAATCATAACTGAAGCTTTTTTTTTAGTGGAACAGACCCACTAAGTTGGGTGATAAAAAATGTATGTATAAAGCAACCTCCCAGACCTTTCTGTTCTTAAAGGACTGTCTCTCCTCTAGGCTGGCTTTTGGTTTAGAAGTTAGGGCCTATGAAAAATATCTTTCTCACTAACAGCCTTGAGTCCTGCCTACATGTCTGCTTGCTTGTCACCAGAGGGATCATAGGAATTTTTGTCACTTCTTTGGCTTTCTTACTTTCTTCATGTACCCTGTGCTGCTTATCCAGCAGGTGCTACTCACAACAGATACTATGAATCATATTTCAGCACTATAGATACAAATATATATTGCAACGGACTCTTTTCAGAATTGATTATTTTAAAAAATAAACCTAATGTTGTCTATACTACAAAAGGAAGAAAATAAGTGATGGTTAAAGTAATCATAGATGCCCAACTTCATCAGCCTCACAGATCTTCCATGACAGAATAACCTGAGTATGTAGTTAAGCTTGATTTGATGACTGCCTATTTACAGTGTTACTCTGTATCCATGAGACTATTAGATCTATCTCCTACATAAAATGACCTGGTATGACCTGCTTCACTGTATTGGCAAACATATACATTTCCACATCAGTTACTAGACAGCAATATGGGGTAAGTACTGATACCTAATTTCACCAGTTGTTGGAGCCATTATAAATGCATAAAATATCTTTTAGTCATCTGCAAACAGCACCTCTGCAATTCTGTAGACATTATCATTAAAAAACAAAACACAAAAAAACCTCAACCACAAAATAAGTTAACATTAAAGTCAAGTTTGTTGTAAGAGTTTTTTATAACTAAATCAATGTTAAATAATTTCATATGTAAGACAGATACAAGCATTACCATTAGAAGACCTGTAGTAGTGACTGCTTGTGTTATTTGCCAAGAAATTACAGTTCTTATAAAAAATATGAGAGCAATGACCTGGATGATTGCAGTCTATGCTATAGATATTCAAAAACTGGCCAGTTATGGAAATATATAATCATTTGGGACTGAAAATCATGTCTAAATAAAGAATTAGAGTGAAACTGAGGAAATAATATAGCTAATTAATCTGAAGGATATTTTAGAGGATGTTTCTCTTATGACCACGCGATGCAGAATGAATCTTCTTTCTTTCTGCTTTCACACAAATGTTTATTTCTCAATACTTCAAAGAAAATTCCTGAATATTTTGCAATCTATTTTTTGTCTATAGAACTCAAAAACTATTAGAAATTAAGTTTAAGAGTAAAATAAGTAATGAAGATGAGCAAAATTTTTGGACCTCAGTCATACCTCCTAAATATACAGAATTTTAGTATTGCTTATCTGCCTTGTTTAACTATTAAAAAGAAGCATAAATTGTAAAGAAATACCACATATTACATTTGGACATAGAAGGTCAGTCAAAATGTATCTGGTCATCAAGTCACATGACTTTCTATGATTTGCTGGATCAGATTTACAGATGGCAAAAGATATCTGTCTTCTCACATGTGTTAATCAATCCCCTCTTTTCATAAAATATGGATTTCAAGAAAAAAGGCCTTTTATTTTTTCAAACTGTTTACAGAAATAGTGAGTAGTTGGTAAATGTGCCATTACTAATAATTCATATTGTTTATTAGATATGCTAAAAACATTGTTAACAGTTGCATCATATGATTTGTTTTCTTTGTCCATTTAATCACTTAGCTATAGTCAAATGAACAGGGTCATGTTATGATATCTAAAAGAGATGAAAAGGATAAGTGATAATATTAAGGGATGCATATAAAGGAAAAAAAAATTAAAAACAAGAAAAAAATCAGTTAAATTTAAATTCATTGAGACTTTTATTTTTATTCAGTCAGGGGCTAAAGGAAAAGCATTCTTACTGTAAATCTGAACTGACATTCCAAGTTATTGGGAGATTCATGTACATGTTGTGAAAAAGTAGGTACAGTTTCATTTATTTTGGCCTGTTGTCTTTATAAACTCCACTGAAGCTGTTCCTGTGAATGCCATTACATTATTTTATGTTTTAGCATGGATAATTTTGAGGTACTTTACCTGAAAGATGCTTTTTGGAAATAAATTGGCTTGACTTTGTCATGTAGGAGTAGCAGAATACTTACCTTTCAACTGACTTGGGTTTTTTCCATCAAAGTGTTATCACAGGGGGTTTTCAATGTTCTGACGTTCCCATGAATATGCTGCAAATAAAAAAAAAAAAAGGGAAACACAATTTGTTAACAAAGTTTATGTTTCTTCCATTGTGTTTCTTTTATAGCAGCTGTTTTTTACTTTATTTCTACCCACTATTTTCCAGATGGTGTTTATGCATGAAGTGTATACTTAATGTACACCTGTTGCAAAGGAATTAATACCTAATATTAGAGAGACTTTTTAATATGGATGGAATGTTAATCAAACTTGTATACAGTGCACAAGTTCTTTTTAATTTTTCAAATTCAATAGCTATATACCAAACAATGTTTTTAACTTACTAGCTTTGTCTCTCAAGATTCAAGGTGTTGTGTTTTTGAGGCTTTGAATATTTTTTTGGAGGGAAAGGAATTGCTTTGTTTTGCAAAAGAACCTGGAGCAAATAGTTTTCAGCTACGCATTGTACTTTGGTACCTTCCAGCTAATCATTAATCCTTAAGAAGTGATCCGATATTCATTGCTAAAAAAAGTAGCAAAGAATGTTAAGGAAATCTAAGAAATATCTAGATTATCCACAGAGATCATAGCTCCTGGAATAAAAAGACAATAGTCTACAGTAATTCATATTTAAGAATGAAAAAGAATAAAGCAGTCTGCCTGCATGACTCCTGACAGGTGATGCCATCAAAAGCCAGTAAGAAAATATTTAATTCTGTACTACTCCCTGATGTAAATATTACGAGGGAGGGAAAAGAACACTTTTAAACAGTATCCGGGAGTGAAAAACTTATTAGGGAAAGGTGCAGATGTGCAAAGGTGAGACAGTCAAATTTGTCAAATTGATGTCAGAAATGCAGGACTGTGCTAGTTCCTTCAGATATTTAAATATGTCACTGCCACCGCAGCATTGAAAAATCTCCCAAGGCCAGTGTTTGCTCCCTGCTGCATAACATCTGCCCCTAAATTTTCAAGGCAGTACACAGAAATGTAGCTTTATAGCTCTCACTATGGTCAAAAGAAATTGCTTCAGATCTGGAACCCAGTATTTCACAAAAAATTACCTAGACTCTATTGTGCCTTTTGCAAAGTGCTATACAGCAGAATTAAGAACAGACTGTTAATAAACCAATAACTTTATCTGTGTGACACATATTGTCCATTTTCATCTATTACACCACACAACTGAAAGACCAGATATTTTACCTGTTACATGTTCAGGCTGTGGCTCACAGAGGGAAATGCTTGCCTTGGATAATAATGAATGTTTCCATTGAGAAATGACTTCCATAATAGCAACATAGTGTACACATTACTTTGTATACCACAGAATAGTTACTACATATAGCTTTTCTCTTTGGTGAGAAGGTATCCATCGATTTCTGATCTTAGCACCAAACAAAGCAATTCTCTGCAGCCTATTTTAGTGTCAACATTATTGGCTGCTGCAAATTGAGGACAGGAGAGAATACACATACCTGCATACACTTCTTACACCTCTGACTTAGTGACACATGAAGATAGAAACAGACATGAAGGAAAAATTTACAAGTGACTATAAACCACTCTGGAAGAATGGGATCATCCTGGAGTTGGCAGGTACATATCAGCTTTTTTTTTGGCTGGATAATTGAAACTAATCCTGAGATGGGTTTGGTAATTTTTAATTGCCCACACAGGAGACAGTACTAGATCCATTTACATATCTCCAGACTCTTAGCTGAGCTGTCCAGGACATGAGTCTCACTGCTCCAGGAGCCATCACTTTTTGCTTGGAAAAGAACCGTATCCAGGTCATGACTTGGGACAGCTCAGCATGCAGGTGCTGCTATTTATTTCCATTATGATACATTCAGTTACCTGACTATTGTAAACTTCCTTGCTTCAGCAAGGTGGAATTAATCAGGGCACATCTTTAGATATCTGAAAATAATTGAAAAGCCAGTCTTCCTAACTTGGGCTACAGTCACCTTCCATAAGTCATTGGTACATATGTGTATCTGCAATAAAATTAATGGGCTTTGAATGCCACAGATGGTCATTGCTATCAAACTCCACGTTTTAAAAATGACTGAAAGTATAAAGCAAAAGCAAGGCTTAGCCACTCTTAATATAATCATTTTAGGAAGCCTTCTGCAGCATACAAAGTGGTTTTTGATAAATGGCAATGTAATGTCCTATATTTTCCCTTGTTCTTCTTCTGTCCAGTCTCTTTTCTTCAGGGTGACTTGGTTCTCCCATGGAGATTTTTCCAAATAACCACATTTGTATTTACCTTTGAAAAAAGAAGAGAAAGCGATGAAGGGAAGGGGATGGTGAACTTTCAATTAATTTGATTTTCATTCCAAAAGTTCATACTTCTGACTGTAAGTGAATAGCGTAGTTTAAGTTGCATTTCTGTCACTTTGCGTTATGTTGTTCTGATCTGAGGTAACATGATGTGATCAAAATAAACATGAATTAATCAGACATGTACATTTGCCTTTTTTTAATCTGACAGAGCTACTCTAATGCTATATTAAGAGAAAAGTTACAGAGACACGAAAAATTTAAGCCACTTGATAGATTTTTTAAATTCTGAATCATCATTTTAAAGTTTTATAAACTGAGTTTGAAATATTATTTTATCAAGTCAAGGCTGTTTCTTGTTCATGCCTGTGCATATTTTTTCAGGAAAAGTAATGAGAAAATGGATTAATTGCATTCACTGTCACATAAATTTTGAAATCAGAAGAGGATTAACAGCAACATTTTCTGCTCTTAATATTCTGCACTTGAAAGAAATAAAAGCAGGAGTCATATACTGAAAGAAAGACATTTGGTTCTTCTGTAATTAATACTTTAAAATAGTAACTACATATTCATTCTTCCAAGAAATGTTCACTTTAAATCACGTAGTAAAGCAAGGATATATAATGGTAGGTTTTAATACTGTAAACATTATGTGATTACTGGGAGAACCTGAGAATTATGTTTGTCCACTCAAATACAGATTTATCAACACTAATCACATTTGTGCCTTCTTTTACATTTCATTCATCAGTAAGAAGGTATCCATTGAAAATATTCTTGTCTCATGCTTTTCACAAAGAAGAAAGCAAG
The DNA here is from genome assembly GCA_024734555.1 of Trochalopteron elliotii. Lineage (NCBI taxonomy): Eukaryota > Metazoa > Chordata > Aves > Passeriformes > Leiothrichidae > Trochalopteron > Trochalopteron elliotii. The sequence continues at coordinate 954,651 of JANPWX010000086.1, read as the reverse complement.
AAACTCTCTGACAGAGTGAAAGGGTGGCAAATCACAGTCCAGGGCCATTGCATCCACTCAACAGAATATGTTGTACTTTACCTAACAGAGCATGAGCACATACTGCTTTCCCATGCACTGCACTTCTCAAGATCAAGGAGTCTTGCCTATTGCATTTCAAATTAACATTTGTTTGAAGGTTAAGATATTATACTGATCTTGTTCCTTTTCTTTTCTTGAAACACTCTATGATATATGTATGTATATGTGTACACAACCATAAATAAACATGCACATACGTATATGTGTTTCTTCTCGGTGCTTTTAAATAAGTGTAAGAACAGCAGCACATTTCAATATGTGCTGACTGAAAACAAATCAAAGGATGGAATCGACACATTATTTAAATAAATCACAACATTCCCTTCTCGGTGAGCAAAACGTCTATGGATCTTGAAACATGGATCTTGAAACAGCCAATTTCCTTGAACAAAAAATGGGGACCCACTGACAATGCAGAGACACTGCTGCTATTATAAGTGAACTGGAATGAATATGGTTGGCTTAGTTATAGGCTGCATCTGTGGAATAAGCATCTTGCTATTCATATATCTGTGGTTTCAGTACTTCTGTGGGAGTGAATAACTCCAAAACTCCAAGTACTGAACCTAAGTCTTTTTTCTTTTCTCTCTAGAGTATTCATCCATAATTCTGCCAACTTGAACTGCATGGAGAAAAAAGTAATTACAAATTACACTACAATTTAGCTTATATATGGGAAATATGGATCTGAAAGTAAACTTTCTAATCAAAGCATTACATTCTGAGCCAGCAACAAATTAGTTTGATTAGTTATTGTGCAAACTGTTGGCCTAAGAAGCCATCTGTAAATAAAGACAATTGGAAAAATATTGGAGATTATAAACAGCCATAATGTTAACTTGCTTTTGCATTTTCTCATCATGTAGTGCCAATGTGACATTGTAGAATCTACACAGTAACAGTGTATTATGAATATGTAAATATGCCAAATATGCTGTAAGCTCCAGTCTGGCATGTTGATAAAACACAAAGTTACTGCATGCTCTGAAACTGAGCATTAGCTCTCCACATTTGCTAACATTAATCCAAACTACTCCATGTACTGCAGCCTGAAAGATGTTCAATTAAAACTCATTCTGCCTGGTATAAATTACTATTATTATGTTGTGAAAGAAAACCTGGAAATATTTGCTAACTGGTTATATGTGCACTGCCCTTATTCTCACCTCACCTCCCAGACAGCCATTTCAGAAAATTGCCTCTAGTTGTTTAAAATTCTGTCATGAGCTGGTTTAAGCAAAACAATGAAAAGCTGAATACATGCATAATTTTTTGAGAATTTCATTCTTTAGGCAACTGGATAATAACTGTTGGCAATAGCTGTATTTTGAACATTCATTTTTATTTCCAGGGTATTTACTTACACGCAGACATACACACACACATACTTTATTAGACTGATGTTCATTGCTAAAGTCCATTGATTTGTCTCAAACTATTTTAAGAATATTAAAATATGAAGGCACTTTCACCTCTCAAGTCTCAGAAAAATAATTAATTCATCTATTACTTACATGGGAAAAAAACCCATGCAATTTTGCAGTTATTCTCTCTCAGTTTCACTCAGTAAGGTCAACTGTATGGATGAGCTATCCAAACACAAATTCTGTTATTCTCAGACAAAAAAGGACACATGTAAATATCTAAATGGTAGTCTCATCACAGACTAGTTATTTGATTGCTAAAAATGTAATATTAATCATATGAAAAGTTTAATTTTTAAATTAGCACAGTTAAGGTGTGTTTGAAAGCACTAATTCAGAAAAGCTCTTGTAAATACATATAAAACCAGACAAGTGTCACTATATTTTATTTCCATAAAAATTATTCTAAGTCCCCTGAATTTCCAAATTAGAAAGGTACTCAAATGCATGTCTAACAGATATATAGGTAATTTTACTAGCATTCACTTGTACTTAATAGCAAGCATACGCCAGCCAACATTTTCTAAATTATGGCTGACTCCTGGGAGTTTTGCATAGCTGAAGACCAAACAGTGGAATGAACACAATTAAAAACTTGGCAGTATTTTCAATGTCTTCACTCTCCAAACTCCCAATGATAGCTATAAAATCAAGCAGATTTTGCAAAAGCATACAAGGACAGCAGTTTTGTATGCTGGATAAGATCTTTCATATATTTGAGTAGTGTCTGGTCTCTAAGGCTTTCAGGGACATCCGGCATCTGTGTCTGTTCCCTGGCTGTACTTGTACATTTTCTAGTACAGCTTGAGAAATATCTGCTTGTGAAAGCCTGAGAGAAGGCTCTCTAGGCCGTTGAAACCTGTGCAACTGGCTAAAAATTGTTCATGTAGTCATGGGATTGCCAGGACCTCAAGAGTGTTGCTGCAAGAGAGCTCTAGCTCAGATCTCATTGTGGTTTTGCCATGAATCTCCTGAGAACTTCTTTGTCCGAAGAGGCACCCTAGGATCATGGCTCCTGCACTCAGCTTGCTGGCTGGAGGAGTCCCATTGAATCATACCTTATCTGATGCACAGTAAGTCCTCCCAAGACCTTAAATGCCAACCACTGCACCCTACACATCGACTCCTTTTATGCAACTATACTCTCTCATGCCTAAAATTGTGTAATTATTTTAGGGCATTAAGAGTTGTAGGCAGGCATCCTGGTAGTTATTTATAGTTATTTCTTATTAATTTGTATGTGTCTTTTTAATTTTTAAATAGATAAGCAATGCACTATGACATACAGTCATTCTGTAATCACTTTTCAACTTGGCACAAATGTTTTTTTCAGTTTGGTAGACTAACTTTAGACTAATTCAAATATGAATCATATAAACCATGAAATTACCAAACTGAAAATTATGTATATTATAATTTCAATGCAGAAGTTGACAGATATGGACTATAACTGAATTAACTCATGGAATTTATTTCTCTAAGTGATTTCTATCACCTTGATGTGCTTAGTGCCATCCCTGCTAATCGCAAAACTTATTCTGTCCAGAAGAGCTGACTGATAAAAGTTCTAAAAAATCACAGCTCTAAAGACAATAAACCTCCCACTTACCCTGCAGTCATCTGGTTTTCCCCATAAGAGATAGTACTTCTCTCAATTTACATTTTAATTACTTTTAAGTAATTTAGCAATTTGCAAGTATCATACTAGATGACTAAGAGAGAAAAGTAGAAAACATTATATCACATTTTGCAAAATGCCAAGCTAACAGACAGAAGATCTAACCTTACAAATCTGGGCCTTGCTGTCAATTGGCATTACTCAAATCACAAGATGTTTGGAACATTAAAGAAAATCTTCACTGCAATAATTTTCTTTCCTTTGAGAAATGTACTCATACATCACCTAAGAGTCAGACAGAGGAGATATGCTGTGAAACATATTAATGACTGGTTCTTTTTCCAGTATGATTCAATCACAAAAGAGGAAAAGACTACCACATAACCACAATCTTTGCAAATACAAAAAAAAAAGCAAAAGTCATTAGGCCATTCATCACCAGGTTGCAATATTCTCCTCCTTTCTAATACAGGATTGTGTCCATTAATCTTTACCAATTAAAATAGTGTCAGACAAAGGTCCCTTCCAACTCAGAATATTCTGTAATTCTGTGAAATATGCTTAGCATATGACACATCCCTACTAATTTAATCACTGTGTGTAACATTTTGAAATATGACTGAGTTGCTCATGAGCCACTTGAATCATGGCCTGTACTTTTAAGACTGGCAAATTTCATCCTTTTATATAAACTCCTTTCTGAAATGAAGGACAAAATGTCTGCATTCTTTCACATAAAAAAAAAATTCACTAGCATCACAAAGGACTGCATTATGATCATCTTTCACAAGGAAAGGAGAAAAGAATTTGAAATCAATGGACCAAAACAAATCCATAGAGAAGGAAGCCTAAATGAGGGATAAAATAATGACAAGAGGCAAATCCTTAATCTATTTTGGTTCCTTCAAAACTGATGCAAAGAAAAATAACATATTTGGGATAACTCAAGTGGAAAGGAAAACTGTACCACTCTGACTGCTACTCTTAGCATCGTCTGCAACATCGGGATCTCATCTGGCAACACTGATTGGTTCATGAAGTGAGCAGACCCAGCCAGAGATGGGAATACAACTTGTATTGCCACCTTCAGTAGTGGATTCTACCTGGATGTAATACTTATGCTTTGCTGCATTTTCTTGTGTTTCTTTTGTGTTCTTTCTTATTACAGCCTAGCTTGATAAGTAGTTCTCAAAGTGTGCACAAAGCTCTACCACGCATATGTCCATTAGTTGAGGGAGATTTTTTTCAGTGACTGTTACACTGTTTAATCCACCCCTCCTCTTTATACTTAGTCAGCTCACCACACTGCCTTTTATAACAAAGATAGCAATTGTAATGTCTTGATTATGACTAAACAGACTGCTCCACAGGAAAACTATGTCTTTTCTGGGGCATTGGAGGCATTACGCATCATTATGTTATTATCTTGTGCACAGTGGAAGAAAGAGAAGTACTCACCATTGTTATTAAGCACCAGCATCAGTAAAACAAACTCTCTAAGTTTAGTAGATGGTAGCTGACAGGAAATCTCACACCTTCTTGGAAAAGGAGGACAAATATATGAGGGTTTTTTAATTTTATATTTGCTCACATAATATATAAATTTTGTAAATTTTATACTATCCAATGTCTAATTGCATCCTTTGGTTCAAGATATTAGAGCATGAAATACAGAAGAGGAAGAAATGCTCAAGAGAAGAACTAACTAAAATCCAACATGTAAAAAGCAGAACAAAACAAAGAAAATAATGAAAACTTTGTACTCATATCTGAGAACTTTCTGTAGTGAATTGTTGTAGAGAAAAACTGTAGTTTAAATGAAATCACAAGGTGATTAATTGGTTTATTAATAATGTTATTAACCAGCAGTGAGTGAATTACACATCAGGATCAGTAACGCAAAAGATAAACCATCATGTTAGCCACTTAGAAAGTTCAAGAAACAGCCAATAGTCTAAACCCTCTCCTCATGCACTGAGAGAGTTATGGGCACAGGTCCCCAAGTGACCAGATGCATTACCAGTTGACACCCTCATCCACAAGTGCAGGTACCCTGACTGCATATTTCTGTGGGAGATGTACATGCTTCGGCCTTATGTGAAAAACTGACACTTCCTACAATGCACTAACCCTCACACAGGTGAGAAAGCAGCTCCCAAGTGTTTGAATCTCCCTCCACCATGAACTCATTTGTTGTCAGGTCTTTCTAACTGAGATACAGAAAGAACACCACACCATCTCTCTCTCACCTCACCACCCCCACCCCCATTTCAACCTATTGCGAGCCAACATTTTTGCCAGAGAGGATGCAAGTTGAGTTGCATCTTTTTTAAGTTCTTCTTCCTTAGTTCATTTCTTGTACCAGAGATAAAAATTAGAGATGAAAAATAATTTTTAGTCTCTTATAAAAAGTCTTGGAAATATCTCTCCATATTTCTAAATTATTTCAGCAGCAAGTGGGTTAGGATAATTAATTGTGGTAGGTTCATCTTGGCCACCAGCCAGAACCCACCCTGAATTATGCTCTCTTCCCTTTTCTGTCAAATGGGGAGAAACGAGAAGGAAGAGGAGAAGGTTTGTGGATGGAAAAATAGATCAGGGAAAGCAAAAGCTGTTCATTGCAAGCAAAGCAAAAAGAATTCACCACAGATGTCCTGGCACTTCCTGGGAAGCAAGACCTCTGCATGTGAAATCAACCATTTCTTGGGAAGACAAATGCCATAACCACAAATGTCCCTCCTCACTCCTCCTTTTCCTTGATTTTTTTATTGTTCAGCAGTATATCATATGTTACAGAATAGGTCAGTTTGGGCCAGTTGTCCTGCCTCCTCACAGCTGTCCTGTCCTGTCCCCTCCTACTCTCCAGTGTTAGGGGGAACAGGGAGGATGCCATGATGATGTGCAAACACTGTTGAGCAATAGCCGAGATTTTTACTGGTGTATGAGCAACGCTGTTTTAGCCACAAATGCAAATCAAGCACCACATGGCCTGTTATGAAGAAAGTTACCCCCATTCCAGCCTGATCCAGTACAGCAACTGAGCATGGAATTTTTTCTGATTTATTGATACATATCATATTCACAGTAAATTGCAAGTATTTTTAGTACTGAAACTGAAAAAGAATCACACTCGGCTATACTCTATTGAAAGATTATTGACTTTAATTCATTTGGTGTAAATTATACATACCAAAGAAACACATGGCTCAAAAATAGCCCCATCAGCCAACCAACCAACCAACCAACCAACCAACCAACCAACCAACCAACCAACCAACCAACCAACCAACCAACCCAAAAGACCAGGTTTAGCACTGATCTATAGTATGATTGCACTGCATAAAATCAGTAGTGATCAGTAGTGATCAAACCAGTCGTGATGGGAGGAACTCTACAAAAAGCAGAGAAAACCTTACATCTCTGAAAAGTGATGTGAAAACCAATGTACTTCACTGATGCTTAGAAAGCAGGAAGACTTTCAAACTGCTTACCATCCAAAATTAGTATCAAAAAACTGCTTACCATACCAAAATTAGTATCAGAGAGTGGAACAATAACATTATATGAAGTAATCATGTCATGAGCAAATCTGCAGAGTAAGATGGAGGAGATGGAGCTTCTTTCACATTTTCCTGGATGCAAGCTTGTTGGGGTCAGTTTGTAGACTTGACCCTGGCTAATGTTAGACAAAGACGACCTGTCTTTTTAATTATTTCTATCACTGATATTGTATGTGGTCCTGGCAATTTCAAAAAATGTAACAGCTGGTTATCTCATTTTGTATTGAGACACCAGCAGAAAAGCAGAGAAGGAAGCTGAAGATGCAACAGATACTTCTAGAAGCAATGGCAATGAAAAGAACTCAAGAAAAGAACCGTTCTACATAGTCACGTAGGTGAGAAACAGAAGGACACTGCAAAGTGTAGTAAAATATTTTATATTTTGTAGTCTCTAAAAGCAGAGGCAAAAAAAAGGTGACTTCCAAAAATCAGCAGCATCACTTCCTCCCTCTGTATTTGTTTTAGTAGTTTTAAATATACAGGTCCTAAAATGTCTATTATTTTTTACAAAGCTGTTATTCAAATTTAAAATCATTACACCAATAAAGAGTAAACCAAAAAAGGAACTCCATATTACAAAAATATAGTTTCATAGAATAACTTAATAACAAGGTAAAATAACATTTTTTGATACAAGCATTCATCTAAGAACTAAACTAAGAAGTAGAGATTAGAAGGAAGCCATATCCAGATAACAAAATTCCATGACTATAAGGCATAAAATTCTTTTAGTAGGAGCAGAATGCATCATCAGAAAACTAATGAGGCTTCTATGTGTCTGCCAGAAAGGGGACTAAGTATGTTGCACTCAACTGGACAAGGCTTAATAATGATGGAATGTGAGCCAAGGAATCAGGAGTCAATACCAGATGATCAGAAAAAGAGAATGAGGCAGCAAACAATGAAAACACAATTGACAGTAACAAGTATGTTGACCAACACATGTGACAAAGGACAAAGAAGGACAAAGTGTCTCAGTTATGACATTATAAATTACAAGCTTCTGTGAAACCACTTCTGTGATTGTAGAAGCATAATCAAGATGAGACTCTAGTCTAGGACAAGCATGCTCAGATTTGAAAATGTCAAAACATTTAATCATATAATAAAATTTACTTGGATTATTTCCTGATCACAGAAGCAAGTGAGGAAGAAGAATTAAAGAATTAAATTGCTAATTTCCAAAAATTGATAAAATTATATTAATTACCTTTATTTAAATAGTATGTGGGCCAGGGCACAGTGATGACAAATGAAGAACTGCTGTTCTAAATCTGCACAGAACAATCTTCTTTCTGGAAATAAAGGTCAAAGCCAAAGGTTAATTTCTGTGTTGTCTGTTAATTTCTATGTAATCTAACAGATTACATGTAACCTGTTTTCTTTAGATGAATGATCACAGATCCTACAAAGTCTTTCTCCCTTCTGATTAAATCCATTTTAAAGGGTTTTAACAGGCCTACTTTCCAGCCCAAAGAATAATGAAAGTTAATAAGTAATTCCTAAAAAGTACTGTGGGTTTTTGCAATAAAACAGCCTAGTTGTAAACTATTGCAACTGCAAAACTCACATACATCAGTTCCACATATAACATTTTTCATTTTTTAATTCCTGTTTTTTTACTTAAAAAACAGGAAGACAAAACAGGAAACATGGAAAAATGCTATTAATATTACATCCCTGTCATTTCTAATCCATCTAAAAATAGATACCATCTTTTATTTTGGTGAAATAAAGGGATTCTTCCACTTTAAAGTCTCTAGAGAAAAGCAAAATTAAAAAACTCTGTCCAGTATACACTGGGGACAGACAAAATAATTGCTAGTAGAACTTATCTTCCTTACAGCTAAAAGTGCTTATTGTCCCAAAACAAAACTTTAAAGACCTTGTAGAAAAGCCTCTTAACATCAAGGTAGATAAAAAACTGTGTTGCCAAAGCTTATATTATCAGACAATTTTAAAAATCAATGGCAGTCCAGAAGCAAGATCAACTAAACAGAAAACTGTTCTAATATGATTTTTTTATATGCCTATTCACTTTTTGTAGAATCTAGAACATTCTCTGAGAGCTGAATTTTTTTTCATTTGCATTTTAACTGCAGTTTCTTGACAATTAAAATCATAGGTCTGTATGATGTCCAGATGACAGGATCTTTTTTTAATAAAGTGCAGTTCTTCCTTGCTACTCCAGCATGATTAAACCAATGTAAAACAATGTAAAAGTCATATATACATATATATATATATATATATGAATGTATATGAATGTATATATTTGATATTTTGTACATTTATAATGTTCACGTATGGAATGCATTGAATACAGCCCATTACAATGTTTATATTTCTCCCTCTTCTAGAATTTATTTTATTTTTTCTTCCTCCAAAAAAGACCAGCAACATTTCTTACAATTGCACTGTTGTGTTAGAGAAACTAATAGCTTTCCTGAAAAAAGGGAATGAAAGAAAAAACCAAGTGTCTACCAAAAAGACCCAAATAAACAAACCCAAAATGTAGTCTTCGTTCTTCTTGATGAGCCCTAAAGACCACCTTTCTTCACTTACCAGTGACCCTTTAGTCCATGTTTGTATTTCTTTCTGCTTCTCCTTTCTCTATAGTAGATTAGTATTATATTAATATACTACTACAGTACTAGTTTTATATTGTAGTGGGATGCAAAAAAGACACTGAGTGATGCAATTTTTATTTTGTTTCATACATCAGGTTTTTTGCCGCAAAATTCATTTGTCACTTAAGATTTTGTCCATCTCATACTCAAAATATCCAGCTTTTGGGCTGGACATTGGTCCTGTGCGAGATCATTTGGCAGTCACAAGTGAAATGTCATTGTTCAGAAAATCCCTCAACCACCCCAGGGGTAATGCACACCTGTTATCTGTGGCTGCCTGCTTTTTCCATGTACCAATTCCTCCTTTGCTTCCTCATACAATCTGGGCCTAAAAATTTGCCTTCTCTACCTACACTAACCTCTTTACATTATTTGCTATGCAGAAGACATATCCCATCATGATTTTATATGGGAAATACTTTGGGAGTACATGGCTCCACCTTTTTCATAGGGATCTAGCAAGTGGAGTGCTTCAAGGTGAGGAAGGAGTTGATTCCATTCAAAGTGTGATGGAAGGAATCCTAAAACAACAGTACCTTGCAAAGTGAGCCCACACTGGGTGTCTTCTGCAGAGATACAGGCAAGAACTTTAACAATGAAACCAAAATAACAATAAGCAGAAGGAATATTCCTTTGTGTATCATGAAGGAAAAAGAACTCACTGCAAAACTAAGACACCATGGTTTCTGATTTCCATTCCCTTGGCATTATTCAGAATTCTGTGAGGAAGTAATGGACTGAAAATAGAAGGAAAGGATGGAAAACTTTCTCTTTACATATAACTTTGCTGAGTGGCAGGAAAGTGCTGTCTCTCCATCATGATGCCTGCTGGAAATAAAGTGTTTTCACATTCTGCCTCCAGGTCTCTCCAGGTAATAATATCGTATTTTCCAATGAAAGCCTTTCTGAAGGAATGATTTTTCTTTACTCTATATCTTCAAGTTTGGAAAAGTGGGTACAAAATTTTGGAGATTTTAAGTCTTAAGCTTCCTAGGAAATCTGTTCATAACTATGGTGTCCAGAAAAGAAAATAGTGGACAATTGTGAACCTGTAACAAAGCTTTTGTGAAAAACAAACTGCTCATAAGCTTGCCATCTATTTATAATGCACTGTATTTAATTAATCTAAATGCCTCTGTATAAATTTAATTACAATATGATGATTAACTCTGTTGGCACAATATGTTATAGTAACTCTAGAGACATTTTCTGGAGGAGAAAGTGACTTGCAAATAAGTACAATCCACTTGAAATGATCAAAACACTTTCACATGCAGAATCGAAAAGCACACAAAGGTCTGTACTTTCATTTGTACTGGTAATATTGTCATGTTTTCAGAGAAAAGTGCATCCTGTAATCAAGAGGAGCTGTCCACGTAAATGATGACATATAGATCTCATTTTTTTTTAAAGCTTCCCAATATTATAACTAATAGTTGCAATAAATTTTATTAGCATATGTGTTTTCATACTCAGTGAGTCATAATTATTGGTAAATATAAGAGGAGAGGTAAGGGGGTGGTCATTTTAGTACAATTTATGATTCCCAAAAATAAATTGAATGGATAATCAAGTTAAACATGCAGTAAATAACAGAAATTTTTGCCAATATATGTCTAATTTTTCTTTTGCTTTTTTTCGGTTTGTTTTCTCTTTCAATATTTCATTTATTTTGTATATTTTTTTTCCTTGTCCCATGACTTGTTATGCTAACATTTGACTTTAAAAGATAACACTGAACTGAGGGTTGGTATCTCTCATGGGATTACTCATGGGATTATCTCTGTTTACTGCCTAGAGCAGTTCCCCAGACCAACCCGAAACAGTTTGTGGGTCCTCCAAATATGCTGGCAGAGCGTGGTTAAGGCTGGAAGAAGGAGTGGGCCTGACTTGGGTTGGAAAAGGTGCTTATTCAGTCCAGTTCCATGTGCCAGTAGTGCAATTGCCAGAACATGTGCCAGAACAGCGATTTGGGCCCTGTGCCCTCCTCTTACCAGGTCGCACCTGGGCAGAGCACACTCTGGGCCAATCGGGGAAGGTAAGGCGTGGGTCCAGGACAGGGTGATACCAGGTGTTATCAGGGGTACAGGGGTAGGGGTATTTTGGAAGGAACAAACCAAGTACAGGCAAATAAACAAAATACAGATACAAATTCAAAAACCTTACTCATGCACCGCAACACTGAACTGACACTAACTGAATTAAAACTGAATGCTGTCAACAAATTGTCTTTGTCAAGTAGTTGTCTGAATAACTATGTAAAAAATCTCAACTACCTCTTTGATGAGTACTGCATGTAAATAATTCAGCATAGCCCTAATCCTTGAAACTATAAAGAGACATGAGAAAGAGAAAACATAGTCTGGTTCAAAAACAAGCTAAGGGCAATATTATTGCATTCCTAAAGGGATAATATGATGTTGATGAACCTTAAACATGCTAGCAAGTTGTGAAAGCCTCTATATAATTTAGAGGGCTCTTATAGCACTGTGGTATTCTCTTTGAACTGAATAAATATGTTTCTGCTATTCTGACACTATGTAGGTATGTCAAGGACATTGAAGAATCATCAAGTATTATAAATAAAAAAAAATCAATTCAGAAGTACGTTCTGAAATCCATCAACACAGGAAAAGTGTTGAAAGCTTATTTTTTTGTCCAACATACACAAAATCACATTTAAAAGATACCCAGGAATTGCCTAATTGAATAATGACTAAATACACAGGAGGAAGAGGAATCAAATGTTAGCTATATTTATTTTCATGTAATTCATAGAGGTCATTCAGATCACTCCCATAGGACACATCAAATTATATGAACTCCTAGAATTTGCCTGAAGGAGGAGAGATAAATAACTTCTGCTAGCGTCTCTAGTGAGAATAATTTCAGGTTTTAGAAAAAAATACTATTGTATTATCCAAGAAAAAGTTCCTATTGTATTATTTTTTTTTAAGCCACAGAAACCACTGATAAAATAAAACAGAAGGGAGAATAACCCTTTTCCACATATCTTAAAAAATAATGATTTGTGAAAACAAATACTTTTATTGTTGTTTAATTCTATCCCTGGCCCTTATTTATCAGCTTTAACATGCAAAAATGCCTTAATTTATTATTTTTCTTCTGATCTTCATTGTGTTTGCAGTGCTGCCCTGTCATCTCACAGGAGGAAAAGTTATACCTTACATGATCTTAATATTATTCTGTTTACATTACTGACTACCTGATAAATTTTTACAATATGTAATTCAATAGCCCTGCAGTGCCACTTGACGATGTTTTGCAAGTTTAATGGAACTGGAACAGAGCTGAAATGTAGAAATGTTCAGTAAAATTACCTAAATGTCCCTTCTTTGTCTAGGGTTAATAGTACATGTTTACAAGCATAAGAAAAGGGTCACCCTTTTCCTCTTAAATCTGCAATCACAGAATCATAGAAATAACGAGGTGAGACAGAACCTCAGTGGGTCATCTGGTACAAGTTCTCTGCCCAAGCAGGGCTGTCCCAGACCATGGAGCACACAATTACATCCAGATGGTTCTTGAGCATCTCCAGTGAGGGAGACTCCATGACGTCTCTGGGCAATCTGCTCCAGTGCACAGTCATCTCCATGATAAAGAAGTTCTTCCTCATATTCTGGTGGAACTTCCTGTGCATCAGTTTCTGCTTATTGCCTCGTGTCCTGTTGCTTGTCATCACTGAGAAGAGCCTGGGTCCATGCTCTTGACACTGTTCCTTCAGATACTGTCTTGGTTTGAAAGACAGGTGTCTGCTAGCGAAAGGCAGGAGCCTCCCTTGAAATGGAGAATGTAAACCCCCTCCCTCTGAATTATCATAATTTTGAAATTGAAGGGCTCTCAGGCGAAGATATGAGAATAGGAATAACAGTTCTTTACTACTATGTATAAATAAAGAAAAAAAACCTACAACTTAATAGGAAAATTAAAAATAAAATGCAATAATACGAAAACACTGACAGAGTCAGAATACAACCTGACACCCTGTGGGTCAGGGTGCTGGTAGCAGTCTGATTAAATGGTTGCTGCAGTCCTTCTGAAGTGACAGATGTGTTTCTGTTGAAGCAGCGATACTGTAGAAGGGTTTAGTTTTCCTTTGAAGGTCTAGTGGTGATGAAGACAAGTCTGGTCTTCCCTGGGGGATCCAGAGGAAAAAGGCTGACTGTGGTTCTCCAAATCTCATATTACATCCAGGTGGGAGTGCTTGGCTCCTCCTCCTGGGTGGAGCATCTCACAATGGGGTGATGTGATTTTATCAGTCATGCAGTAAGACTCAATGGCCCATTAAGAGAAGATATTCCCCTGGAGGGAGGATGGGTCCTGGAAGAGACAAAGAACACTACCCCACATGGTTTTAACAGATGGTAATAGAATACATACATTTGGTTACATCTTGCTTTGCAACCTAAGACAGATACTTATACACATGAGAGAGGTCCTCTGTCATCTCTTCTAAAAGCTGAACAGGCCCAGCTTCAACAGGATTAGTGCATATTAACATTCAGCTAATCTACAATCTTGCACACACAGACCAATAATGAACAAACATGATGACCAAACCTGGCTTTACATGTAAATATATCTTCATAAGGTTAATTTTTGTTACGAAGTAAGAGGAAGTAAAAAAATAAACCCAAACAGTAAACCCAGTTTAACTGTTTAAAAGGTACAACATCATTCATATCTCACAGACTCATGGAGTAGTCAAGGTTGGAAGAGATCTTCAAGATCATCAAGTTCAACTGTCAACCCAGCACTGACACTATAACCCATAAATCACCATAACATATTACCCAGCAGCAGATTTAGACACCTCTTAAACACCTCCACGGACAGTGAGATGGTGACTCCACCACCTCCCTGGGCAACCTATTCCAATGCCTGACCACTCAATTGGGATTTTTTTTCTAATACCTAATCTGAATCTCCCTTGTCTCAGTTTAGGCCATTTCTTCTGATCCTCTCACTGCAGACATGGCAGAAGATATCCACCTCATTACAACCTTCTTCCAGGTACTTGTAGAGAGTGATGAGGTTCTCCCCGAGCTTCCTCTTCTTGAGACTGAACAAACTCATCTCTCAGCTGCTCCTCCTAAGACTTCCTCCTAAGTTTTCTAGACCTTTCATGAGCCTTGTTGCCTTTTGTTGGACACACTCCAACACCTCAACGTCCTTTGCAAAGTATAGGAGCCAGAATCAAACACAGTACATGAGATGCAGCCTCACCAATGCCAACTAGAGGGGGATGATCACTTCCCTAGTCTTCCTGACTACACTATTCTTGTTACAGGCCAAGATGCCACTGACCTTTTCCACCACCTGGTCACAGTGCTGGTTTATATTGAGCTGTCAACCAGCAGCCCCAAGTCCCTTTCTGCTGAACAATTCTCAAGCCACTCCTTCCCCAGCCTGCAGCATTTCATGTAGTTGCTGTGACCCAAGTGCAGGACCTGGAACTTTGCCTTATTGAACCTCCTGCATTTGTCAGTTTTCCTTAGCCCATGGATTAAGTTTGACCAGGTCTCTCTGCAGAGCCTTCCTACCCTCAAACAGACCAACACTCCAACCCAATTTAGTGTCTGCAGATTTACCGAGTGTGCACTTGATCCCCATGTCCAGATCATCAATTAAGACAAAAAACGTGGCCAGCCCCAAAACAGATGTGGGGGACACTGCTAGTGGCCAGTCGTCAACAAGATTTAGCTCCATTCTCCACAACTCTCTAGGCCCAGCCATCCAGCCAGGTTTTTAACCATCAAAGAGTCCAACCATGAAAATTTCCTAACAGGGAGATGGTGTCAAATGCTTTACTGAATTCCAGGTAGAACATATCCACAATTTTTCTCATCTACCAAGTAGGTCACCTTGTCATGGAAGGAGATCAGGTTGGTTAAGCAGGACCTGCCTTTCATAAATCCATGTTGGCTGGATGGTTCTGTTTGTCAGGTAACGGCACTCAGGATGATCTCTTCTATAGCCTTGCCCAGGACCAAAGTCAGGCTGACAGGCTGTAGTTACCTGGATCATTCTTCTAACCAATCTTCTTGTCAATGGTCATTATATTTGCCAATTTCCAGTCAGCTGGAACCTCTCCAGTAAAGAAGGGGTGCTGGTAGATGATCTCCTGCAAATGTTTTTTATTTGCATTGAAGATAGCTCTTTATAGGAAAAGATTCCTAAGTATGTTACTTCAAATATCACTAATAACTTATTTCATAGAGTCTAAGCCCCAGCATACATATTTCTGTCAACCTATCCGAGAGAAAAATAGTAAATACAGGCATAAAAAAAATAGACAAATACAAAAGTTGTCGTGATTTTACTGAGATGTGTTACAGATTTTTTTTTTTGTTTTATGAAATGAAATTAGCTGATATTGTCTTGAAATGACCCTGCATTTTGACTTTTAATTAATATTTATTATGTTATATGATAAATGTCATATTAAAAAGAAAAAATAGCTACTTTTCAGTTCAATTCCATTTTCTGGAAAATTCTGAAATTTTCAAGGTGTGTTCTAAAACAAATTAAATGAAAATATCATCTGTCAAACCTGCTAAATGGCTCTTTCCCTCCAACTTTATATGATAAATTAAAAGGAACAAAACCAGCAAAGACCAAAGATCTACTAATAGAAATGCGGTGTTCAGTACAATCAAAGAATGTTTTCATCAGGATGCCTGTGAATAGATGATTTTAAATAGCATAGATATAAAATTTTAATTGTACCTGAAAGTCATGAAAAACATATTTATTTTAGTGAAAAAAAAAGTATGTTCAAATGCATAATTCATTCATTTAATTGCCTATATTTCTGTTCAGACATATATTTATTTAAAATATTTCCACTGTCCCAGTGAATATATCACCAAACCTATGCTTATTGCCTTCCAGTATGATACACAGTTTTTGGTATAGTCTCCTGAGGGGACAAGAAAGATGGCTTTGATGTCAGCTTCAGTGATTCCTCAGTATCAAAGGCAAGGAAAATTAATGATAACAGTGAAAGAAACTGCAAAAAAACAGTCTAAAGACCTGAATTTCACATTCTCTAAGAATATGCCTTACAGGATTGCCTCTCTGAATATCACTGCTAGTTAAAAAGTAACTTGATAGTTTACTTCTTTTATGTAGCAAGAAATATACCCTTTTATGCTGGCTCTGTTGCTAATGGGTAGCCTTTGAGCAACTGAGAAGATATTCACAGTTTGTGATTTACAATTTAGCTTGATGAAATGCTTAGAAGAAGAGTGCTGGGAACTAAAGATTTAGGAAAAAAATTACCTGGTAAGTTATCATCTTTTTTGAGGTGCAAACTGCTTCGGCTTTTGCCCCAAAGAATTTATGCAACTGGATGGAATGAATGGGTTTCAAACTGAAAAAAAACATTATGGAGTTCCTTTCTGGTATAAGCATAAAATATTTTTACAGCAGGCATTATGAAAAAAAAAAATCCCAAAAGACCAAAATAAACCAAAACCACAAAAAAACAAAACAAAAAAATCCTTACAACCCCTCTCCCCTCAACTAAATTATGTGAACTAACTGGTAAAAAAAACCCCAACCAACCAACCAACCAAACAAACAGAACTACAACAAACCAAACCAAACCAAACCAAACAAACAAACAAACAAAAATCCCACAAAAAATGCCCCACCCCCCAAAAAAAACCCCAAAAAATTAAAACATCCCTCCAGGCACACTAAAAATGAAACAAAAATAAACAAAAAAAACACACAAAACTAATTTGTTCATAGAAAAGGACTAGTGAAGACAATTTCAAACATATCAAAAGTTCTGGAATGTTTCAGTCAATATTGGTATTGCTGGGAAAAGACAACAATGTTAGCTGTTGTCAAAATTGTAGTAGTTAATACAAGGAAAGCTAAGTGCTGTTTCTGTATCTTTTGGAGCTCCTTAATAGGAATGAGAGAGTTCTTCTTGTGGGAAATAACCCAGCATATGACACACTGTTTGAAAGTATGTTGCCACACCTGAAAGACAGGATGTCATCCAGAGGGACCTGGACAACCTCAATAAACCCGGAAAACCAACTAAGTCCTGGGCTGCATCAAAAGCAGTGTGGCCAGCACAGGTTGAGGAAAGTGATTCTGCCCCTCTGCTCTGCTGTGGTGAGACTCACTGCAGTACTCCATCCAGCTTTGGGGCCCCCTGCAAAGGAAGGCCATTGACCTTTTGGAGCAAGTCCAGAGAAGGCCACCAGGATGGTCAAAGTGGTGGAGCACTGCCCCTACAAAAAATGAGTTTGTTCATCCTGTAAAAGAGGAAGCTTTGGGGTGATCTAATCACTGTTTTCCCATGCCTGAAGAGTACCTACAAGAAAGATGGAGAGGGACTTTTTAAAAGAGTGGGTAGTAACAAGACAAAGGGGAATGGCTTCAGAGTGGAAAAGAATAGGTTTACATTAGATGTTAAGAAATTCTTTACTGTGATGTTGGTGATGCACTGGAAGAGGTTGCCCAGAGAAGCTGTGAACACCTCACCCCTGAAGGTGCTCAAAGCCAGGATGGAGCTCTGAGTAACTTGGTCTAGTGAAAAGTGTCCCTGGCCATGACAAGGGGATCAGAATTAGAGATCTTTATGGTACCTTCCCACCCAGGTCATTTTATGATTCTGCATGATGCTATGATTCTGTGAAGTTACTTACGTAGACTGTAGTTTAGAATACATAGCACATATATATAGCACAGATATATATATATATATATATATATATATATATATATATATAACATATATAGCACAGCTCTAACCGAAGGGACAGTTTAAAACACCACTAACATTTGAAAATTAATCATAGTGCTTTGCTGCTTGGCTAGGTTCCTGGCTTTCACAGCCAAAATCTGGGTACACTTTTCAGCCCACACTGACATCTTATATACCTGTGAGAGTTCTGCTTGGTCTTTGCTTGCTTCCAGCAGAAACTATTAACAAGAGTTCATTTCAGCTGCTAGTTATCAACAGTTGGCAGTGCTTTAATTGTTTGACATACAGACACATGGGATAATGGCATTTCTAATTTAAAGGCTTTTTGCCTGCTCTCTGAAAGAACTCTCCAAGTCTTACTGAACACATTAGTATTAAGGCAGCATGTTTGGCATTTATCTTGCTTGATGATGAACAACAGGGAAGAGCACTCTCTGTTTCTTTTGATAAAATCCTACAAAGCGAAATTTGAAAAGAAAATAATTCAGTTGAAGAGCTTTCAAAGAGGAGTAAACAAAATATGAAGAAAGACTTGGAAACTGCCTTTGGAAGTCTTTGAAGATAAGTAGTATTATTGTCCTGAAAAGTCTAAGAAAGAAGACAGAAGCTTTTATGATCTCATTTAATTATAAATTCATCAAGACAGTAATGTAGAACGGTGTCTCTAATCTCTTAACTCATTTAACTCAGAGTCCCACCCAGTACAAATACGTAAAAAAAAAAAAAATGTTAACAGTACTGTGATGGCAAATGGTAGAAAATATTAATTCTAACTACAGAACTGTAGACACAAGGCTGTTCTTGCACAGCAAAAACGTGTTGTCAGATAGTACACAGGAACACAGAATAACTCATGTTGGAAGAGACCTCCAGAGGTTAACCAGTCCAATTACTCCCTTGCAAAGTCATAACAAAAATAATCTGATCAGAAGACTCAAAAACAGATCCAGGATTCTTGAACATTTACAAGGACAGAAACCATATTGTTTCTCTCACCACCTGTTTCAGTGTTTATTCCCATCATGGCAGAGTGAAAAAATGTTTCTATCTTATCTGGATATCCTGTATTCTAGTTCGTCTTACCTGTTGTGTTCTGTCCATTCACTCTGCACTTTGAAACTGACTCTGTATCCTCTGCTCAGGTATTTACAGACAACAGTAAGACATCCTGTTCACCTTCTCTTCCTCTGTTGAGCAGAAAATTAGCCTCAGCCATTTCACTTCCACCCTGTGCTCAGACTCCCAGCCATTCCAGTGGGCTTCTCGTGTACTCATTCCAATATATCTATCTTTCTCTTTTTGTGCTGGGTAGCCACAACACTCCATATTTAACTGCATGACTGCCAAATAGAGGAGAAGGATCATTTCTCTGGACTTTCTGCACATAAGCCCTTGTTAAAAATCTCAGGATGTGACTGGCCGCTTATCTTGCAAGGGCACATTTCTGGTGGCAGGTGATGGAAGAAGAGACAATCTACTCACAAAATGGAAAATTTAAGGGGCTAGTTTTTTATATATGTTGTATACAAATAACTCACCTAAAATTAGCATCCCTTCTCATGAAAACCTGTGTAATTGACCTTAAGCAAGTAACAATTTAACACCATTAATTTAACAATATCAAATTCCTAAGAAGGTATGATGGCCATTCTTCCTGTTATTGATGTCAAGCTGATCCTATGAATACTAGAAACATAAATAAGATCTAAGAATTCAATAGGGAATCACTACAAAATGATAAGAAAAGTACAGTTAGACATAAAGGAATGATTTTTACAGCTTGTCCACCATTGAGGAACACAGTCACATTAAGTCAAGAACAGAAACTGTAGCATTAACAATATAATAATATTTGTACCAGGAGAGAAAGAGTGCTTTAAACCTCTTTAAAGTTATGCCTCTTCCTGTATAATTCAGTGGGAAGAGTTCTGTTCATACAACTGGAACTCAGTTCCCCACCAAAGATGAATCCCATGGACACAGATCAACTATTCATTGTGTAGTTTCCAAACTAACAGATGTGATGCACAAAAATGTCAAAATGTTAATATTTTTATCACTTCATATGCTGTCTCATTTACATTAACATAAAAGACATCAAAATTTTTGGCATTCTTTGGCCAGCTATAGTGATCCTCCTTTGACAACAAGGAAATACTTTTCCTAAACTAATTCAGTCAGTACTGTTAGAGGCCTTTTTGTGTTAAAGAGGAATATTGAAAAAAGATTAGGACTTTTCTCAGAAGCTAAACTGATCCAGAGAGACTAGTCTTAATGCAATAAATAATGAGTTTTTTGTAAAGGTAGCTGGGCTCCAGCATGTGAATGTTTTGATCTAGCTTTTCTAAAAAAACCCTGCTGCTCTGTGTGTTTCATACACAGAACCATATAGAGTTAACTTATTGGATAAATAACTAGTTTGTAGGTTCTCTCAGCCAAACGATTGTTTGTTCTAAATAAGGGAAAATAAACAGGAACAAAATTTTTCACTTCCAAATGTATGGATCATCCATATCTTATCAGAGTGGTTTAACCATGTGTTCCTTCTACTTTAAAATGAAACTGTTTACTGCTGTATCACAGACTTTCCACTTGAAAAGAAAAAAAAAATGGAAACATTTTCCTGTAGTCTTAGGTCTTTCTGGTATTTTATTTGTTTTATCTCGTTTTTATGTCCTAAGTCAAGATGTAAAATTTTATGAGGTTTTGAAAGCAACAACAGTCCCAGCCTATATATTAAGACATGTCTTGCTCTAAGGTTGGTGACAGAACAAAATTCAGGTTTATGATTATATTCTAGGCCTTTCAACTTAAATGCAGATAAAGACGGAAAATGAATAAAAAATACATAACTTGTAATCAGTGGACATCAGTCTGATAGACTTTGAAAGTCAGTTTAAGTATGTGGCAAAAGGAATGCAGAGTCATTGCAGTAAGTGAACAGAACTCACTTGATGAAAGAGATAGAATTGGAAAAATTCTGCCTTGCTGCAGGACACAAGTAGGAAAAACTGCATTTGGCATTGTAAAGTAAAAGGTGTTGGAATGTGAGACAACATTTTTGAGAAACATGCGAAGAGTTAGGAAGGGCTTTGCCTTTGGTACCTTATGAAAAAACACTTTTGAGCTTTTGGTCAAAACATCTCACATGGAGAACAAGCTTGATTTTCAGGTTTTCTTAATAGACTGTACTGACCTGTCAGAAAAAGTGGTTGGGAAAAAAGTAGGTAACATGTAAAGCATGGAAAAGTAACAGAAGTTTTCCTTCATTCATATTTAATATGATGCCTTGAGTAGATACTCTGGAGATGTCACAGAAGATGCTGGAGATGCCCTGCAGAGAGAGGACAAGTTAAGGACAATGGCATAGACTGGCAAAATAGCGTATGATCCTTTAGTCTGACAAATATCTTCTATTTAGCTGTTCACTGATGGTACTCACTTGAACTTGTCACTTCAGGAAAATTTTCATGATAAAGAAAGTTCTTTTAGGTCTGAAAACCTCCCTTGTCTTCCATTTTCCTACTGCAACAAGACACTATACATTGAAAACATGATACTACATGTCCTTAACATCTTGAAGTTGTGCGTAATGTTTTTGGAAAGTAAATTACCTACAGTACAGGGTATAATTCCCAGTGTAACTTCTGCGGTGTGCTTCAAGATTTTTCCCCATCCCTAATGCAATATTCATTTAAATCCACAGGTAAAAATCTGTTGTGTTATACTGAATTAAAGAAAATAGGGTTTAGCTATGACTGTTTGTAGCAGTATACTAAGATTTTAAAAAGTCCTGTATATATGACAGGAGGGATAATAACAATGTCAATGCTGAGGACTTTTCATAACAACTTCTGGCAGTCATCTCTGTTATCAAAGGTAAAAGAATCCCAGTCAAGGACTAATAAGTAATTTATGACTGCAATTCAACACTATTCAAAGAAAAAAGAAAGCCCTTGACATTAACTTCTCATTTATATATCATCTAAAAATAATTTAATATTTCACATAAGATATAATGTTATGTCAACTCAATATTAAATCTTCTACAATATTTGTTCTATAATTATAAGAGTATATAATGTTTTTATTATTTCATGCTTTTATTTATGCATTTGGAATTTTGCAATGAAACACAAAGTCTCACCTGAATACTACAATATTTACTCATGTAAGAATGCTACAGGTAACATATTAATACAAAATTAATACAAAAGAATGTCCTGTCCTTGATAGCAGGCTACAATCTTGTCCAATATTCTTTGTTTGTTCAGTTGGAGAATTTTAAAATTATTTTTTAGGAGAAGGTATACCGAGAAATACCTGGAAAACAAAATGTTTTGCGCAAGTTTTTCAACAAGAAATCCTAAGGACAACAAGATGACTATGAATAAAGATGTAAAAGAGTATACATAAATTAATGTTTAAATTTTGTCTTATTAATAAGAGGTGACAGGAGCATATTAGGCTACTAGGTGAAGTTTCAGACTTTTACTGTACAATTTGATTTCTTAGAGATGTCTATAAGAAAATTGAAATAATAAATGACAGATTTTTTTTACTGTTTCCTCTGCTTACAGAGATCAAAGAAAGCTGGATAGATATTAGCTGTATTTGGCATCTTAATGAAAATTCTGAATGTTTATATTATTTAATCAACTTCTGAGTTCTGCTAGTATTTTAACCACCAAAATCAGCAATTTATATCTCCAAGTAAATGAAAATTATAACTGAAAATTAAATAGAAAAACATAGACATGGCACTAATAAATAAATAGATGAATATATTAGAGAGCAATGTCACTTAAATTGCTCCAGTTTGTGTTTTGTCGGCATGCCCATTTTCAGAGACATATGACATAGTAATAAAATTCTAGCTGACAACTTTCAAACAAGTCAGATAGGGAATATCCGGATTTTGCTTTTCTGGCAATTAAAAGTATTGAACTGTAAAAAGTTTCCATTTGTCAAAATAAAGTTATACAAAGAAATATTTCATGTGCAACAGTAAAATTCAGTATTATTCTTGTTGAGAAACCAACTGAAGTCAAACGGATACATTTGGAGTTTACTTTCAATGTTTTTGCTATGCTAATCTGAAACAATAATACGTTGAGGAAAAGATAGCTCAATAAACACAAATGCAAAAATCACTGTTAGGTTCTTTCTATTTTCCAGAAGCCATAACTTTTCAAAGTACTTTACAGAAAGAAAAAAGTTGAGATTCCTGACCTGGAGAATTTTGAATAATTTTTTCATCTTTATATAGGAATCATTGATCAGAGGAAAGACTGGAAGAAAAAGTTTTAGAAAAGTGAAATGTTGAGTTAATATAGTGATGGCATGGGTACATCTATTCATTATTTTACGTTTGTTTGTTTTTATTATATCTTGTATTCCAGAGTGAGCTTTAGGGCAATTGTCATTTTTATTAAGAAAATATCCCTGAAGAAGTTTATTTGAAATTGCTCTCATCAAATACAGGCTTATGCTTTGAAGTTTTTATCACAGCTTTCAGTCTTGTAAGGTTCAGGTCTCTAAGGATGTCAAAAAGATTCTTACAACTAGTGTAGGCAGGAACTAGATTCTGCAAATATTTATGCAGATCTTTGTAGTCCTTCAAGAAGGCAACTAAAGTAATATGCCATTGGATTACTTTGCAAACTTAGTTGTGTGGGATAGAAAGTAACAGAAAGAAAACCTTTGCTTGAAAATTATTTACTGAGTTTTTAGGATAAATGATATTTTTTTTACCAATTATAAAATTTATATATTTAAATTGTAAGCATGAACAGAATCTTTGCTCCAATATTATCTCAAAGTATATTTATATATCATTTTCTGCCCAGTTACATTATTCCTTCTTGTGAGGTCAATGCAATTTGTAATATCAACATATCAACAGCAAAACTTCTTCCTGAGCTTGAATCTGGAGGGCTGGGATCACTAGCATTGGCAGGGGCCTCAGCCACGACTCCTTCAGTGATGGACACTATTGTCTTCTTTACACACTCTTTATTCTGTTAGCGAAAGGCACCATGTGACATAACTTCAACTTCTCTTTTAGTATGCAATGTCACATAAACTGTGTAACTCAGGTCAGTAGAAGCTGAAATGTTGGTCTTGCTAAGGGTATCAGTTTTTCCAGTTTAAGGAAGAAGTTACAGAAATTTAACTTTATTTAAATTCAGGTCATATGCCATTCCTACTCTTCTAAACACATGATGATTTCATTAGTTTGAAAGACAGAACTGGGGCAGTGGGGAACTTTTTAACAGATTGATCCCAATTCTTCTTGTTTAAACAGTGTGTATTAAGTTCTTTGTCAGTCTGGAAGTATTAGAGAGCATAAATGTCTTAGAACAGCAGTGTGGCAAAATCTTTTTAGGAATTCTGACTCTATTGCTCTAATGCAGTTATTGTTAAAATTTCATAATTCAGATGTAGGAGTATGACAACTGATTGTAGCAGGCAGAAAAGACAAAATATACCAAGGAGCAAACTTTGCACAGTGAGAAATTATCCTTTGTGGTCAGCACCTTACCTACTCATTTAAACATCAACTTTTATGTTTTTTGAAACAAGAAGCATTCATACTGATCTGTGATGACTTCTTTGATTAATTCAATAAAGAACAACAAAATTAAGTAGATGGACATCAGGAAGTGAAACTTTAAAATGCAGGAAATTATATGTGCAGTCTTGAAGAGGAATGAGAAGCTTTATTCCAGCAGAAAAATCATTAATTAACAAACTAACCTAACAATGATAGAATGAACAAAATAAAACTGTTGAGGAATAAAAAGTAATTATTCTCTTTTTTTCCTTTTTTTCCCCAGACACAAATGAATTTCTGGCTACCAAGAAAATATAGTCTCATATGTGCTTTAATTTATAGATTATAGAAGAGATTTGGGGTTAGATCTATTTCTTCATTTTGGTAAAATTCACATTTTCTCTGTGTGCATTTGACACATGAGGAAGAAAATAGCAATAGTTTTTGTCTACTCAAGATCAGTGAAGATTCTCTTCAAGGTTTCCTTTCAAATTTATTCTTTTTTGAATATAATGCTGAAGTACATTGCTTATTTTTTTCTAAAAAGCCTGAGTGTAGCAACGCGAGTTTCAGGTTTTTGAATTTGTATTTGTAATTTGTATTTTGTATTAGGTCTGTACGTGGTATGTCCCTTTCACCCCCCTACCCCTGATGACCCCTGTGGTTCCTCCTGATGTAACCCGCCCCCTTCCCTTCCCCATTGGGTCAGAGTGTTTCCCCGCCCAGGCCCTGAGCTGGGAAAAGAGACACACGACGCCCACTCTGTCTCTCTCTCCCTGCTTCCTCCATGACGAGACAGGGGCTCTGGCAAA
This sequence comes from Trochalopteron elliotii, assembly GCA_024734555.1. Classification (NCBI taxonomy): domain Eukaryota; kingdom Metazoa; phylum Chordata; class Aves; order Passeriformes; family Leiothrichidae; genus Trochalopteron; species Trochalopteron elliotii. The sequence continues at coordinate 929,221 of JANPWX010000086.1, read as the reverse complement.
GCCTCTGCCACATGGCTGCACTGAATAAACATCCTTATTAACCCGAGAGAGAGCATGCTTCCTTCTTCCAAGCCTGAACCCACGCACAGCCAGCTGAGCTGACGGACCCACACAGGCTGTTTCTGTCGTCTGGGGGATTCCTGCTAGCCAGCAATAGCACCTCACCACAAAAGAAACAGCAACACCCGAGTCTCTGACTGAAGTACTAAATGTTTTACCTTGGGAGGAATATAGATTGTCTTGACATTTAACTATATTATGTTCTTCTACAGATGAATGAACTATTATAACATCTTCCACCTAGTAAATGACAAGTTGACATTTTCTTTTAGATAAGTACAAACACATATTTTCTAATAACTATTTAGGGATAGAACTGTTTGTTTTCAAAATCTCATTGTTTTCTGTAGTTACCACCTTAGACATTTCACTTAGAAAGAATTAACTTTTGAGAGTTACTCCCTCTGGAACTAGTAAGAATAAAACAAAGTAATCCAGTAAAATTTTGTTCATTTGAGCCCTGATAAAGAAGTAGGCAAGGCAGTAAGTAGAAGGAAATTATTTGTTTACTTAACATATTGAGACAAACAGTGAGAGGTATTCCTGCACATTCACAGGAAGCTTAAAAGTCTTGAGTGTTTCTTTCTTTCCCTTTTAAAATATTGCTTGTCTTTTTAATTTCCAGTCCAAGGTTTCTGTTAAAACACCAACTGTGGAGACCCCAGAGGGCAACACAGGAGGAGCAGCACTCCCGGCGCTTCCATGGAGGGCATCCAGCCCTTAATACAGTTAGCCAATCCCCTGCTGCTCAAAGCACGCAGCTAAATTACTTCCTGAAATGTAAATTACTCTATCCCTGATTGGTCGTTGTGTTACCCCATAGTTCTCTACTTCGATTGGTCCAAGTTCCCTCCCCTGATTGGTTCTTTTTGGATCCTTCCCCTGATTGGTTAACTTTTCAATCTGCGCCCCTATTGGTTGTTTTGCCAAACCCCACCCCTTGGTTGTGCATAAAACCCCAGCTCTCAGGAGCTGCAGGGTCTTCAGAGAGTCGCTGGTTCTGGAATAAATAAGGCGCCTGGAGACAATCCCTGACTCCTGTGATTTCTTCTGTGCCACCTGGGAAGAGCCCTGGCTTAGCCTAAGGCAGCTAAAGCCTGGAAAGAGCTGACAGGCTTGGTTGCTTTGGCAACCTCACAAAAGAGCTGATCACTCTGCAGGAGTGCCTGTCCCACTGGGGTTGAGGCCATCCCCCATTGGGCAACTCACCTGGGAAGGTCGCGGCACCCAGAAAGACCTGGGCAGTTGGCAACAACCAACCAGATAAAATCAGCTGTCAGCAAGAAACTTGCTTAAATCTTTGATTCTGTCCTTAAATTCCACACGTTTCCAAATGTTGAAGTATGGCAGACATACTATTATCAGTCACTATTCATAGTTTCTGCAGTATCTGAGCACAGCAAACTTAAACAAAGATGAAGATATTAATTCTGACTGGGCTAACTCAGTGTCTAAAGGTCAAACCTTAGGTATTTCGAAAAGTAGTTGTATTTCAACAGCTTCTGTTACTGGGTTTCTGGAGTAGAACATCAAAAATCAATTACCACCAAAAAGTCATATACATAGTATCATATCGCTGAACTTCTTTATATTTTTGACACACCCAGTTACAGGAACAAGGTAAATGTAACCAGGCTGCATCTGGACACTCGAGAACATTCAAGAATACACTGATATTGATTGCCTGTTCTGGTTTGTCCTCCTGTGCTCCATGCTTTCTCCATGTTCCTCTCACACTTCCTTTCCCTCAGCCACTGTTGTTACCTTTTTTAGTCATACTCTCATTGATCTCAAATTCTTTTTTATATAGCCCTTCCTGAAATTTACATCATACGAGCCATTTTGTTCTTCTTTGCTGCCCTGTTTCAGGCCAGGACAGGGTTAATTTTTGCAGCATCAAGGAAGGGGCATGGCTAGGACACTGAGGTTATTCTATACCACTCCATATCATTTCCAGGCTGTGGGGGGAAAGGGACTATCTCACAGGGAAAAGGACTCCTTTGGGTTGAGGAAACATGGCAGAGGGATCTGTCCATTATTGTCTATAGTCGAGGGGTTTCTGGTACCCTCTGTTATTAATATTGTTGCTGTTACTGTTCATTTTCTTATTTCATAGCTGTTTCCAGTAAATTGTTCTTTTCTCAACTTGTGATCTTTGGCTTTTGTGCCTCCAATTCTTCTTTTCAGCCCCCAGCAGGGGAGACAGAGGGGGAAAATGAGAGAATGAGAGTGACTCATGAATTGAGGGGTACCATTTCTAAACCATGACACTAGCCAAATCACAAAATGAAAACCTTAACATGTTTATAGAAAAAGAGGAAGAGAAAAGCAGTGTCTGTAAATTACAGTTCTAGGCTTGTCAGACAGGGAATACATGAGAAAAGGAGCATTTACAACCAGCTTAAGTATAACCTGTAGCCAAAATTAACACTGGTAATCCTAAAGAGGTTCTGTGAATTTATCGTCTCAGTTCAGGGATGTAAACCTAGCCCTTGTTCTTTTATTCTTTTGCCTCATTATGTAGGCTTTTCATGCCGGAAAATCCTAATAAAGTATGGGCTGTGATCAATAAAATTCAGTTTCATTCAAAAAGAAAAGATTTCCAACCAAATATGACTTGTAGATCCCTGAAACCCCCAATTTAGTTTCATTTAACATGTTATTTCATGGTCTTTTCTGAAAATCAAATAATAATTGTGACACTTCAACACTGCAAGCGTCATAAAGTGAAAGTATTCACTGGAAAAGAAGATACTGAATACAAATACCTCTGCATTGCACTATATATATATATATATATATATATATATAAATCTTTTTCTTTTGTAAAATTTTGAAAGGAAATAATTGTTAGATTGATGTGTTAATTTATAAGAAACAAAGTATTAAAATTCATCTTTAATTATATAAAAATACTGTAAAAAGAACAGAAAGAGAAGAGAGTGAAATTATTTGATACATTATTGTACATAGAAATTTACTAAGAACAGAAAAATTAAAGATATAAAATGTGAAAGCTGAGAATAGAATTTTTCCTAATGTTACCTTTTTTAATATTTTTGCTTTTACTCAGATTCTTGGCCATAGGAATAATACAAGAGTATGTGAAAACTGTATTTTACAACATAAGCAGAACACATGAGGAAAGTTATATGTCTGAAACTAGTAGACTCAGGCAGTTTTTTATATCCTAAGTAAATTGTTCATATCTCTTAATTCATGCGGAATTGGCACTCACATTCCACAGGTTTTTAGTTTGTTGTATGGGAGTTTTTTGTTGTTTGGGTGTTTTTTATTGTTTGTTTTTTTCCTTTGGTTTCTGTGTGTTTTGTTTTCCCCTTTTGCTTTAGACTGGATGATGGGGTAGCCATTTTACACATACACAGACCCCATCTCTTCAGTGTTCAGCATGAAATTCAAGCACATTAAACCAAATTCCCAAGCCACATTCCCTCCTTTATGAATATCTTTGGCATTCAAAGTACTGCAATCAAATGCAAGCTCATGGTATGTAAAAATCAAGCTCTGGATTTCATATAGAAAATCCTTCTGGAGTACAAGACTTTGGGAGAATTGGTGTTTGATTTCTTCTCTTTTATCTTTGATTGCAGATATAGTATACTGGCCATACGAGGTCTGCCTTTAATTGAGGCTTTGTATGAATTTCTGTGTCCTTTGATGCCAGATTTCAAAGATACAATGTAAGGTTTTGAGGTGACCAAAGTAAGAGACCTCTAGAGTAAGATCAGTGTATCAGAGAGCAATGTAAGAACATAACTAATTCTTTAGCTGAGAGTCTGGCAAAAAAAGGCACTGAGACTGCAGTAACATAAAATTGTAACTGTGATTGAAGGTAGGGAAAAAATCCCCTTTTCTTATAATGAGAACAGGGATCAAGCCTGTGATAAAGTAGTTTCCCTTTATGTTGTGTTGTAGCCTTTTATTTGGTGATCAAAGTGATTGGTTTCATCAGGTTTTGTGTTTTGGGTTTATTTTATTTCATTTTGTTTTGTCATTAATTTCCTCCTCACTTTTGGTACACACTTGGCATTCTACTACATTGCAGAATTTATTTTCGTACTGATCATGGACCATTTCTTGCTTATAACTCAATCTTATCTCAATATTTCATTCCTACCAATCTCATTTCTGGCTCCCGGGCAGGATACTGCAGATAAGCCAGGCTTTCAAATTTCTTGCCATAAGGGCTAAAATATAGATAAAAATAAGTAATTATTTAAACTGAGACAGTGAAAATGTAGTGGTTTGGGCATTGCATATTAAATTAAAGACAAAATGGGTCTGAAGGCACATAATCAAATGAAAACTGTGTATGTTACGTGGGGGAACTACTTTATATTTTATATAGAGGCCAGAAGAGTTCTGCTACTTTAGTAGAACACAGCAGCCATCTGTTTCTCCACACAATCACACTGCTTGTTAGTTTGTAGCATGGGCAAGGAAATCTCACCTCTGCCTGTGCACCTACATTTGTCCAGGACAATACCCATGGATAATATCCATGTATTGTGTTTCAAGGTCCTGGATTATTCAATAGCTTTTCTGTATTTATAACAAAATGGTTTCAGTCAGCCTCTTAGAAAGCAATGTGAAAGAAGCACAATTATAGTATAGGTATTCAAGTACTACTTGCCAAAGTGAGTTGCACTAGACCCGTACAGTTCACGGGAACTTAAGAATAAAATTTAAGCATCTCTTTAAATTCATGTCTTTCTGATGGTGTATGAGGGGCTTTGAGCTGCAATGGCTGACAGATAATACAAACTTCAGACAGCTTTGTAAGTTCAGAGGTAAACATTGCAGAGTCTGCTGCTTTGGGTAAGACTATAAAATGAGCCCTTCTTTCCCCTGGAAAAATCACACAAATGTGATTGTAGTTCAGTTGGCCTCAGTGGTGGATCACCTTCCCTACACTTAATGAGAGTGGCAAATTTTGAAAAAGTAGGCTGTCAAATAAGACTTTGTGGAATCTCTGTGTGTATGCACATACAGAATCATAATATTGTTTAGATTGGAGAATACCTTTAAGATCACTGAGTCCAAATGTTATCCCACCACTGACAGTTCCATCACTAAACCATGTCCCTGTGTGCCATATCTTTCAAATACCTCAGGGATGATGAATCAACCACTGCCCTGGGCAGATACTTCCACTGTTTGCAATCCCTTTGTTCAAGAATTTTTTTCCTAATATCCAGTCTGAACCCCTGCTGGTACTCTTGTCTTATCACTTTTTACTTGAGAGAAATGACTGACCCCCACCTCACCACAGCCTCCTTTCAGGTAGTTGTAGGGAGCGATAAGGTTCCCTGCACAGCCTGCTTTTCTCTAGGCTAAACAACCCCAGGTCCGTCAGCTGCTCCTCTTGAGACTCTATAAAAGTTTGGTCACTGACTACGTCCAGGCAGAGTCCAGTGACAAGTGATGTCCCTTAGGGTGTCCATCCTGTTACTGGTGCTCTATATTATGGCTATCAATGACACAGATGATGACACAGATTGAGTACACCCTTATGAGAGACTGAGATGTTAGTGGTTAATGTTTGATGGCTCAATCAACCGTTTGCAGAAACACCAGGTTCTGTACTAATAGCGTGCAAGGGAACAGCTCAGGTGCAGAGACGGGGATCACCAAAGGATGACCGTGACAAATCAACCTTTGTTTAGCAACAAGCTGGGGTTTGAGGCAGATAAGGAAAGAGGCCAATAAGAAGCAGACACTGTGAAGGTCTGTGGATAGTCATTTCAGTGTCATTGCACTGTCATCCACCACAAGAGATCTATTAGCAAGACCTGAGTTGCTTGTCTTTAGAGGCAGGCTGTAACAACCCTGAGTTTGCAGATGACACAAAGCTGAGAGGTGCAGTTTACACAACAAGACAAGATGCCATCCAGAGGGACCTGGACAAGAACTAGACCCACGAGATCATAATGAAGTTCCACAAGTCTGAATGCAAGGTGCTGGGTAACTCAAGACATAACTACAGACTGGGAGAAGAACACATTGAGAAAAGCCCTGTGGAAAAGAGGGTCTCATGAATAAAAAAACTGAATGTGATCTGGCAATGTGCACTTGCAACCCAGAAAGTCATCTGTGTCCTGGGCTGTATCAAAAGAACCATGACCAACATGTTGAGGGCAGATTTGTCCCTCAATTTCACTCTTCTGAGATCCCATTTGGAGTATTGTGTCTACATCTGGAATCCTCAGTACGGGAAAGACATGGACCTGTTGGAGTGGGTACAGAGGAGAGTCACAAAATTGATCAGAGTGCTGGAGCATCTCTCCTATGAAATTCATCCTGAAGAGAAGGGTCTGGTGAGACCTTATTGCAGCCTTTCAGTACTTAAACAAGTCTTATGAAAAAAAAAGGGAGGATGACTTTTTACACAGGCAGATAATGATAGGAAAAGAGAGATGAGTTTATAACAAAAGGAGGAGGGACTTAGATTAGATATAAGGAAGAAGCTCATTCCTCACAGGATAGTGAGGCACTGAAACAGGTTGTGCAAGGAAGTTGTGGGTGCCCAATCCCTGGAATCTGCATGGGGCTCTGAGCAACCTGGTCTACTGGAAGATGTCCCTGTCCCTGGCAGGTTTCTTTAAGGTTCCTTTCAATCCAAGTAATTCTATGAATGATGCTCTGCTGATTGTTCTTTACATCCTTCATTAAGTCTGTTGTCCTGTGGACACATTCCAGCCACTTCAATGTCTTTCTTGCAGCGAAGAATCAAAAACTGAGCACAGTATTTGAGGTGCAGCCTCACCAGTGCTGAGCACAGGGGAACAATGCATACATACAATGATGAGACTCCCTCTTTCTGGCTTCCCAGAAGGATGTATGGAAGGTATGCATGTCTGTCTTCGGCTATTTTTTAAGATGAACATAAGATTAGAACAGAAATACAAGGAACAGGGACCAGAAGAAAACTTGAGCAGCAACAATTATTTTGTATTTTTCAAAATATGTTCACCCTGAAAGATCCTGCAGTAGTGATTCAGTATATCAGTCACTTTAAATAGCAGACAATTGATTACTCAGTTTAATGCAACTGCACTATGTGCAGTAAGAAAATTCTCATTTTATTGGTTCATCTGTTTCCATCTTGAAAGAACATGCACCTTTCTTATCAAATTCATTGACATTGCATGATGCCAACCTCAGAACCCTGGCTTTCTGCAGTTCTTGGATACACTTTGACCCATTCATTTTTACCATTCTCTCCAGTAATTGATTTCATGTATAACACTGGGATAGATGCAGACCCTAGAACCAAAGTGCAGTGCAAAGATGACAAAGGATGAAAAAGCCAGAAAAAACTATCAATATGTATAAACTACTGCAGAATAACATCTCTCTTCTGCTTTCACACTAATCATGGCAACACTATTAGCCAGAGAACTACTTATAATAACTTTTTTTGAAAAGAATTTATGCAGTGTGTCTGTCTACATGATGGAGCATTGGGTCTAGAGCTGCACATGGCCATAGTACAAACATATTCATGATGCTTTAAAACAAATAATTAAACAAATAAATAAGTGTATGCATAGGCAATTCTAGCTTTCCGAGTACAATAATCTACTCCCTAGAGGGGCCCAGTCCCCCTGTGTCCCTGTGAGGGTCAGGGTCAGGGGCAGGACCAGTCCTTCAGAGGGCAATGGGCAGGTGAGGTTGTGGTGATTGGGTGGTTGAGGCAACAGACTGGGGTTCACAAGGCATATGGCCAGGCACAGCTGCCACACAATTTAGGCAGATACCAAGGATTAGAACTTCAGATCAAATTTAATCCATGCAACGCATTTGAATTAAATGATAAAGGAAGAATGCAGCTCTACACACTGTATCTTTTATTCTCTTATAAACAAAGGACAGTGCAAAATGTGTTAAGACAAATTGTTTTCATACTGATCTACAACACAGCCAGCAAAGTCATCTATCTTGCCCAGAATTTCATGTTGAGATTTGTGTCACTCAGAACACCCAAATTCTTTGTAATGATTGCATAAAGACCTGCTGAAGTGAGCAATTATTGCTTATAGGACACCAACAAGTTTAATAAATTTTAACACAGAAGGGGCTGGAGTTCATGACTTCTTTTTCCTTTTTTTTTTCCCCTTTTCCCCTCCCTTAATAAATCTATAATAATGTTTTGCCAGTAAGCTGAAAGCACAGCTTTCAATCATTTTTTTGAGGCAGAGTGGTCAATGATCCAAAAATGAAAACATAGGCCTATTGCCAGAAAAATGAGTTTATTTCAGCATCCCTCAAAATTCAGTCATGCAGGAACTCAGAAAAAAAAAAATAAAATGTAGTTCCCAGCTACTGAAAATGCTCAATCAGAAAATTCTGAGGTAAGTCTCAGAAGATAAATATTCAGTTTCCAGATCTGACCATATCTGCAACATGACTTTTTTAAGATGTGACAGGAAAAACCTACATGATCACTTGGTCTTCCCCTTCTATCAATAGCTTATCACGGATACAAGGCCATTTTTAGAGGTATTAAACTCTTTATAAAATTATTTTGTTTTCTGAGGGAGGAGAGGGAGAAGCTCTCATTCTGAGCTTGTACAAACAATCACTCAGTGGAAAATTAGTGTCACTGCATGAATTGTATCAATGTAGATTAAAAGGCTCTACTTTGCTGATAGAATTATTGTCTTCTTTAGGAAACTGGATTGTTTTGTTCTGAGAGGAAAGGCTATTATTTCCAGTTCTAAAAAAACCCCAAACACAAACAAACATGTCCTAACTCTCTTTGTGGGTTTTCATTTTACGGGTGAGAACTGCAAGGTTTCATTTTTCTCTTTCCAGCAGAGAGGTCATGTAAAGTGATGACCACAGGTATGTTTTATATCTGATAGCCTAAGGTCATGTCAAGTCCCCACTTTATTCTTTTTCCCTAAGCACTTCAGAGCTCAGATTTGTGTGACATCTCAAATGCCTGGGTGAAAGACTGGTGACAATGTGCAAGCTGACATTTTCTGCTCATAATGTGTCTATATGATGGTTAATTTTGAAGCAGTTTTGTGATGAATGGTCACACTTTGTACTACCATTTTACTCCTGGTTGCAAAAAATATATCCCGCAAAGGCTTTTTCAATACTTTTGAGTCATAGCAGGAAAGGGCTGAAAGAACAAATTTGTCAACATTGATCAAAGCTGACATTCCTGTTACCCTACAGAGGCCTTCTTTGTCGGTTTTCTTCACCCTGCTGTTTTCCAGGCTTCTCGTGTGCTTTCATGATTGGCGATAATGATGTTTTGATGTGCATTTTAGATTTATCTTTTGATTCACTAAGATTGGGAATTTCCAGATCTGAGCCTTGCCAAATTAATTTTTCAGATTAATTTTCAGCAATAGGCAATTGCCTACTCAAGTGTAATATGGATAACTCGGCCCCTGATTATTTTGATAATGTTGCCTATACACTACTCCAACTTCAAATTTTTATGCTAATCAATTTCTAGTCATGAAAATATGTTTATTTTAGAAAACTTTGAGATAATTTTTAATTAAATAGAAGGAACTTTTCTTGAAGAGCTGTAGCTAGACAACAAAGCTGTGAATAACATTTGGTAAATTCTTTGGTCTTGACAAATGAGAATGTATATGTCAAATGGCATGGCATAGAATTTTTAAAGTTCTCTCAGTCATATTTTGTACAGTTTTATTCATATTGCATGGAGTAAGCATTTCAGGAAAATACATTAAAAGAGAACCTATATTTAAAAAATGCCTGGAGATAACCTTTATATTCATGTTATTAAATAAGAAAGACATCAACAAATATTTATGCTTTCTGCATGCAGACATTTCAGATCAGTGACTAAAGCCCATTAACCAAGAAAATTATATTGGCAACATGTAGCTTAGAACTACTGTGAATAAGATACAATTAGTGTTGTACAGGCAGGATTAATTTTTAAATTTTACACAATTAAAATAACCATAATGTATGTTTTTATGGGGAGAAATTTCACAGCCATCTTGTTATACAAAGAAATTACTCAAAAAGTGTGTAAGTTAAAAGACATTAAATATTAAAAACAAATTCCTAACCATGAAAGCTTACAACTTCCATCAGCTGAATCTCTTAGCATCCACTTACTAGGCTAATTACAGCAATAAATAAATTACATTATTGCTAATTATATCTTCCAATTCCTATTCTTCTTACTGTCCTTCTTCCAAGATGTGAGGGGATTGTTCTTGTTGGAATAAAATCAGTAAATATACACAATAAATACAGTTCATGATCAATTCAAACATTGGAGTGTTTGCTTTTTGTGATTTTTCTTAAGCAAGAACAATACACATTTAATAATGACAAAGCAGTAGACAGCTAATTGTATATTTTATGTGATTCATCTTCTGTAAGCAGTCAGCCTGGCAGTAAGATTACTTCTCTCCTGTTTTTCCTAAAGGTCTGATCATCCAACTCTCCCACTGGTTTTGTCTTGCAGCTTTGCTTATTCAGGACTCCAAAAAATAAACCCCAGAGGTTATAAAGCAGCTGGACAGTTGCTCCAAAGCAATTAATTTGTCATGAAAAAGCAGCCAAAGGAATGGTCCCACTGAATGTAAAATAAACAGAAAAAAATGTTAAAAGATTCTTAGGCAATTAAGCACTAATACTAAACCAAATAAAAAAACCCTTCATCTAAGAAATCCTCTTTATCTTTCCATAAAATTTTGTAAACTGTAAAAACTGATGGATTTGTGATACAGAAAAGCTAGAAATCATCTACACATTCTTTAGGTTAAAAACTTATATTGGTACTATCTTCTGTTTCCTCTGAAGGTCCTTACTTCTTTCTTAACATCTAGTATGAACTCAACCATGTTTGGCTTCTGATCTGATCTAAAGATTGGAAATTCTAGACCCATAGTGCAACCACATATTAGAGACTGGGGAAAAACCATTGCTTTCCAGTGCTCATGATATTCTGAATTTAAGTGTGTTGCTGAGTGTGTACTTGGCTCACTGAAGCTTAATTTGCTTAAGTTATGGTTGTGTACATGTAACATGAAAAGTAGATGGTCTGGGGGACTCAGTGTAGGTATTTAAGGAAATATGCAATGGATTTGCAGGGTAGATGAACACTTCATAGTGAAGTGTCAATGAAGTGGAAAATATGGTTTTGGGACATGGTAACATAATTACAATGCTAATCAAGGACAATGCGAGACTCTCCAGTAAAGTTGACAAGCTTGAGAATTAATCCAGGATTAAGCATTTCAAGATTACTGGTGTCCCAGTGAGGAAAAGCCTAAGAATTTAGTAATCTTTATGGCAGCACTTCTGAAAGATGAAGTAAAATATTTATTTTCAGAATGATTTGGGGCTGCTTCACCATAATAATTTGTGTCGAGACACATCTTCATAGGTTTTCTCAAAACCAGTCCAATTTTCACAGAACACTTTCTTCAGAAGCACCACCATATGCAAGTGAAAATGCATATGGTTGTTTATGCACATGCAGACACTGATAAATCTATTCTCCCATCTCTCCTACATGATTTAAAAAAAACCTCCTCTATTCAAATATACATAAATATAACTATCCATACTAGTTTGAGTCTGTAGACCAACAGTTACACCCTGGAAACAGCAACTGCAGAGATTAACACTCTTTTCCATGTCAGCTGTTTATTGCTGTCCATTAGATAGGTTATCAGATTTCAAAAACAAAATCACATGGGATTTATATGTGTTATCACTCATGCATAGCTACCACAGAAAGGATAATTACACCTTTTATTCACCATTATCATTCCACTTTTAAAATCCAGCTAAATGATAACAATTATAAATATAAAGCATGCTTACAATTCAAATTTTACTCTTCACATAAAAGCCAGCTCAGCATAATTATTTTTCTCCGCACTGAAAAGCATGAATTGATGGCAACATTCCCAGATAAGCATATCTTTTTATTGCCTCAAACTTTTTCTGTGAAGCATCATTTTATCATTTCATCTTTTTGCATGTTACATGGAAATTGAGGTTGACAAATTACACGAGTCTCAAAAAATGGAAGGCTGTATTTCTAACCTTTTCTGTTACCCCCACAATAGTTAACACCTGTATCACAGGGAAACTGAAAAGATTTTTTATTATTTTCAGCTAGGAAGAGTATAGTTAATTTACACTTTAATGATGAATGTTACTGAGAAATTATATGATTGCATTCTACTGGAAAGGCATACGTTGTTTCTTCTTTAATGCTATAAAAGCCTAATTTGGCATGACATTTGAGCTTGATGAAAAGTTTGTGTCACGTCTGACTGATGTATGTCTGTCTGTCTTTTGCCTACTGAAAACAGACAAACATCAACTGCAGTGATTATCTAGTAGTCATAAAATAGGTTTTACCATATGAAGAAAAGGGGAAGAGGAAGAGTGTAAAGTTTACATTTAATTTCCAAAATGCTGGTATAAATCAAAGTAGAAGACAGCACCTGCTCACTTAGATTAACTTATTTCTTTTCTATTAGATATATTTTTTACTAATGTCAGCAAAATGAGTTAAATATTAGTATTTGAATAAAGATGGCATAGGAGGGGAGGCAGTGTACATGAAACGACCTGTTGATAAATAAGAACAGAAGTGTGGGTAGTTATCACACTTCAGAGTCTGTGGTCAGAATAAACCAATGCCTCTAATTTCTTTAGCCTGCCAGCTGCCAACTGAGAATGTAGTTTGGACTTTCAGGAAGAAGATAAATGACTTTAATATGTAACTCATACTCTAAGATAGAATTTCTCCATGTCAGTGACATATTTTTTGTCGTAAAATTCTGTCAAAGCCTCTAGAATGATATATTATTATTTATGAATCCAGCACCAAAATCCAAGTACTCATTCTGGTATTAGACACTACGATGCATTTCGGGATATTTGAAATTTTCCAAAGCCGGACATATTAAAATCTCAACATTCTAAAAAGAAGAAAGGGAAAAAATGTGTTTGACTGGTTCTGATGAAAATTGTCCCTTCAACAATCAAGTACAGAGAATGAGCTGTATCACGAAAACCAACACAACTATGTATCAGTAGATGAAGGAGAATTATGGATATCAAGGATAGGGGAAATTATGCAAGGGGTACACCTGAGTCACAACACCTCATTGGCTGTAAAGCACAGAATAGATTTAAGGGATGTGAAGAAAGATAATGTAATTTTTAAGATATTAGAGGTCAGAATGAAAATATACTGCCCATTCTCTCACGATGGTTTGGGAAAAAAACCATCTTTTTTTGGAACTTTTTTTTTGAATATTCTTTTTGGAACTTCTTTGTTGAAAAGCAGCTAAATATCACCAAATACACATACAGGTACTGTGTGCAAAACTGTAGGTGGGGGTCAATGTCTTGCTGTCACAGGAGAGATGAAAGGTTGGGCAGAGAGAGGTCATAAGGACTTAAAATATGTAAAACAAATCATTTATGCTTGGTGCAGCAGGGAACGGAAAGACAGTGGAGAGAAGTAAAAAGAGGATTAACAAGAGCTAATCCGAGATATGAAGGTTTGTATGGTTTATGTAGATTATCGCCTCTGCAGTAGAAATGGATTTGTTGCAGAGTGGCACCCAAATGTGCATATTTCCCGCAAATTGTGAATTTAAACCCGTCAAGCTGTTTTTTGAGTTACAGGCCATCAAAAATACTTTGATAAAGAGCAGCTGCACAGTGAAGGTTACAAGAAGACTTCTGTTATATGCTAAAAAGTTTTTTTTCTTTCTTCATTTTGCATGGCAAAATACTTTTTAAATTGTAATCAAACAACAATGAAAAATTTGCACATGCTCTGAAGGCCAGTGACCAGGCTATGAAATACCATATATATGGAAATAATCCCTTTTTTTAATATTTATTAATTCATCTAGCATGTTTGGAGTCACTTAAAAAAAAAGAAAAAAGAAAAAGTTTCAAGCAAAGAAACCTTGACATTAGATTTATGCTTCATTTACAGTTAAACGAGAAAAAACTAGAAAATTATCAGTGTATGCACATTTATCTATCTATCTATCTATCTATCTGTATGTATGAACATGGTGATTCCTATTTTAAATATTATAAGAGCCACAAGAAAAAGATATCTTCAGAGAGAAGCTGGGAGACTGCAGAGATGCTCTGTAGGGAAAAAGTAAAAGTCTGTTTTCTTTTGAATAAAAGGATACTACTTGCCAACTGGGAGATCTAGGATGGACAGAGCCCTGATTCTCTTCCTACAGGGAGTAGTTGGTGAGTCTGACACATTGTCTTTTAAACTGCTAAGGTCAGAAAAATTCAAAAACTTACTTGGAAACTTATGTTGCTCCTAACATAGATGTTTTTAGGAAAGCTTTTGACCCTGGAGAGTTTTTAGCAGAATATGGTTTAGAGTTATTACAGCCTATAAAAATGAACATGTCTCTTGCCTTTAAAGGTCAAGAAAATCAGAACAGTAGTATCTCAGTTTTCATCCTCTGTGAATACTGTTTCATACACTCATACCCTTCCTTTTACAAAAGCAGACTAATTTTCTGACTAGAATGGCAATTTACTAGGACATCTGAACCTCCTAATAAACTTCAAAAAATAAATGACTGCCTGATAAGATTTTCTTTCATTGTGTAACAACATTTTTACTCAGTTTCAAGGGTAACTGTGTGTAATCTAATCCTGCTTTTTAAAATATCCTCCCTGCAGAGATTATGTCAATTAACTGCAGAAATACTCTTGAGCTTCAAGAGTGTCTGAACTTATGTGCTCAAGTGAGATGTTCATTTATTTTATGGTATGTCTCAAATGTGTGCTGTTTCTAGTGGAGTTTAATGTTTACTGAATGTCACAGATTTTTTGTACTGGGGAACTATTCAGTAAATTATTAATTACATAGCTGGAGCATCCCGGTGGGTTTAAGAGCTTTTTTCCTGGTAATATTTATCTAATTTATGTTGGGTTTAGAAGCATTGCTATTTTTCTCTCAGTTGTATATTCTGATTCACATCAACATGCACCAATCTAAAAATGCTATAGATGGACATGACAGGTCTTCCTCTCATTTCACACCTTAAGGTCTCTCCCAAAAAAACCTGAATTTCTGAAACTTAAATTTGTAGAAGGCACTAGCAGGGTTTATCTGGGTAGCTCTTGACTCCTAACAAAATAGTGTTATTTATAACTTGGATTCTCAGGGAATGGATGATTTATCTGTACTTAGTGATACTGTGGTCAGCTGCTGTTAATGTTATACAGTATTAAGGATGGGTTACTTCAACTCTTGTAGAGATACTGCCTTGTAGAGATACAGTTCAATGATCCTTGTTGATCCCTTCCAACTCAGGATGTTCTAGGATTCTCTGATTCTATAATGAACAGGCTCTCAAGCCTGCAATAAGAAGCTCTGGATAAATGTAAAATTTAGTGAAAGACCAGTACTTCAGACTGAGATGTCTTCGGCATTGTTCTGAGATTTAACTTTTCAAAGATCAAGGCTTTCTAACAATGCACAAACCAAATAGCACTTATTAAAGTAAAAACAGATTTATATCTTTCAAAAAATTGTGTTATGCAAATAGTTCTTGTTTTACTTTTTAAGTTGATATTCTAAAATTATAATAGGACAAAACAACTTCTGTTTTACTCATTGGGTGTTCAAAAGTGTATAGAATCATAGAATCACAGAATATGGTGGGTTGGAAGGGCCCCATCAGGATCATGAAGTCCAACTTCTGGCCCTGCACAGGACACCACAAGAGTCACAACATGTGTCTGAGAGCATTGTCCAAATACTTCTTGAACTCTGTCAGGCTTGGGGCTGTGACCACTTCCCTGGGGAGGCTGTTCCAGTGTCCAACCAACCTCTGGGTGAAGAACTGATTCCAATATAAACCACCCTTAATTCAGCTTCACACCATCTCCTCACGTCTCTTCACTGGTCGCAAGAGTTAAGAGATCAGTACCTCCCCCTCCACTTTCCCTTGTGAGGATTTTGAAGACCACAATGAGGTCTCCCCTCAGTCTCCTCCAGGCTGAACAGACCAAGTGACCTCAGCCACTCTTCATATGGACTCCCCTCCAGACTCTTCACCATCCTCATGGCCCTCTTTTGGATGTTCTCTGAGAGCATAATGTCTTTCTTATATTTTTGTACCCAAAACTGCACACAGGACTTGAGGTGAGGCAGCCCAAGTGCAGAGCAGAGCACAACAATCCCCTCCCTTGCCCAGCTCGCCATACTGTGCCTGATGCACCCCAGGACAGGGTTGTCCCTCGTGGCTGCCAGGGCACTGCTGACTCAGATTCAGCTTGCCATGAACCTGCAGTTAAAGGCAATCAAAAAGTATTCTTTTTTGCTTGGTCACATTTTTCTTTGTTCTTTTCTGGACCAATAGTTGTTTACTTGACATTATATATCCAGTCACATACACACAAACAGTTTTTATTCCATTTAAGTTTGCTTACTGCTTCTTGACAACTGCTTAGGACTGAGGGAATATAATTTACTGTATTCATTAAAATCAGTTCTTACATATAATATTCCAATAGTCTTGAGTTCACATTTGATTTTGTATAATTTGTATAAAATAGAGCAAAATCTGCAAATGTCCTGCCTTATTGAGGTAATACAATTTAAACTACTAACCTGAAAACTACTAACTAGTGAAATATTGTCCAGTTATTTTCCTATCAACTTCATATTATTTGGTCTACAGAAAAAAAGGTATGTAGTTATCAAGTAACTATGTAATCTTGCCCTTTTAGATGATCCTCATTTTTTGGCACATCAAAGCTGTACCTGTCACCTGTACCTGGTTTGAGTAAGCCATCATCTTATTCTTTTGGCTTTTTACTTTGGCAATACAAACATTTACAATAGTCTTTATAGCATTTTCTAGTAAAATCATTTTTTCTTCAGTGTTTGAACACATGAGCCAATGTCTGCCTATTTCTTCTTATCCCTCTTATCTGCCCAGACCCCTGCATTAGAAAGGAATTTATGAAAACTGTAATCTGAAATTTTCTCATAGCATTATTAAAATCTGAAACAGGGCAACAATTGCATTTGTGCTGTCAATGTCTTAGTATCACATAATTTTTGTAGTCAAACCAGCTGAACTTGTCTAACAAGCTGAACTTTCACTGACATTCAACATAGAGAGTTGATAGCATTACAAAAATGATTTCTGTATTCATAATATTGTACATTAAATGTTTTCACAATAGATTTTTATATATTTACATAATAATATCTTCAGATGTAACGTTGGTCTTATTAATGTAATGTTTATAATTTGGGCAAGGAGAAGATATTGGGGTAGACAGATACTGATGATTTTATTTTTTAGTATTGAACATTATGATGATGCTTTCTCAGCTAGGTTTTCATCAGATTCATTTGCAAATGAAAAGAAGTGAAAAATATGAAAAATTCAGTGTAAAATGTGTGATTGCACTGAGCAATTCTGTAAGTCAAAGCTTTGTATGTAGTCCAATTGCTTTATCAACTTGCTTTTTATTAAGAACAGTGAAAACTAGGCTATTAAAATATTTTCTGAGAGAGAAAAATTAGTGAATCCAGATACACTTATGAATAAATACAGCTTTATTGTAAGTGGAAACAGAGTTGAAATACTCTAAGAAAAAAATGCTCTCTGGTATTTCCTAGTGAGCTAGATTAACAACAAAATTAGAAACAGCATATATTTCTACTGAGCTTTGGAATCAGCTCCAAACTGGTCATAGATATTGGTCTTCTTTCCCGTTCAGTACTTTCAAATTCTTTTATTAAAGTATAATTCTTGAAATCAGAAGATGCCAGAGGCAAGTATTTAAGGATCCAAGTTCATAGAATTTTTCATTAAAGTCAGCTAGGCTGGGATTCTTGCATATTTTAGGTACTTTCAAAAATGTTCATTTAGCTCTCCACTACAGATGGCACTAGTAAAGGACAGAAGGGATTATAGGATACACTTTTTGTGCCTTCTTCTCAGGGGTATTTTTATTTGGACTGGCCTTGGTCAGAATGTGATAATGAGATGAATTATTTCACACCTATTGCCCAATGTAAAACTAAAACTATAAAACATTCATTTAAAAATGGTTTTGTACTTTCATCTAGCCTTACAAGTAGGTTTGTGCTGAGCACAGGGCTGATAATAGAGAGATATTTTTGTTATTGCTGAGCAGGGATTACACAGTGCCAAGGCCTTTTCTGCTTTTCATACTGCCTTGCTGGCATGGAGACTGGAGGTACATGGAAGGTTGGGAGAGGACAAGTCCATGACCCAAACTGTCCAAAGCGATGTTCCCAATCATATGACATCATGTTCTGTGTATAAAGTAGGGGGAAGAAGAAGGAAAGAGGGGGGACATTTGGAGTGATGGCATTTTTCTTCCAAAGCCATTGTTCTGTGTGACATGGCCCTGCACTGTTGCAGTCTGGTCCTGTGGTGGAGGTGCTGTGGCCTTCCCTCATCAGAAGCGTTTTTAGAAAGACATCCTGTGTGACACAGGCACAGGCACTCTCAGGATTTGAGCGATTCACTCTTTTGTGAGGCTGCCTGAGCAGCAGATCCACACCTGCCACCTCGGGCAAGGCAGGAATGAGGCAGTGAGACACGTCTTTTATCCTTCAAGAGTCTTCTTTATTCCAGGACATCCAAAGGGGAAGAACCAAATAGCTCAAGGGGACAGGGATTATATAGGGTAGCCAGGGGGTGGGGTTTTACAACTTGGCCAGTGGGGAAGGGAGTTGGGAAAAGGACCAATCAGGGAGAGGATCAAAAATACACCAATTAGTGCAGGGGAAAACCAGGAACTGAGGGACTGACCAATAAGAGCTAACAGATTAACATAATGTTACCAAGGTTTTGACACACTTTGGTCACCATGAACCAAGAAAAGTCTCCCGGGGAAACTCACCAGGAGGAGATCATTGCACTCTGAATCAGCCTACAGGCTGCACACTCTCCATGGGAGAGCGATGTCCTCTGTGGATGACCTAGGGGCCACCACACTGCACACCGGGGCATGGCTGAACTTCTGCCTATTCATGGAAAGGAGTGAATGCCTTCTTTGTTTTGTTCTGCTTGTGTGTGTGAAATTTGCTTTCCCTCTTAAACTCTATCCCAACCCACAAGTTGACCTTTCACCCTTTCAACTCTCTCCCCAATACCACCTGGTGGGGAGTGAGTGAGCAGCTCAACGGGACTTGGTTGCTGACTGAGGTTAAAGCATGACATAAGTGTATCACATTTGTTTTTCAGAATCAGACTGAGTTTTCTTATATCTAGCATATTCTCCTAAAAAAATCTATGTTTGCTGATTATGCGCAGCCTTATTGAGAAGCACTGTTTGCTGTAACTTTAATAATAATCATAAGGAAGTCAAACAGCACACGCTGTAGCCTTGCATGATCCAAAGTTCCACAGAAGTTTCTGTCCCACATGAAGAAATGCCTTTAATAGCTTGGATTCTATTATGGTGAATTGAAAAATGTAGGTTTGAATTCTCCACATTGATATCTATAACTACCATTTTATACAGAGCCAACAATGTTTAACAGTGCAATTATTTATTTATTTACTTAGATGGGGTTAATTGCAATTTCATCTAATTGGTTACTTTCATCTGAATTCAAAATATGGTAAATTAAAAGTTCCGTAGTCCAGAGTTTTCAGTCGGTAAAACAAGCTACCTCCTTCAATATGATTCCCATTTTTCCCACATCAGGGAGAGACTCTACATGCTGGGCAATAATCCAAGCTAGGTAACAAAATGAATCTAGTTCTATCAAGGTACTTAAAGGCAAAGTGAACTGCTATTTTGTGAAATGGTGGAGAAACAAATTCACCAGCACATAATGATTTTTGCCTTCAGAGAAACAGATGGATCAACTACATTACAAAAGAATATGAAGCATAAACACAATGATTTAACCTATATTATCAATTAAGCTCTTTGTATTTAAAACTCTAAGCCTGTTTCCTCATCAGGTGCAGGCTTTTTAGAAAAAAGTCAATATATAATGAGTAATGGGTTATACGCCATGATAAAATATGAAAGGGAAGATATTCTTGTGATGTACATCACCAATACTAAAAGTGTTCATATTATAATGATTTGTTAAGGATTTCTGAATTCTTCAGAAAATTATCTGTTGCCTTCTAAACTATTCAGTATTTTTATATTTTATACCATTATTATGTAGCTATCTGGTTTGCTGGGTTTTTTTCGTGTTTCTCTAACCAGTTGGTGTTTAGTTGGATCTTTCAGAGAATTAATATTAAAGACTCCTGTGAGGTAAATTTAATAGCAGCTGCATCATATCCTCAGATTCTTCCAGTTAGCAAATTTCTTTGGCATTGGATTCTGTGTGAGAATTACTCTTTCTACTATAGTAATGAAGAACATTCATTCCTCTTTAAGTTACATACATCAGTCACTTATTCCTCTGCCAGGTTGTCTGAACTTATATTTCACAACAGAAGAAAAAGAAAGGACTGAATATTATTGTCTTAATTAGCACGGCAAACACACGTGGTTAAATTAATTTTAGTGTAGCATTGCCTTGTGTTTGATTTTGTACCATCAAAAAATAATTAACTTATAGCTGAGGTAAAAAGATTCTATTAGGTGACACAAAGCTATAGAAAATGTGCAAATCTGTAATGATAGAAATGTGAGCTATCCAGTTGACACTTCTTATCATTTTCTATGTCTTTTAGAAGTACTCTGTCTTCATGGGGAGTAGGAAAGGTGATAGTGTTTTCCTGAAAACTGTATTTTTTCATGATCAAGCTTGAACACGCAGATAATTGTATGTTGCCGCTCCAGTGTGGGTATAGTTACACGTATATGTATTTATACAGGCACATACACATGCACATATACAAATCTGAGACATCCTGTCAATTCCTTTGGCAGTGATGTGAGTGTTCCAGGGGTGAGAAGAGAAAAGCATCTCATGCTACTATGACACACAGATTTGAAATATTATATTATTGGGATGTCTTTGATGTCCATTTGTCTTTCCCACAGTCTGTCCCTCATAACACTCTAAACTACTTATTGGTCTTTCACAGGCACTAAAGAAAGGTCTCATGCTTCTTGAAAATGAACTATTAGATGCAAATTGCTGCCAGTGAGAAAACAGCAGAAAGAACTCAGATGGTGAAAATTTTCATCAGAAGAAACTAGCCTCAGCTGGTTTCTTCTCTGCAGTTTTTCGTAAGAAGAACCTTCTTATGAAGGTTCATATACTCTTCTACTGGAATACATCATGTAAAGCTTCAGGGAAAAGGAATGCATCTGGAAGAAGTCTTCATTAGTTCGGCTGTCACAAACAGCTGGCCACATTTGACTTTCCTACTTTGAAAAACTTTCTGTAGGTGAACTTCTGTAACCAGTGAAGAATAGATTGTGCTCAAATCATATTTCACTTAGTTTTAAATTACAGTGCTATATTCTTCAGATCAAACTCTAAAACCCTTTGTTTTCATTGATCTTGTAGGTCATGGCATAGCATGGTTGCAGTATACACAGGGTCAAGGACAGTATACTGGCATTGCACATAAAAAAAAATATTCTTTTCACCTCTGGATATGAAACGTAAGAAGGCAGTAAGTATTTTTAAGTTTAATTCAAAGACTATCTCTCTATGAACAAATAAGCTATTTTGTAACAAAGGACTGCTGTATGAACCAGCTTAGCCCTTGACAGCTTATAAAGTCCTACATACAGAAAGAAGTAGCCAACAGCAATAGAGGCAATAGAAACCTCAAGGTACAGAGCCTCCTGCTATGAACTGAAGATAAGAATACCAGCATGACAAAATGTGCTGGGCCAGACACTGATGAAAGTGTCTGAAAACTTTGGAAAAATTTCCACTACTTTTCAAATCTGTCATTGGTTTTCTTTCTTTTGTTCTCAGGTGGTTATGTATCCATTCTTTACACAGCTAGGCTTCCAAAGTAATCAACCATACAGCAAAGAGCCTAACACTTGTCAGATGTAAAGTTCTAAGAGAAACAAAACCCAGGCTGCAAGTGGTTGGAGGCCTTTCTCCTACAATCTTAATTCCAGGTTTCCTTCAATTCTTTTTACCTGGTGTTACCTTCCCTCCTTACTTATCAAATCAGTAAATTGGCTTGTACATTTAATAAAGTGGTTTAAAGAGTATGTACCTTTTTCTGCTAACCTGAACCTGACTAAATAAGCTGTCTGGTCTACAATGCAGAACATTCCTTTTTCCTTTCAAATACTTCTTACACTTCTTCCTGTATGCTCAGAATAGAAGGTTTTATCTTAAAACAAACAAAAAATAAACAAACAAACTAAAGCCAAGGGTTCTTTTTAACAGCTTACCTTTCTTAAAATCCTTTCTTTGATAAATATTTTACCATAATTTTTTTGTTTGTTTTGCAGCTGACATGGTTTAATGCTTTTATTATTTATAAATCAATATATTTACTAAATCTGCATTAGATCAATCTGAACTCAATTTCTGTCTTCTTTGCTTAATGACTGTGTTATGGCATACTGTAATAGTTCAATGTGCAACACAATAATGAGGCACACATGGTACTTAAAAAGGTTTTTTATCTCCTTAGGTCAGTGGTAATTCTTCTGAACTCTAAATGTTTTTAATTTCCGTATTAGAGGCAGCCACTTGCCACAAAATTATTTGGGACAGTAAGAGAAATAATTTTTTTGCTACTTATAAAAGAAAAATATCAAGGAAAAATATAAGATTATTCTAAGGAAAAGTGTAATATCCCATTTATCCATTAATTTTAAAAAACATTTTTATCACTTCAGGACACATTATTTCTAGAGATAGTAAGATATTGAGAGAAGGATGTTCTCCAAGAAATGGCTTTACACAAGCCTAATTTTTGAAGTAAAGTAAAGCAAACTGTTCTTCTTGTGTCTGATTGCTTGTAAAAGCATGAGAGAGGAGACTTTAGGAGATTGAGATTTCTGATCTGGAAATCCTCGACCTTACGAGTATGTTTGGGTTTCTCTGCAGATGAAGAACAAATTGTGAAGTTCTCAGGAAATCAATGTACTTGCTCTACTACTTTGTGCATTTTTATTGTTGAAGAAACACTAGAACTGGGTGAAAACCACAAAGCACAATGACCAAAAAATATTTCTTCTGAGTATTAAATTGGCTGAATTCAGGCATACTTACAAACTGTTCCCATATAAACCTTAATACAATAAAATTCTTGTCATTTAGCATTAATAAAATTGCAATTAATATTAAGATGCCTATTTGAAATAATATTCTGAACCTGGCAAAGCAGAAATTGAAACACTGAAAACACTTAAATTGTAGTTAAATAAAATAAATATATATAGATATTAAGGTAAAAGTCATTAGAAAAAAAAAAAAAACTGGTACAAATATTTGTTACTGGTTGATGCCTAGGTTCTGCAAGCCTTGGTTAGGGATATTTCAGACAGAAACTACTGGAGGTCTTTAAGTACACACCTCAAGTTCTACATCACATTTCAGTTTCGACCAGTCCTGTCTTATTCAATCACTCCAATAGTGAACACGTGATAAATAGCATCTTGTTATGTGTCTGCCTGCTCTTCATGACACCAAAAATTCTGCAGGCTGGGAAAGAAGAAACCATCCCATGACCTGTAATATATGTGTTCCTGGATTTAAATATAATTCTGAGCTGTAGCTACATGAAAGTAAAGAAGGCTGGAAGTTGCCTAAAATAGTTTAAAGTTCATGAGGCAAGGAGTTCAGTTGTAAAATATAATTTTTTGTGTTAAATCACCCAAAACTTGTCAATATTTAGGTGAAAGAGTATGGTTAAGGACTAACTACATCTAGACCTAATTTAATATTGGCTTGTTGAACAGCTACCAATAGATTCTCCCACTGAGAAATGTCACAAAGCAACTGTATTGTTTTGTTTCTAAGACCTCTATCTTTTCTGTCTTACAATAAAAATATCCAGTTGTACTCTTGCTTGAAAATCATTTATCACTGCAAAAATAAGTTCTCTGTGCAGTCCTGAAATTGAGACAATCACACTACTTTTTTTTTTATTCACTATAATTTGAAATACTGATATGAACAAGCTATATTTTATCTGCATCTCCACCATGGTCAAGATCTAGGTTGTCAGATTTTAGGAAATTATCAAGGGTCTCCAGCTAATTTCTGTTGTTAACAAAACTGAACTGGGGACTCTTTAGAAATATAACTGGATTCTTAACAGTGTAATTGTTTTTTTCCAGAAAATAACATACAAGAGAAGAGAAGAATTGTCATGCTGGGATGAGTCGGTCCACCCATTACAGCACTAGCCTAAAACCAAGAATGTCTATTCTCACGTGTTTTACATGAACATGGAAAAACACTATGCTTAAAGAAGTGTCATGAGGAAGGATATACCCTCTGAAGGGTAAAGAGACCTAATGAAAACCTTCTGTGATTGTTCCACATATTTGATAGACTGAAAGGGGATTGATATTTCTGAAGGCTACAAAGTTGTACTCGAGTCAGCAAGCACTCCAGCTGAGAATAAAGCATGCGCTAATGAACTGCATAGGCTGTAAACCAGCATTTGTTGGATTAGCACCCCATTAACAGGGATATTTCATAATCACTTTCACTTCAGTCTAGAAGAAATTGGTGAAAAAATTGACTTTGTTAGTATGTGTCTCAATTACTTTAATGAGAGAAAGGATCATTAGCTGTTACACACATTTTTAAGGCCTATTAGGTACTTTCCCTTAGTTGTCTAATCCTCTGAAAAATGTAGCATTCCTATATTCCTTACTAGCACACTTTGTGTTGCAGACAAAAAAATCTTAATTGTTAGTTTAGTGAGAAACACTGGCTGTATTCTTTAGAAAATGTAAGTATCTGCATATCCATCACATATACATATATATATATCTCCATATAGATGTACACAATGAAATTTAATCCTATTTTTGATTCACTTGGGAGTCATAGAAAGGCAGAACAGAAAGAGATCATGAAAGGCCATGATGTATGTATGATCCTGGTTTCAGCTGAAATAGAGTTTATTTTCATCTTATTAGTGAGTACAGTGCTGTGTTTTGGATTTACTATGAGAATACTGATAACACGGTGATGTTTTGGTTATTGCTAAGTAGTGCCTACTAGAACTTAAAAAACTTTTCAGTTTCCCATGTTGGGGATGCCTCACCCTTACTCAAGGTAGACTAGATTAGATATAGGTGGAAGCTCTTTACTCTAACATGTAAACCTGGTCTAGCAGAAGTTTTCCTGTCCATGGCAGGGGGTTTGGAACTAGGTCCCTTCCAACTCTAACCATTCTAGGATTATTTGATTTTATTTCTGCTTCGTTTGTAAACCTCACTGCTGTCTAACTTGCCTATCCATCAGGTTCTTACCTGTCTGATTTTTGTGAAGCCCTTTATACTCAAGTCAGCTCTTCACCTGTCTGCTTGGTTCTCCTGAGTCATGCTACTGGTAACTCCCTTAAGGGAGCTGATCCTTTGCTTAAGCTACTTTGGGGAGGGTGGGTGGGAATCAACAGGGTAAATCAGCATACCCAACTCTTTCATAAGTGAAAATAGCTGTTCATTCCCTCCTTTCCACGCCTACATCAAGTAGATCCCAAATTAATTTTGCAGTGTTTATTTGTTTTGTTGGGTTTACTCCTGGTGAGGGCAGCATAGAGGAAGAAAGGGGACAGGGGTCTAGAGTTGTAATCATGGTTATGCTGTAGTAACTGTATTTTGTGTGCTGGTTTGCATAACTTAACTAGAAAAGCTTAGAAACATGTCAAAGTGCTTCATCTGCTAACTAGACAAACTGAATAGCTGCTGATAAAGCTGTATTCGGTGACTTATTTAATTTTAAAGCAAGCCATCTAACAGGATTTACATATTCCCCTTCTGGTAGCTGAGATAATCTGACTTCTGAATGAGGGTGAGAAGCTTATGCATATGAATAAGAAACATTTGTTTATTTAAAGAGTAATTGGCAGAGGGTCAAAAGATAGATCTGATGTGATTTAGATCAGCTGTTGTTTTCCAACATCATCTAAAGAGACCTCTCAGATTGTCCCAAGGTCTGCAACACCAAAGCTGTAAGGACCCCAGATTTGACAATGAAAAGATTGCAACACCATGAAATAGTAACATTTCTTTGCATCTGTAGAAGCCCAGAAGCACTTAATAATTCTTATGACAGCCTTTCATAGAACCTTTCTGACGAAAGTTATGAAGGAATGTGATTATGTGTGTATGTGTAGACAGCACAGATGTACAAACATCCCACAAAAAAAAACCCTTTCAGTTAATATCATGGACAGTAAAAGAGAATGGGAGTTTTTACAAAGACCAGCACTTTTGCTGCCTCAATAATTTTTTCTATAAAGTCACTCAGAAAGATCCCCAGAGCTGGCTTAAGACCTCTTTCACCAACGCAGAAAAATTAAATTTTGCAGCTCTATAGGTGAGAATCTGAAAATGGCTGAGCAGGAAGACAAAGCCACGGGGAAGCTGTGGTGAGGTCAGATGCTTGCTCTTGCTCCTGCTGCCTGGCAGATGGGAAAATGTGAGGAACAACTGCTCCCACACCAGCAGCTGCCACTGTTGCCTGCCCACTTTCCAGAACTCTGGCATAGATAAATCTTGTATTGAGGTCATGGACATCATTCATGTATCCATTTTGACTATGCCAGCAGCCTCTTTTTTTTTTCCTATCCATTTGCACTACATATCTGTTTTCTGCACAGGATTCTAACTCTGTCATGTACATGCTCTTAAAAAGAACTGCATTGGAACATGCTACCATGAAGTACAGTACCAGCTGTGTTCTTTAAGATTTTTAATATAAGATTTTTAATGAAAATTGTTATTAACTCTAATAGCTTTCTATTAGTCTTTTCAGTTTGTATCAGCTCTGTCTTCTGTTTTTGAAGCTGAATGAAAAAGAAATTAACAAAATGTTTTAGTTGCATTTGTTTTCTGAAAAAAAAGTCTAGAATGAATAAAGGGACACTTCATCTTTTGCTTCAGCAAGTTGATAAACTTACATACAACCCCTCTCTACCAAAGTCTATTCCAGTCTACAAGCACTGAATATTTCTGTGCACCCGAGGTATGTTCTTGCAAAAATGCTGATTAGAATTTGAGTTTCTTCCATGAAATGAATTTCCTATACTTGTATTTTAGATCCTTTTCAATTGCATTTCGCATTTAACATTTACTCAAATCCCTTCTAGCAGCTGTCATGTCCATTGCATTTTAGAACACTTTTTAGCCAGTGCACATGGTACTGCTGATATTAAACATTCCCAAAAACTTTTCCAATATGTAGGTACATTTCCATGATAGAGTTGTTATTCTTTTAGTAGTTTTTGGAATCTTCCCACTGAGTTTGGTCTATCAGTCATTGCTTTGCTATCTTCTCTGGCCATGTTTAACTGTGCTTAGAACCATATTTGAATATGGCTTTTCTTTAGGAAAAATCTGTTCTTCCTTGAATCTGGTTTTCATTAATAAGGCTTTGGAACAGTCACCAGGAGGTGTGTTTGATCAAAACCCCAGCACTTTCTGCATTCTGGCTCTTAATTGCATTAGTATTGTTAGAAAACTATTTCATATTAATAGATTGCTTTTTCTACTTGCAGGAAGGAGGAACACCTGTTGTTTTCAAAGACTTTCTAAAAATTCCGGTTAACTGTTTCTTAACTCACCATTGTCACTTTAATATAATTTTTTTTACTGCACAGTCACTTCCATTTTTAAGAAACTGTACATAAATATCTACAGATGTATATATGGAGATATATTTATATATATATATATAAATATATATATGATTTACCTTGTAGTCCTGCTTACTTCTCCCAGAAATTGCACTTGGAATGGAGAATAAAAAAATGTATTCTTCATCATGCATTTTTAAGACTGACTCACCTTTTCAAATCTTTAAAGCCAGGCATGACATTCAAAGAATTATGGAATTATTCAAACAAAAACATATTCCTGCCATGTTTTAACCAATCACAGCTACTAATAAAAAAAATTAAGAATTCTATTGGTTTTCAATGAACTATTCAGTAAAAATAACATGGGCAGTCAAAATAGAAGGTTAATAATCTTGAAATTATGCCATCTCATCCAACAGTACTGGATCAATCAGTCAATCAATCAATCAATCAGTTATTTCTGAATTAATCAATCAGTTTATTTCTGCATGTTTATCTTCACAAGAAATTAGATCTTTCAGAATGCTGGACAATGAATTTGTGGCCATTTGAGTGTACTGGAAAGAAGAAAGTGTAGGAGTTTATGAGTTAGGCAACACATAAAAAGGGAAAAAGATATTTCAAAATATATTTTACATATATAAAACCTAAACAGATTGGACAATGCAAAAACATTATTTGAGGTTTATGTGTCTCTAAATTTTAGTGTTTGTTTTCCTCCTTTTGTTTTCCAATTGCTTTTTGCTTCCAACTCTGCACCTTTCTCCACCCAAGCAACTCCATCCTGGGTTTTTCTAGCCAGGAATTAATGGTATTAGTATTCTCCAGCTGGGAGAGGTCTTCATTTTCTGTCATTCGCTTGAGTCCATAATTTCTTCTGTTTTCTGTAACCTCATCATAAACCATAACTAACTATGACACCTTTATGCTATGGCAAGAAGAGTGGAACAGGTCCCTCTGAAACAAATATTAATTTTGTTCTTTATTTCCTTTCTTCAATATGGACAAAGTATCAATGTCATAGTTATTATTTGGAGACATATGGTAAAATGAAAGCTAATAAAGCTTTGCCTATAATTTCCTGGGAGGAAAAAGCTTCAGTCTTTTGGCATTTATAAATTTGCCTCTCTTGTCACATGCAGATTAGTTTTTAGATACTCAGGGATTCAGATGTAGAACTCCTACATCAAAGTGCAGTAAGCCTGAACTATGAGCAGAATGATTCAAAATTTTTGCAGAAAAGAATATTAATTTATCATTAAATGCATATAATATTTCCAAGATAAAAATAAAATCAGAAAAACTAGAGGATGAATCACTGGTTATCCAGGAACTTAAAAGTGTGAAAAAACGTCTTGCAATCCAAATGACTACTGTTAAACTGAAAACAAGTAAGAGTAATTTTATAGACAAAAGCTGAAAATTAACTCCTAAACAGTCATAAAACAAATCCCCAAACAACTAAGAATAGATCAAGCAAATAAAAAAAATACCTCAAAGCTGAATATCTGGGATATGAAGTTTCTATATTTTTTCCTTTACCTTGGTCTGATATATAGGCAATACTTTTTGCCTCTCAGTATAAATAATGGTTTATGATGTATTACTGTTAGCAGAGGACATTTCAGCTGGAAAGCTAGGTATAAATAAGGAAACAACAGAAAGAGAATATACTTTTTTTTTTTTTGTATGTGTGTGTGTGTGTTCTCCTTGTGCAAAATTTTGTTATTTTACATAAGGTGAACAAGATCATAAGCATGAACAGAAATTGTTGGTCTTTCTCCAGAGAAGACTCTTAAAATTTCCTTTCTACTGTCTAAGATTAGAAATATGCTTACACCTTCAAATATGTCTATGGGATTAAATGGAAAGATGATGCAAGAAAACTTAAAAGTCTAAATTATTAAAGTCTAAGTTATAAAAGTTTCAAGTGAAATAATTTGAAGTTATTTCTTACCTTTCTCTGAAAATCTAATAAAAGTTTATAGTTGAAGTAAACCACTATTAACCTAAAACAAACAAGCAAAAAGACTTACAATTTTGCTGTAAACAACAATAAATTTATCAACAACTATTTTAAAATATTTCCCAAGCATTTTACTCTATTTCCTGTTTTACTTTCTGAAGACTAAATATTCACACATAGAAATGTAATTTTAGTACTTGAGATAATTTATCTAGAGAAGAGATAAACATCTGGAGTTTTTCTTGAGATTAATTCATTATTTTGAAACCAATGTTTTCCCTCTTCGGAGTCAAAAAAACCTACTGCAGCTTTCTAAGGTTCCCGAGGTCCACAGTTCAGAGTGGTCAGCAGGTCGGGTTCACCCTTGTGCCACAGTAGGTCTCCGACTGTGTAAGTCCAACATTTGCCAAATATGAAGTGTGTTACTGAGCAGCACTCCCACTACATCACCATTGCTGTAGTGCTCTTTATCATTGATACATAAAACGATAAAATTGTGTCCAGTTAAGTAAAACTCTTTGTAACTATTGTAGTTCTTTAACCAACTGTATGAATAAGCAAACACAAAAGCTTTGCCAGACTACAGCACGAACAGTGATATAGACTATCTTTGCCAAAGCAAGCAATGACAAATTTCCTGGGGCCAGCTTGCAACTCCTATGACATTCTAGTGACAAAGTACATAAATCACAGGATTTATTTAATGGCAATGGTGGAAATCGTGTAGGTGAGAGTTTTCCTTTAAAAAAGCCACCCAGAAAGCTATCCAAAAAAACCCAAAACAAAAAACTATTTTCCTAAAGATGATATATGTCGGACAAAGTGCAGAAATGTAGAACACACTGTAGCAAAAACTAGCATCAACACGAGTGCTAAAAACACTTTGCAAATCCTTTCCCATTTAATTCTCAAAAATAGTAAGCACAGAAAAATCCTGAAAATAGACACAAGTATGGTTCACCAAAGAGAATTAATTGTAGATCATCAGTGGTGTAAGATCCTTTTTTGGGGAACCATTTGCAGCCATCAGTGAAGAACATAATATTCAGGATTTAATTTATTATGTGGTTGTAAAACCTTTAAACTCTGTTCAGCAACGATAGTCAAGTTTTCTTTACACAAACACAACCTGTGACCAGTGTTTTTTTTATCAAGCAATTTGTAGGTATAAAGCTATTAGATAAAGGAACTACTTCAGTTCTTGTGGTTTATTCAGTTACTTTTATGCTCTTCATTTTGACATCAGTTAGAAGTAGTGAGAGCAGCATGTCACAGTTCAGATGACAGTTAACAATGGTAAAACAGTTAAGCTGTCTCAAGCTGACTCTTTTGAGATACAGACTGTCCTTGATGTTCATGTCTAGTGGTTTGCTACCACTGAAAAAGCTGATGGATGGTATGTGGTAGCTGGAATTACAGTGTATTGAATTATTTTCACTTGCTGTGCCTGACTGAAGAATTTTATACTCTTGAAGTGCTACATTGAAGTGAAGGGAAACATTATCAATCATTAAAAATGTCTTGCATTTTAAGATACTTACAGAGTGGAAAAACATTGGGATTGATAAAATAATTTATACTCAATCAACCAGTAAAAAAATCTAGGTTTTTTGTTGTGTTTTTTTCCTTCCTTCCTTCCTTGTGATGTGTCCATAAAAAGGCTGTAAATTTTTGAAAGTGTATGTAAGTATCATGGATAAATATTTGCTCAAATCTATCTGGAATATAAGTCACACTATTTTGCAAGTGTTCAGTGTACATTCTGCTAAAAGAGAATTATGCTAGTATCTCAGTAAATGATCACAAGCCAGGTTCTTTTTCTACTCTTTGGCTGAAGGAATGTGTTGCTTTTAAGGGAATGGGAAACTTGGAGATATTGAGATTTTCAATCTCAATGAAGTCACTTACTTCATAAGTAATTTATTATTTCTTTTTTAATATTTGCTGCTGAGATTGCTATCTCAGAATTTGAGATAAATTCAGGTTTTGTCCGTTTTTGAAAAAAAAAAAAAGAAACATGAAAGCAGAGATTTTTGAAGTTTTGAATGAGAAATTAAAACACTCATAATAATTACAGTTTAGATTAATCTCTTCCATTCTGAAACACACTTGTGTTTGAAAATAGGAGATTGTTCCATCTGATCAGATGGAATCATACAGTTAAAAAAGTCTAGGACTTTTTCAGAAAAAGAAGGTCTTTCTTTTTTCCACTGCACTTGATACTGTGTGAAACAGCTCTTTTAAACACTTGAACTGTTGAGCAGAAGTTTAAATTTGCCACTTTTTAGTTGGAGAAAATGGACCAGAACTGAAATATATCACCAAATCCAGTTGTGATTTATCTTTGTTCGAAAGCAGTGTTGTGTTTGTAACAAGATATTGCACTCACTAGCTACAGTCACTGTTTTGCTCTAAGGAAAGAAGAAGAGAGAGTGACCTAGATCTATGAACTGATACAATGGGCAAAACATTGTCCAGTATTACTAGGGGTCAATGTACAGAATTAGAAGCTCTAAGTCCACTGAGCTACAGCATCATATCTGAAAATGTTCATATTTCTCTTTCTATTCCCTTGAGAAAAAACAAAAATTGGCTTAAATGGGCCAAACTTAAACCAGTAGGAATTCTATTAACCTTTCAAACAAGGGGTCACTAATTAAATCAGTGAGAGCTTATAGGCTTCCCATAGTCTTGTAACGCAGGCAGAGGCATAAAGAAGAAAAAACAAAATATTACGGAATATGTGTCTGCCTCTTTTAGAGTCTGATCTAATTCCAAGAAAAGCCACAAAGGATCCATTCTTTTCAGTGCATATTGGTCTTTTCAGTTGAAGGCTAGGTCTAGACATTGGGAAAAATGTCTGTACAGAGCATACCATGCATTTTCTTGCAGAAGTTGTTAACAGCAACCTGCACTCATAGCATTATCCAAGCAGAACAAATGTTAGTGCATTAACGATTTACACAGAACATAATGAATACAGAAGAAGCTGCCAACAAAAATTCTTTTTGTGATCCTATTGTCTGACAATGTATGGCAGGTATGTTGGGCAAATGTCTTCATCTTACTGTATGTAGTCATCTTGTACTTGATTTCCTGGATTAAGCCATTAGTAGTTTTCAATGTCTCAAATGCACATGTATCTGTGCGTACATTTGTATTATCAGTCCCAAATAGCATTTGTAGTTTTTGTGAGGGCATATGGCTGATTTTATCCTACAAATGCACTTAGTATTATCTGACATAAAAGGACTGAAAAGGTTACCAAAGCCAAAATACATCCTTGCACAAATTTAAAAAAAAAAGAACTAAACCACTTATTTCAAATCAGCATTTGAGTATGCATTTTTCCAGTTTTATATAACCATCTAGAAAACACTTTTTTGTAGTGTTAGCTAAATAGGATACCAAATGCCAACACAGAATTCGATTACTGGTTTTAAAATATCATTAAAAATCCAATTCTTGAACATCATGCTTACACAGTGGCAGAGAGACAGGTGGATGGCAAATATGGAAACTTATAGCTCAATATACCTTGCCATGTAATTGTAAAGTCACAGGAGAAGAAAGAGTATTTTTTAAGCAGTTATACCAGATGTTGCTTCGATGTAGGATTTCTCTGCATGCTGAAGTGTGCTTTGGAATATTTGTTAAGGTCCTTGGTCAATTCTTAAGGCATGGATTTAAAGAATAGTGGGAGGATTAGGAGTGCTTTTCCTAAGAAATAAAAATTCATTTTTCTGAATCCATTTGTGCTTTTTTTCCCTACAGTCTTAAGCTCTGAATTTGAGCTTCTTAAGATGTTTTTTAGCTTAACACTTACGCTACTAGATAGGGCTCTTTGTTCCTTTATGTCATCCAGTATCAAAACTAATCATAGGGGAAAGGAATCTGGAGAAGGACAAGAGAAGTTATTATTTATTTGGCAGGCTCATTATGTAGTGGGTATTTTCCACTGAAGGAAGAAAAAGCTAGAGGAGCTGGTCCTTCTAAGGGAAACACCAGATGCCTCTTCAAATTCTTTCATACATATTGATTGAGCCGACAGCACTCATAGAGTGGTTTACAAGCTGGATGTAGATTTCTCACACAGGGACTGCCATTTTTTTCTCTTTAATTTCAGGAAGTTGAACTAATAAACTTAGAATCATCAGCAATATTTGCCGCTGTCAACATGGAATACACCAAAATGCACCAGGTTTACCCAAAATACCAAGATCTCATCTGGATTTTAAAAAAATGTTACAGTTTCCACAAAGTTTTCCCAAAAGAACAAAATAATCACAAATAAAAAATATTCTACTGGAACATGTTTCCTTTGTGCCCGTTTTATATTTTCTAAAAAATAGTAAGTTTATATTTCTGTGATTATGTATATGTTTTTAGCAAAATATGTATCTATTTTTAGCATAATAAAATAATTTTACATGGCTTGACTATACACAAACTTCTAAGAGAACATTGTCTCTTTTAGAAATCGCTATTCACCTCAGTTTCACAGATGTGAATCAATATATCTCCTAGGTGTACTGGTACAAAAATAATCATCTCTAGTGAAAAAATAACATTAAGGTTGTAGATGCTAGTAAATTGTATGCTTTTAATGATAAAGTGTATTAGTTAAATTATGTTACTTTATTTGCGGTGCTTGTCGTCTTCTGTGAATTACCTTCTTTAATAAATAAAGTGATTCAAAACTTTGAAGTGGATATGTAAGGTTTAATTGTATGAGAAATCTTCTAAATAACAATAAATTCACTTCCAAAGTATTTAATCATTATAATCCAATTAATTTTGATAGAAATCAGCTGTGTGAAGGACTTCTGAAAAACCTGAGGTTTTTTTTCCTTTTTATTCAAATATTTTAACAAAAATAAAGACATTGATAATAATCCACAATATTTTTTCCGTGTTCATAAACAAGTCACCTTCTTCTCACCTATCCTTGTCTAGTGACAAAATAGCTATAGTGTGTGCATCAATAATATAAAGGAGTACCAGAGGAAGAAATTGTTCAGTAAATCTCATTAATTCGGTGATTAGCACAAAGAGAAATTATCCACATACTGAAGCACAACATTATTGTCTTATAGAAGGACAGGAAGGGTGAACTGCTGTTTGGTATGCAGTATGTTAAATCCATTTCAGTAAACCAAGTGTGTTACATTACTCTAAAGTTCTTTTGTGGAAAAGAGCCACAGTATGCTGACACTACTCAGCTTTTATCTTGTTCAGCTCACAGACATTGACACATAAAGAATCCCATCTTTCATCTCTTTGTTATATCAAAAAAAAAAGGTTGTTATTCCAGCAATAAGTTCAAGTTTTTTCTTGCAAGATATAATTTGAAATAGGCAAATATCTATTGTGTCAGAAAAATATCAGAAAGCCCAGTAGTCACAAACCTCCTTTGAATTGTTTCTAGAGCATTTATTAGAAAAGAGTAAGAATGTTAGAGGCATGAATCCTTGAAAATAGCAGCTTAAATCAAAATGAAGATAGGCAGTCTTAATTGCCAACATTTTGATACTGGTTTTAAAATAACATTAAAGGGTTTTTGTCTTACATTTTATTTATATAAACTTCTGCAATTTCAAAGAACCTTGAGCCAGTCTTCCAAGGAATACATAAACCTCAGCAAAATGTTTCTTTCAGTTCTGTAGAGCTAATCATTTGGTGGTCTAGGAAGAGTATTTGGTTGGTCTATCCACAACACGCCAACAGAGCTGCTCTCAAACCTATTATTTTTGTAACTGAGTAAGAAGATGAGACTTTATTCAGAAAATAAAATGCTTATGGGCAAAAGCAACCAATAGCAATAGCCAAATTTTTCCTAGTTGCTCTACCAGCAGAAATGGGCCACAACTTCAGTCCAAGTACTGGGCAGAACCTGATGCAGGTTTCTCCTTGGGGGTAGTGAGGCAGAGTAGCCTGGCATCTGTACCTTCAGATAACAACACATCAGGCATTCTAGGGGCAGACAGCTCTGCTGGGAATGACTGCTACAGTTGTTAAAGCCATAACTCTCAGATGGCCATATGAAGCCCAGGGAAATCATGGCAGTGGTATTTTGATTGGTGATGGCAATACCCTTGCCATGGAAACGTGCATGTGAGCCAAGGAAACAGCTGCACCAACATGGGAGCAGAATCCAAGGCAGAGCTCTGACAGCTACCAAAGGTTTGACCATGTTTGAGGAATGGAGCACTGAGTAAGCAGAAAATTCAGTTCTGCTTCACTTCTTAGCACCCACTATAGTGGCAATGGCAACAGCTTGACTGTGGATCTGACACAGTTGCTCATCTTGCTCAGTGTTGCATGGTTTTCAAGAGAACTGTCCACTTACTAATGATTAAGAGCGCTTGAGTATTGGGGTTAAAATAAAGGAGGTCCAATGTGAATGAGCTGTGGCCACCACCAAACATTATCCCACTGAGGATAAAAGTGTATCTGATGAAGAATTTCCAGATATTTCAGACTGTATGTGGAAAAGTTCTCATAGTATGCTTCCATAAGAAGCCTGAATTCAACAGGAGGGTGGAAGTGTTCGAGACTGCAAAGTAATTAGAGCAATAAACAAATAAGAAGCTGAGTATTTACCCTCTGATGCTGATAGCTAAAGAATGAATACCTGAAGAAAAATTCTTACATGAAAGCTTTTTGTCTTTCCTTTCTTCCTACTCACCTTCTTCACATTAACATGCTAGTGATTTTGCTTGCAAACTACATTAAATCTATATTCATATGTTACTAGGGAAATGTTTTTATTTTAATATAGAAGACTTAAATTCCCACAGAGAGCAATTCTTTAACAACAATTAAGCAATGTACTATGCCAGAATAGTACAGATGACACAGATAGCAAAGTTGTCCTGATGGACTTACTACTACTTTGAATTCTTGTTTGCTACAGAATGGAGGATTGACAAAGTGAAATAACCTCTTAGCTAGGAATGGAAGTAACAGGTGAGGAAGTGACAAAATAATCCGTTTAGGAGAAGAAGTTGAGATTTTACAGAGAAATATACATATATAGAAGTCAAGCTTTCTAAGAAACTGCATGGGACTTTGATTTTAGAAACTGAAGTGGAGGGATAACAGATCTCAGTGGGGAGCAAGGCACCAGGGGCAATCAGACACATGTGCAAGATTAGGAGGTGTGGAATACATTTCAAAACAGATATTCAGAATTTTTGCAAAAATAAGGAGTTAAAAGTTACAGGAACTATCCATAGGTACTTATGAACCTGAACTTTATAAAAGGGTACAAATTCCTTGGGAAAAATAAGTATTTGGATTAATTTACTAGCAACTGGTATTATATATAATATATGGGCAGGAGGCAGGAAATAAGCAAAGAGAATCTCACCAAACTATAAGTTAGTAGAGATATTCAAGTCTCACACTTTGTGCTGTAGTGTTGTGTATGTACAAGACTAGATTGGCAGAGCAGAGGATGAATCTGTATTTCAGAAAAAGTGCTTTAAGAAACTCTATTTCCTGTGGAGCACAAATTTTTTTAGGACAAAAGTGAAATACTTCTTATATCTAGGACCAAGAATTTGCTCTTATTCCTGTTTGGGTTTTGTCAATCTGAGAGCTTAAACTGTCTAATTACTACAGTAACAGCTTAACTAACCATACAACTAATTTTGCTTGGTTGGTTAGTTTTGGTTTTGGTTTTTGCCAGACTACACATCCCATCATCAATGATTTCAAGGAAATGTTCACATGGGTATGGAACTTTATAAAATAAATTTTGTTTCATTTTAATAATATGTAATGAGATCTTACAACTTGATGTTTTCAGCCACTTATCTCTTCCTAGAGATTTATGCCTCCTCAGCTATAGCCTGAGCACACAAAGATTTCAGCTGGCATTTGGAATATATGAGAGGTGAGAGCTTGAGATAGAGAATTACAAGTATAGCAGAAATAAAAAACTACTCAGGTCAATCATACGCAGCAAACCTCCAAATATGATGGAATAAAAAAAAAAGTTAGATACAATTTTAGCAATCCTATGATTGTGTCTGAACAGTTGAATAGAAAATCAGCATCAATCTCCAATGTAGGAATGCAGGTCCTCTTTAGAAAAAAAAAAATAAAAAAGTAAAAAAGAAAAAAAAAAGGTGTCTAATAAATTCTACCTGTCCATCAACTGCTTGGCTGAATGTCAAAGACAATCTCCAGTAAGTTTGTATCTGTCTTGTATTGGGGAGGCCAGGCCCAGTATCCCAGATGTGTATCACCAGGGAAGAGCAGAGGGGAAGGAACACATTCCTTGCCCTGCTGACAACACTCCTCCCTGTGCAGACTGGGATATGGTTGGTTTTCTTTGCTACAAGCATGCATTGCTTGTTAATGCTAGATTAGGATCTAATAGGACCCCCAGGTCTCCCTCTGCCCAGGTAATTTCCAGCTGGTTGTCCCCCAGTGCTTACCAGTGCCTAGGTTATTCTTCTTCAGATGAAGAGGATATAGAAATGGATATACCCATGTGCTCATGGGAAGACTAAATTGGCTAAATTCTTCCACACTACCTGACAAAGATCCTGTGTACAGTAAAATGTGTTTATACATTAAGAAATAGATTTCATCCCATAAGAAAACATATAAATAATCCCTCCACTGCTGTGATTAAAAAAAAAAAAAATAGCAAAACAAAGACCCTGCCTGTTATTCATTTAATCTGAAGTTTATTTGTGAAAGTTGTTTATCTTGGATCCAAACCCAGTAATTCCTAGAATGATTATAAGCTCAGTAAATGCCCTGCCACTAATGGGCTGACTTCAATAAATGAGTTAGGATGGCAGTATTAAATCCTTTGGGGAACTGAGCAATTAAGCCAGTACATGCAATTTGCTAGACCAAAGTACTTCATCCAAATCCTATTGGTAAAAAGCATTTCCCTTTTTTCACTTAAGACTTCTAGACGATCTTCTTGAATTCTAAGACTGTCCCAACATCTCATTTTTCCCTGCAAATCTGGGTCACCCAACCCACAGTACTTTATGAAGTGTAGGATGTAGAGTGCTTTCTAGATTTCCTTAAGTAATTTTCCAGCTGTAAGTTTTAATATGCCTTAGAGAATTAGCTTAAAAAAATATGACAACAATTTAGCTTCATAATATTCTTTTCCATGTGTACTTTTTACAGTAAGACTCATATAACTAGATAATTCCACTGCCATAGTTTTTAAATTTATCAGTCTAATAGTATATTTTTTTTACTCTAAATGACAGGGGTATATACAGAAGTCTTGAACTGGTAGGAGATGGAATTATTTGAAGACTATGTAAGTGTTGTTAATTAAATAATGTGACAATCAGCAACGTTTTGATTAATTTTCTGTTTGTTTTTCTTTTTTTTAATCATTATTGACTGGTTTGGCCCAATTCTCTATCTAGAAATTGGTCACAAAATCATGGTATAGAGCACAGTAAGAACAGTGATTCTGCAAAATGCATCAGTTTGCTATTGGAGTGTCTCTGTCAAATCTGTCAAAGACTCTGTTAACATGTAATTCTAATTCTGTTAAAATATCAGCAAGTTTAAATATACTGTTAATGCATGTGCTTCACCTCATATAGTGTTGGAATGAATTTCCTCTTGTTTTTCTGTTATGCTGTAAAAAATAATGATATTTTGGATGCTGCACACTGTGTTAATGCTGAGAACCCAGATTGTAATTTTTAATTATTTAAAAAGCAGCAATGGATTTAGGCCAGGACTCTGTATCTCTTGGACTTTAGCAAAACCTGGAACAAGCCAAATCAAGTGGACATAACTAACATTTACAAGTGGTGACAATTCACACCACATTTAACTTATTTTTCCTAGTTATTTTAATGTGACAGATAGCAAAGGAGGCTTAACTATGGCTTTTATAACAGCTTTCCTATTATTCAGGCTTCCTGGGCTTGGATAACAGTTTATTCCAGACCAGTCCAGCTTCCTTTGCTTGATCATGCAGCAAAGTCATAATAATCCTATTGGTAACATTACAGGCTGTTGCTATGGAAATTAATGTATTATCTCAGAAAAATGACAGATGGGTTGAGGAGGGAACAAGCCCATACTTAAACACTGATCCTTACATGACTAACTAATCCCTAAACGGATGTCACTTAGAGAACAGCTAATTTCAAAGACTTTACTGAAACCATGTGACTAAGAGGAACAACAGAGGACACAGGCCATGCTAAGTATTTTGCTTCAAAATAGTTGCATTATCTCTCATTCATTTCCACTTGTTTGTACTGCTTTTCTCTTAACATGGTCCAGACAACCTGTAGTAGATCAGGAACCATCAGTAGATAGCACGCAATAGCAGCACTGTGTGTGCAGCTTAATAATAACAGCTTCTCCTCATCTCCCCCTCTGTGAGTGAATTATGTCATTAAAATAAGAAGTAGACAAGGCAGCCTTAATGCAGTAGTTATCATTTTCTGATACAATTCAGATTAAAAAAAAAAACCAGAAATTAACGAAAGGCAATGTGCCATTATTCTGCTATCACACAAAGGGATATTGTGCATATTTTAAGTCTTTAATCATTGAACCTTATTCTTTCTCTTATTTTAAACAGAAACATTTGGGCTTTTTGCCCATAGCAGTGTAAATCAGGCTAAATTGTGGAGAGTGCAGCATATAGCAAGTGGAATTTGCACAAGAAGGCCAAAGCAAGAGTGGAGGTTACAAACTCCTGTGGGACATGTATGCTAACAGTGAACTGGATCAGGGTAGTAGAATGAAAAATACATGGGCTTTTAAAGGAGAAAAAGATGACTATGGCATGAAAATTTTGCTTAAGACTGACAAGTGATTGCTGCTTTTTATTTAATATAGAAATTTTTTTTTTCTGAGAAAACAGAAGGAAAAAATACAACACTAGTTTCTTTTCCTCTTAAGCAACACTAAATATCACCATTTTGATAATGTTGTCTTTAGAAAAATTTCAGTACTTTTTATGAATCACATAACACATTCTTCCTTGATGGTGATTTTTTTAATGTTTCTGGCTATGAATAATGATGTTGCAACAACTGTCAAAAATATACTGTTGTTAAATAGAGAACAGAAAGACCTGGCTGTGCTGCTGGCAAAATACTGAGTATTAAAATTATCTTCTCATAATGCTCTGAGTAGCAGCAAGAATAACTAGATATGAAAATGTATAAATCTGAGTCATATCAGGAGATAATGCATCATTTCAGAATTATAACAAAATATGTATCGAAACAGGGATTTAATTTAAAATCTCCAGAACTCAAAGCCAGGACCTCATATATGTCATAATTTGGTTCACAAAAAAGTAATAATTCCCTAAGGAAAAGCTATTATTTGAATTACTCAGAGAAAAAAAAAATGCTACAGCTATGAAAGTTAGATGTATATTTTACAGATTATATTCTTTCATATAATAACATCTGCAGTGACTCTCTCTTTGACTTAAAATTCAATGAAAGGAGGCAAGCAGAAACCCCCACAACCCACACTCCAGAAAAAAGCTAAGTATTAACAACAAGCAGGATTAGAAAACTTGGGTTGATGGGCTGTGCCAGACATTTATTGTGCAACCACACATATCATGCATGCTCTTTGGTACTTTTGGAGGTTTGGTTTGCCTTTTTGATTGTTTGGTTTGGGGGGGATGTTGGTTTTATTTGCTTGGAGCTTTTTTGTTGTTTGTTTTCGTTTTTAGTTTTATTTTCCTGTCAGGTTAATCAGGTGAATATAGGAGATGTTAAATTCTACAGTTTTATTTAAACACTGGCTGGGGCCACAAGGGAGTATAAGAGAGTGAGTCCCAATGGACCAGTGTTGTTTCTGCTAGGTGAAAGTCACAGATAGTTCAGAGCCATTATAAACACAAAATAATCTTGCAATTGATTAAAAAGCAAAGCTGAAATTCAAAGAATAATGCAATGGGAAAGGCAGCACAAAGTGGATCTGGATTGTCTTTGTTGCTGCCTCTAAGAAGAAAGAATTTCTCTAATTTTTTTTCTTCCATAAAGGTTGGAGGGTTATTATGTGGGTCAAGAACAGCTTTAGAAATAGTACTTTGATAGTACTAAGATTTGTAATTTTTGTTTCAAAAATAATGGTAATACTTGGTCCTGCCAAGACAGAGATAACAATCAAATATTTGTGACACCATTAGTTGTTGATTATATACCTTTCTTCCAGGAAGCTAGTATGCAGGTCATTTAAATGTGAAATAACACTTTTGATAAGGTAACTTCTAAGAAGCAGAGCACCAACAGATATGTTGACAGAAGGAAACAAAGAGAGGCAGGAGGAATTTAGTGTCACAAGTATTTATTATGCAAGAGGTAGAGTGGAGACTTCTGCACATCATATGCTAAAGCTGCCCTGTATTTATGAACAACATTGCCTGTATGTTTTTCAAACTGTTACAGGAATGCAAAAGAGATCTCATGCCTCAGGCATACTTCCAGAATACTGAAGGAGCCCTGCAAATTTTCTAACCTGAAGTTACATCTTACAAGTAAATAGCAAACAAAAGGTACCTATGTATTTAATTCAACTTTTTTTGTTGATTTTAAATGCATTGCCAATGAATTTGTACTTTAAATGTTTAACTTTAAAGCCAAATATTCTATGATTATGTCTGCAGTGTGATATTTTGAAATTGTGGGATGATTCATATCAATTCATGGAGGTTTAGGTCAGAGAAGCTACATGATTTTTTCATACTAGGATTCACAGCAGAAGAGCTTAAGATCTTCGTTACTTATCCTAATTTACACAGCAGAGTTTTGATAAAATATCTTATACGGAAGTGTCAGTAGAATGATTTCAGAACAAAACATTGAAACAAACAGAAATGTAACAGGAAAAAACCCACAAACAAAAAACCAACCAAAAAAGCCATCCCAAAACAACCAGAAATAACATGGTATTAATTCCCAAAGTGTAAAAACACTCAAATAAGGAACTATCAGATTACAGCTTACCATGAATAAATCATTATTTGAAGGAGACTAGATTACATATGATAATAAAAAGGTCTATAGACCAAAAACATTGATTTCTGTACTGAACAAGCTGGTAGAAACCATGTAGGAATAGAATTATGTACCTTGGTATGGGACATTCTGAGGAATATTCAAGAGTGATTTCACTGCAGAAAGTCTTGAATCAAAATCTGTTGGTGTTTCATGACATCTTTTGGATAAGATTTATTGGTATGATACTTAGGTTTCCAATAAACTTTTATAAGTTATCTTAAAAGAAGTTCTTAAAGAGATTAGATAATCATTGCCAGAGGATGGTAGCTGTCTCAGATTTGTAACACAAGGTTTTCAGGGAGAAAGAGAGAAAAATAGAAAATCAAACATACAAAGAAATATAAGTATTTTGCAGTAGAGATTTCCCACAGAGCTCTTCAGGTACCTGTGCTGTGCACAATACTACTCAAACTACTAATAAATAACGTGGAAAACGGGAAATAGGGAGGTAACAGCAGCATATTTAGAGTACAAAATTAGAACTAAATACAAAGATACTCAGAGGAATCAGAGTGAACGACTGGGTGATAAAATTGACAGTCAAGACCCAGCACTGATAAATACAAAGTAATGCTCATGTGTTGCGGTGCATGATTGAGGTTTTCAAAGTTGTATCTGTATTTTGTTTAATTTCCTGTATTGGTTTTCCCCTTCCAAAACACCCCCACGCCTGTTCCTAAATATCACCTGGTATCACCCTGTCCTGGACCCCACCCCTCTCCTTCCCTCGTTGCCCCAGAGTGTCCTCTGCCCAGGCTGCGACCTGGTAAAGAGGGCACAGGGGCCCAAAGCCTGCTGTTCTGGCAAGTGCGCTTCTGGCACATGGAGCTGCACTGAATGAACACTTTCCCAAACCCAAGCCAGAGCTCACTCCTTGACTCCAAGCCTTAACCACGCTCAGCCAGCTAGACTGAGGAATCCACAAACTGTTTTAGTTGGTCTGGGAACTGCTTTAGCTGGTAAGCAGCCCCCACGTGAGAAACCAACTACACTCATGAAGGCAAAAACAGTTACAATTACACATATGCAGTGATAATCTTGAAAGAACTATTAACATAACATTCATTCAGGAAAGAGGTCTTTGTGTCATTATGGATGGATCTATGAAAATAGCTTGTTCAGCTGTAGTTAAAATCTTAAGTAAGATATTTTGGATTAGTTGGAAATTAAAAAAAAGCAAACAAATTATTTTTTTAATTTGTAATTTCAATCTTAGTTGGATCTGAATCTTGGATATTGGCTATAGCTTTAGCCATCTTCCTCTCAAAATCATGTAGAAGATTCAGAAGTGGTGCAAACTAACAGAACAGATCAGATAAGACATAGGGGAGTTTTTACTTCACAAAAATAAAATATTCCCTGGTCTTTAGTTTAGATAAACTATAAAGAATGTAACATATACAAAGCTGCTGTAGAATCAGCAAAAAGATCTTACGTGGAACTTTTTTGCACGTATGTCTAATTGGTCTTTGGAATTCATTGTTACAGGAAGTAAACATGAAGAGTTCAAAAATTATTAAGCAAATTCATTGAAGAAATGCCCAAGTATTAAACATGATGCTGTGGCTGCAGCCTCAGAAGTACTGAACTGAACTCCTCTCAGGAGTGGAAATCTCAGGACCACCATCAACCAGATGCCTGAGCCAGGAGAGAAGTATTCACTGCTTCCTGTACTCCTAATCATTTATCATAAGCCATGAAAAGAGGCAGAAAACCTTTACCCGTGCCTAGTATGGTGCTTTTTACAGAAGAGGCAAGCTGTGGGAAAGTTTAGCTAGAGTGGTATAAAAGTCCTGACCTCAAATACACAGAAGTCAACAACAGGAATCCCATCAGTGCCAGAGGCTTTGACCCAGACCTACACCTTCCTCTCCATCCTTGAACTGCTGTCACCTGTCTGGAGGCACAGGAGGAGCAGCAGTCCTGCACATCATTAGGTTTTGCTGAAGGCTTTGGGAAAGGCTTCCACAAGGTTGTTCTTGCTGGCTGAATTCCACGCAATAGGATAAGTCTCCTTGTCAGCAGTGTTCAGCATACATGGGATGTAATGCTGAGAGGGGAGACCTTTGGGAGACATCTCTCCTCTGT
This sequence comes from Trochalopteron elliotii, assembly GCA_024734555.1. Classification (NCBI taxonomy): domain Eukaryota; kingdom Metazoa; phylum Chordata; class Aves; order Passeriformes; family Leiothrichidae; genus Trochalopteron; species Trochalopteron elliotii. The sequence goes on along the minus strand of JANPWX010000086.1, from coordinate 884,303 downwards.
ACACTCTCTAAGCACTGTGTATTTTCAGCAGCTGTGAAGAGCGGATATGTTACAGCAGGCTTCAGAATTTAAAGTTTAACAGCATGGAGCAGATTATTTTTTCTGTCAGATAATTTTCTAGCTGGCTTTGTGACATTCATCAGTTTTGTTCTTTGTGCCTGCTTCATCTAAGGTGTTTACATTACAGGAGTATCACACAGACATTAGGTGTATTTGTTTCCAGTAGGCTGAGGAACACAGATTTGTAAGCCTTTACTTCTGTACTTACTCATAAAAGTAAAGACATCATAGAAAAAAACCCAAATGGTACTATACTTTGAAAGGGAAACTGTCGGTTTAATTTAGCTCCATCTGGTTTAAATATCTCTAATAAACATCTTGCTATAATATCTGAGTGCTAGTAAGTGCAAATTAAGTTTCACTTAGAGAGATGAACTCTCACTACAAACACAAGTGTAAAGAGCTCCCCTGCTTTTAAACATTTTGTGTAAAAGATTTTTTTAAATCTTACTCATTGATCACAACTTTAAGCTCTTATCATCAAACTGAAAGCTCAAGCTTCTTTCTATTGCAAAGCCTAAGACCCCTGGAATTTGCTAAAAATAGAAGTGCTATATCTTCAAGACAAACATTAATTGTTTCATAATTTAGAAACAAAAATCAAAGTTTTCTGCCTTACACACTCTGAGAGCTACTTAGCTCTCAGCTTCTAAACCCATTAGAACATCAATCATCTTTTCTGGGGCAGTGTGGGGGTGCATTTTTAGTTCTATGCATTGATTCAAGTTCATGTAAGGTTTTGTTCTCTGTACCCCATCTTGTTCTTTGTACCCCATTTTGTACTCTCCCTGCCTTTCCCCGGTTACAAGCCCCTGATTGGTCCCCTTCCCCAGTGACAGCTAGCTGTCAATCCCAAGTTAGGTAACCCCCTGGTCCTGTCCTTCATTCTGGGGCCTCTCCCTGAATCTGGAAAGTTCTAGGAGAGGCATCGAGTGATTGGACGGGATCCAGGCCTCCCCCTCCCACATCCCTTTGATTGGTTTAAGTATGTGTTCATTATGTTGTCAGCCACTCCCCTGTTGTTCCCCATTGGTTTTCTGCTGTACCCTCTCCTGAGACCCACCTCCCCTTTTAAGGGCTTGCACTGAAGGCTCAAGTGTCTCTCTTGGGGCACCAGCCACGAGGTGAGGGCCCTGCCCAATAAAGTCTGGTTGTGTATACCTCCAAGAGAGTCCCTCCTCTTTTGACTCCGAACTATCGTCGAGGTCGTGCTCCTAGGCAGAACGGACCACCTGCCAGCTGCAGGGCCGGGGCTAGCCGTGTGTGGACACCACCGCAGGGCAGAGCTTTGCTGAGCACTGTGTAGCTATGCCTTGAAGCAAAGGCAGTGTCCTACATTGTTGGCTGTGCCACCAAATCAACTTTTCTCTACAAATGATGCAAGGACTGAAAGCTACTTTTGAAAATAGTTGAAGACTCTACAAGGGATTTTGCAAAATAGCCCAAGATATAAAGTTATTTTTCTTCTTGGGGGGTCAAAAACTGGGTTATACCTGCTCTGGAATTTAGGTATCCATATACTGAGGCCTTATGTGCTTGGGGAATGCTCTCTGTTGCTTGAACTCTTGCCTAGGACTTGGGGGATTTTCAGGCAAACCTGTTCCACCATGTAATGCATTGAGCATTACGTCTCCTCCAGCCATACACAGAGAGTACTGGAAAGCATATGACTATAGAAATATCAGGGTTTGCAATCGGCAGGTGCAGAGCTGAGCCTGGATGCCACAGCTGCAGCAGCTCATTCTCCTCTCTTGCTCACAGCCATCCCCGTGTGTGCTCATGGATGGCCAAGGCGTGGTACCCATCCACAGATATCTTCATCTCTCCATTGCTCACTCACAAGCAGCCACGTTGCTCTGCATCCCCTTTTTCTCCTCCACTCACCCACTCTGTATGTTATGACATCTGCTTTCTTTTTTGATCATCAGGAATATGGTAACCTTGGCAGAAATCACTTTAATCATAATTTTCCTTAAAAAAAGTGCTTCACTGAAACTTCAAACAGACGTTTTATGAGACATTTCTGACAAAGTCAATACAGACATCTTTTCAAAATTTATTTTCTTTGGTAAAAAATTTAAAAAGCATCAAAATAAAATGTATGAAAGCATTCATGTTTATCTGGGTGGTGTGCATAGTCAAGCTCACTTCAGAAAAAAAGATTTGAGTTTAAATTCTTTTAAAATGGCAGGATGAGTACAAAGTATAAAAAGTGCAATCTTTAATGAACAATTTAACAATCATAATGACTAATAAATACTGGTTATATTTTGTGGAATTTATTGTTAGTTTTTGGGGGTTTTTTTCTGGTATATGCTTGCACTCTTTGAAAAGGAAAAGTATTTTTGGTTTTAAATCAATCTTCTGAGAATAGGAAGCTGTTTGATTTTTTCTTATGCTTATTTACATCAGAATAGTTGCGTCAATGCCCACACCCTGAGTTAAAATAAGCCAAATATTTGCAATTTCATTTCTTTGGCATGCAAGGTCACTTCCCAATGGTGGATTTTTTGCTCTTCCCATATTTTTCTTTGCCCTTAATTTTCATTGTTACATATCCACACAAGTAGCCTTGGTATTTTGTTGTTTTGTTTTTTTATGTTAGAGTTGTTTCCATATTGCTAAGCAAGTTCAGAAATATTTAAAATTATCACCAGTTTCTTCAGATCAGTCACATACACAAAAAAAAATTATTATTCTCATTGCCACATTTTCAATCTGTACTTTCATAGATATAAATGCAGTTGAGTATTCCTCATTCTACCTTTGTACCATTCAGAAAAATGGAAATACTTTGATTTCTAGAGATTCTGTACCAAAAAGTAAAGTCATTCAGAGACAATAAAATATGCACCAATAATTTCCTGTTATCCATCTGAACAGCCTATAATCACAGTGAAAATGCCTTATTTTCTAATAATGAAGTTATCCTCTAAGACACCAGTTTATAGAAGTCCTATGAATCATAAACTGTGAGAACTTCCTCCTTAAAATATCCCATTTGCATACACATAGTAAGATAGTGTTAAAACATCATGGGAGAAAGGAAACAGCAAGTATTTGCAAGCAAATTTTCAGAACTGAAATCATAAAATTCTGGGTGCAGCAGATAACTTTTAAACCTAGAATCAGTTGCCTCCACATGTGGATTCAAACAGCTTATACCTGCATGATGTGAGAAAGGCAGTTTGAAATGTTTCCTACTTTGGAAAATGTGTGTATATTTTCAGGCTCTATGGTCACAGTTAATTTGATTTTTGTTCAGTGCAATCCCTACAAAAAAGTGCTCCTCCTAAAATATAGTATTTGCATTTATTAACTGATAGGGATGCTTATAGCAGAATAATTGATTTCTTTTTCCAATAGAACATGCATTATCTCTTCACTCGGAAATTCAGTTTAATTAATCGAGAGTTAAAATTTCTGTGGCTTCCCAACTTTTAAAATGTTTTTTCTTCTAGTTATGAGTAGGAAAGGAATATTATACATTTGACCTTAGAAATTTCTTCAAAACTCATTTCCCCACTTGTTTCGGTGAAATTGTTATGGAATCAAACAATGAAAACTGGAGTTGTTTGGCCTACATGGAAAGAGAGTGTGGGTAGGGAAAACATATCTGAAGAATTAATTAGATATGGATTAATGAGCATACATTTCTTTTTCCCAACTTGAAAAACAGCAGATCAATAAAAATGTTGCACTAAGTTTTATTTAAATTATAAATTGTCAACATTATATTACCCTGATTTGGTAAGGCCAGTTATGATGGCTGTATCAACTGATTTCGCCAGAAAATATTTTGAAGACCTGAAGATATGCCATTAAAAGAATTATTTATACAGGAAGAGAAAATTGTGATTTCAGTCAAGTCAGACTTGTTTGTAGCAATGAACTCCTGGACTTTTGTTGTTAGAACAGTGTGTTACATCTCTGACATACATACCAATTCTGTTTTTTTCTAACATATTTTGTCATTCATGCATTAAAAATACCATCCATCATGTAATCTTTCTTCCATTTTTCACTTGAGGATTTTGTATTGCCACTGAATGTCTCTGAAATCTATATTAAACTTCTTTGGTAGAGTTTTGTTTTTATATGAAAGCCTTATGAAAAAGGCATAAAATTTCTGGAAGTTTATGTTTGGGATTTTTTTGAAATAAAGAAAATTCCATCTTTGTTGAAGAAATATGCTATTCTAGTTTTATTTAAGACATTTCAGAACACAAAATTTTAAGAGAAAAACTTATGAACTGTCATTTGCTGACAAGTTCTTGAAGCACACAAAATGCTTGACCTGAGAACAGCCATTTTTCTCATGAAGTTAAATGGAATGAGTTTTATTGACAATTGCTGAGAGACACTCAGGAACTTTCAACTTCAATATGTATTTTCCTTAAATCCAGACTCTGGCTATTTGTACCATCAGTCACCAAATAAAGGTCAGACATAGTTGCTGTTCCACTATTGCACACCTAATATAATATATCTGAGAATAAAACTAAAATTCACTGATTTCTATGTTCTTATATTGCGGTTGTCTCTAACTAAATCTAGTAGACAAATTTATAAAAATAAGTAGTTGTCAATTTTCTACTCATCATTTACACTCTAAACAAAAAATAGAAGGAAAGACCAATTAGTTTTTTCAATAGACAGAATACATAGAAAATTTTAAAATAAGACAGCCAGTCATTGCTTTTATTAAGCCTCTCCCGTACTACCCTGAAGAATATGACATTTTTTGGTAACTGACACAAACAACACATATTTGTTCTTATGAAGCTACTGTAGAACAAAACCGAGCACTAAATAAGAAAGGAGAACTTCATCAACAAGTAAGAGGGTCCTATACAACCTGTAAAAAATTATTTCTACCTCCCATGAGGACTGAATTTCAGTGTATTTGAAATCCCAGTCTAAGAACATGACAAAACTGTCATTACTGAAACCAAGAGGCCTTTTTCTCAAGTTCTTGTAATTCCCTTTAGTGCTACTGCAGGGGGTAAAGGACTTTTATCTTGCCTTAAGGCTATAGCTGTCATAAAGGAATCCTCAGAGAATGTATGGCTGTCTTAGCCAATAGCACAAAGGACAGATAGGTCAATAGGATTTACCTGTAAGCATCTGACATAGAATCCTCTTTCTCCCAGCACTTATACTACCTTATCCTTCCCCCTCTGCCACTTTGAGATTGCTGAATGGGAAAGGAAAAATTATAGTTTTGCTTCTAGACAATCATCTAGACTTAGATGATTGTTCTCCCTGAAATATTATTGCTGGTCAAGATGCTAATTTCGCATCTTAGCTCTGATTTGCATCAGTACATGACACTTCCCAGAACAGGGTTAGAGTTTTAAGATTTCCTGTCTAAATTTTGATGCTGTTCAGGACCTCTTTCCTTCTTTGTCACTTCTCACTTAAAATACCATTATTCCCTCCACCTAATAGTTTTTTTCAGTTCCTTTTAATAATTTTGTCTTTGCTATTAAATCTTTCTTCTCACTTACTTCAGGAATATGATAGGAATATGATAGGAATAACTTTTTCCATAATTTGCTAATTTCTAAAAGGTGAAAATTGTAGCATTATTTAAGTAAAGATACAGGCATTTTGACACATGATAGCTTCCATGAAATATAGCATCAAAATATTACTGAAGGCCTATTTTGATACTGTTTAGAACATTTCACAGAAACAATTCACCAAATTCTTAACACCAGAAATAAGTGAATTTATTCACATAGAGAAAGAAAACCCATGTCACCTCAGGACACCTCACAACTTTTCAACAAATGAGAAGCCAGTAAAATTCATGATAGCAGTCAATTTTCATGAAGATTGCTCATTGCAACTGAGAGAGTGAAATAACAAAGACAGCTACTGAGTGAAAGGAAGAAGACTATTTGTACACAGGCACAGAAGAAGAAATGGTTGTGTAAGCTACGATACAATTAGATGAGTCTGGTGTTACTTTTCCAAATTAATCATGGAGAATAAAGGAATAACTGGCAAAATTTCCTCATGTAATAGAAGAGGATCTTTGTTTTTTCAAAGAGAATTTTGTTCCTCCCTGGAAGACTTAAATGATTTCTTATGACAGAAGAGTATGTGCCAAGAGCGTACAGGCCAGGAAACTGAATATTGCTGTAATAAGTACATGACTTCATTTAGTCAACTGCCTCAGTTACTCTACTGAATATAAATCCCTAGTGATACAAGGGTTTGGGAGTAGCAGTAGTAACAAGGAACAAGTTAAAAAGTACTCATGTTGACTACTTGGGAAAAAAAATAACAGATAGATACACGCCTAAATGCTTATATAAATCCAAGTATAGATATTTCTGGCTGATCTTGGATATAGGTGTTTTTAGATGGTTGAGTTATCATAAGATTTATTTGGAACAGATTTTCAGATTATTTTGAAGTATGTTTACAAAACAACAGGTGCATTTGCACAATAAAAGGAAACACATAGCTTCCTAAAAGGTATGCACAGAGTATGTTGGGCTCTTTTTTTCAGATGCTAGAAAAGGATTAGAATGTACAGTGATAAATCTGCCAGTAATACTGGTGATGAATAGTGTTGCATCCTGGCAATCCAGAGCAGAAGTCCACACATAAAATAGAGTGGAGTTGTCTTGACAACTGTAAGCCCTGTCTTCTTTAGAAAATTATTCACAAAGTGGCTACAATTAAAAAAAAAAAAAGTTGCTCTTAACAGTCACTGTTTTTAGAGGAGTCATTCTTAATTCTGTCCCATATCTGTTGTGTTTCTATAAGAGAATTTCACAGGTTCACAAGAGGTGCTTATTTTAAGCTCATCCACTGTGATTGCTGTGATTATGATTTGGCAAACATCGTTCTCAGATCAAACTCAGGACTATCATTTTAGCAATACCAGTATGATACTTGAAGATATTAATATAAGTGGAAATGTGATACACAGAAAGGGTTTTCTAAATGGAAGAATGCACCTACCAGAACGCACCTACCATCTATTGCCTGAAATAGGAAAACAAAAGCATTGATATCAGCTGTCTATTTCTCAGTTCCAAAACACTGCGTAGGAAGACCATTGTTAAGGATAAAAGAAATGTTCATTTTTCTCAGTATTAGTGTCTTTACAATGACTCCTTTCAAGAGCTGTACAGGTTAATTGCTAATTGATACAAATAATCTGATTTTTTTTTATCAGCTGAGGACTATGAATGTCATTGCAAATCCTCTTATGTTAACTCCAAAGACAAAAGTAGGTTTCTTATCTTGTCCCCTTATGACCACTGTGTATCTTGTACTGTATGCATGTGCCTTTGAATGAAGAACCTTAATGCAGTGGCTTGTGCTGCCAGGATTTTGACAGAATTTTGTTATTTCAAGCCTCCCAGCCATCCTTATAACATAGTACATAATGAGAACACTTCTAAAATAAAGTGTCATCAGAAATGTGATGTGAAGTATATGTTTGTGTAGGTTCATGTACTTCATGGTAATTATGACGCAGGGACACAAAGAAGCTCTATTAATACAATTTCTGAACAAACGTTATCTTAAAAACTTTGGCCCCAGCAGAAAATATGTCACTGAGGTATTTCTCAACAAGTTAAACAAAAAGGAAAAAAACTCCACAAAGAAAAAAATGTGCAATATACAAGCAAGAAAAATGCAAGGGAAGGTGATCCACTGAACAGAATTTCAGCAGTTGACAGTAATCCAATTGTTGTAGTTTATAACATTGATATGAATAGAACAGTGTGTTCACAGTCAGATCAATGACCATTAATCATAGAATGGAAGAATTTAAAGATGAAATAGCCCTGTAAGATCAGTCAGCCTGTCCTCTGCCCACACAGGCTCTCTGAAAAAATATACTATAATTCACTTCATAGCATATAGAATATAGCTTTACTAACATGAACTCCACTGCTTCAACTTTTACAGTACAAAATGGAATTATACCTATTGTTGGAAGTTGTTTAGCTTTCTGTAAAATTTGCCTCTATATAGTCTGTATCTTTTGTAACCTTTTCTTAAATTAATATCTCTCCACAAGATGGTGGCAACAGCTGTGTTAGCCATTTTTTAAACTGGTTTTGAATTTATTTTCTTTCATTTATATGATATGTGAAAAAAATAACATCCCATGTTTTCACTTTTTATTTTTTGCAGTACTCTTTCAGAAATTATGGGGTTTTTTCCATTTCAATTGCACCTATTTCTACTTTAATTTCTGCCTAAGATGTTTACTTATCAATATAAAGTTTAAAAAAAGACATATAATCACAGAATCACAGAATGGTTATAGTTAGAAGGAACCTCTGGAGAGCATTTAGTTCAACTCCTCTGCCAAGGCAGGGTCACCTGTAGCAGGGATTTGAGGTTTGAATCTCTCCAAAGAGGGTGGCTCCATGACCTCCCTGAGCAGACCGTTCCAGTGTTCTACCACATGCAATGGAAGAAGTTTTTCCTGATGCTGAGGTGAAACTTCTTGGGTTTTAGTTTATGGCCATTGCTCCTTGTCCTGTTTCTGGATACCACTGAAAAGAGTCTGGCACTGTCCTCTATCATTATATGTATTGATGAGGTGCCCTCTCAGTCTGCTCTTCTCTAGATTAAATACACCCAGCTCCCTCAGTCTCTCCTCATAAGAGAGATGCTCTACCTCCCAGATCATCTACATTCTGTAGTAGATCCTTCTCTTTCTTGAACTGTAGGGACTGGAATTGAACACAATACTCCAGATGTGGCATCACTAGGGCTGAGTAGAGGGGCAGAATCACCTTTCCTGACCTGCTGGCCACATTCTTCCCGATGCACCCCAGGATACCATTGGCCCTCCTGGGCACAAGGACACAATGCTGGTCAACCTGCCATCCACCTAGACTGCCTGGTCCTTCTTTACATAAAATGTGTATGGAGTATAATAGTATGAGGAGGCAATCTCATTCTAACAGACTGGACTGATGTGCTAAGTTTCTAACTCACTACTACATGGATTAATGAATTCTCTATCTCACAGATTCACTAACTCTTGCATTTATGATCAAGATCATTACCTGCCATAGGTGACAGTGGCATAGGCACAAGTGTATTAATTATGGATCATAGAGTGTATGTCTAGATGGCATTTTTCTGGTATATATAAGGTCCGTTTGAATATTTTTTGAGGCTTTGCTACTGAAAGATTGGGTACAGAATTTCACCTCATTGCTGTATTACCATGGAAGCATAGATTCGGGTCACTTCAGACCGTTGTGATTTTGCATACTTCTTCTCACAAGAGTTATCCAGAGGGAAGATGCACATAAAGCACAATACATTTCCTACAGTTTCTGGATATTTTGAAGTTAGTATTTAAAAGTATTATCTTCATAAGAACATATAAAATCATGGCTTTGTTTATCTAGAAAAGAATATGAAGTCTTATCCCATATCTGAATTATTTACATCTAAGCACAGGAAAAACATGTTCCCCATGGTTGATGAAGGAATGAAAAACCCACAAAAACTCCTTAAGAACAAGCTCTACTGGATCAACAGGATCATCTGCCTCTAGTAAAAGCTACAGCTGATAACTAGGGAAAGCATTTCCTGAATTTACTCCTATCCTTCAACAAGTTGAATATTAGGGCAATCCAGAGCCAGGTGCAGCTTCTGTAACCTTTGATGGATGACTGTTCCATGAAACTATTCAGCCTCCTCTTCAGTCTCTGTAAGTCGTCTTAATCAACAATATGCCGTAGCAAAGAGTTGCACAACCTAACTTCATAGAGGAACACCCTTTGGTTTCTAGCCTGACTCCTACTATTTTAATTAGAATTTTCCATGTTGTAATGTGGAAGAGATACTAGATTCACACCTATTCACCCTTTCCTGATACTCATGTGGCATAACTAGACACAGCTAGCAACTAAGCACCCCATAGCTGGTCTCTCACTCCACATTGGAATGGGGGAGAGAAAAGTGAGAAAACTCATGAGTTAAGATAAAGGAAATTTGATGGGGAAACTGAAAGCTGTGCACATAAGAAAAGCAAAACTAGGAATTCATTCACCATTTCCCATGAATAGGCATATGTTCAGATATAGACAAGAAAGTATTACAGGGCTCCATCACACATAATGGTGACTTGGGAAGACAAATGACATCATTTCCAACATCTTCCTCACCCCTTCCTTCTCCTTTCCTCATCTTTCTATGATGAGCATCATATATATAGTCTGGAATATCTCTTTGGTCACTTGGGGTCAGCTATCCTGACTGTGTCTCCTACCAACTTCTTGTACAACCCCAACCTGCTCACTGGAGGTGCTGTGAGGAGCAGAAAAGGCTTTGACACTGTCAGCACTGCTCAGCAATGACTATAACATCTCTGTGCTATCAACACTGTTTCCAGCACAAATCCAAGACACAGCCTTCTATTATCTACTGTGAAGAAAATTACCTCTACCCAGAGGTAGAAAGCCAGAACATTTTGACATTTGTGTTTTTTTTAGACCTTTATGAATATTTATTTATTTATTTATACAGTTGAATAACAATGTGTTCTGGTTTGGTTTTTTTTCCCTTTCATGATTAGTGCTTAGCACTTAATTTGTACTTTCCCACTACTGAGCACGGAGGTGGCATTTTTGTGGAACAATCTGTTGTAACATAAAGATTTCACTCCTGAGGACAAAGGTCAGGTCAGTGCCCATTTGCTTTATGTGAAGTTTTCCCAGCTGTATCATTTCGCAGTAAATCTGATCTGGATTTTATACACCACATGATTATGCAGTAACTCCTGTAATCTTTCACAGTGGGATTTCCTTCTTCCTGTATTGAATTACCAACAAATTTTATCACCTCATTATTCACACCAATTTTAAGATTACTTCCAAATCTGTTGAAAATCAAGCAAAGACCTTTTTTCATTTTGGAAAAAATATACTTTCATTCCTCACCTCTAAGTGGAAGCTTCTAGCCAATTATTGATCTACTCAAGTAATTATATATTTGTCTCCATATAATATCATATTGTATGACATCATAGATTCCTGCAAAATTTCCTGAAGAAGTTTTAGTAAACAGTCCTCAGTTTATCCATGTTTATTGATGTCTTCAACAAAACCTAAAAATACGTGAGGCATGACTCTTTTTACTAGACATGATGTTAAGTCTTGTGTCATTTATCCTGCTAATACGTGTCCATTAACAACATTCAATATTGCAGCTTTTGATTAATTTGCCATGTACATTTGTGAGGTTTGCTAAATAATACTGTTCTGCAAATCTACCTAATACTTTCTTTAAAGCAGGTATTTGTCATATTTCAATCCTTAGAATCAATGTTGCATTTGTTGTATTTTTGTTGTTTGGGGTTTTTTTTACTATGAAATTTTATAGCACAACTAACATTTAATTTAGATTTCCCTTTAAGTGCTTGGATGGATAAGTGCTTCTGTTTCCACAATTCCGCTAAAGACATTTTTTGTCACTTGGTGCCTTAATTATCTACTGAGACTAGAACCTCTCTGGCTCATTTCTTGGCTCTGAAATGGTCATAGCAGTTTTCATGCATTTTGTAAAACTGCATGTCAGAATCAGGTTTGGTTTTTTGGTTTTTTTTTAATATATTTATCATTTAATACCACAGATATCATGATATTTTTCTTCATTTACAAATACCCTTTTCTTTTTGAAGAATAGCTTCTTATTTTTAAGTAACTCCTTTACCTTATTCTTACAAAATTGTGATTTCTTTTGACCTTCGTTAAATATTTTTGAGAAGTAACACTCATTTTCTGTAGTCTTCTGCTATTGAGTTTTTAAATAATTTATGTGCCAACTGAGATATATAACCTTCCTATCTGATATAAAATTAATACTGTAATATTTTTCCTTTAGGTGTAATTTATTTTATGTAGATTTCATGTAAGTCATTGATAGCATTGCTTTAGTAAAGTGATTCAAATAAAATTTTCTTTAACATACAACACAACTCCATCATTGGCATAAAATAGCCTGTTTTTCCTGGTCACTATGTGTCCTGCTTCTTTATGTTAAGATTACTCTTCCTACTAACTTCCCAATATGTCTCTATCCATTCATTCATAATGGTAATTGTATTTGAAACTATGTATCCTTTGCAATACAGTATGATGCCCAGTTCATCAAGATAAAACAAATAGCATAAAGCTACAGCATAGATTAGGATCCTTTATAGATAGCTGGATTTTCTGGTTTTGTTTTTTAAACACCTTGCCATTTTGGTTCAAGTGAAATTATGAGAAAGTTTCCCACCTGTTTACTGTTTTCTAAAAGTGTGTTATTGTTCCCTCATGCCCAAGACTTCCGTTGATTTCAGCATATTAGAGCATTTGACCAGAATTTTCTCTCCTACATCTAAGTGCTGTCCTTTGTAGATGTATCCTGACAGCTCTTTTAATGAAGTTCTATGCAATTGAGAATTTGCTAAGCCAGAAATACAACCTTATGAAGGCTATCTCATTTTCCAACATCCAAAGTCACAAACCTTCATCTTCACCCCAATTTCAGTATTGTATATATTATTTGAACAACATATGCATTTGAACTAGTATTGTTAAACTTCAAAAGGTCCTTCTACATTATTTTATACATACATTATCACAGTGTGCAATGATACTGGTACTCACTAATTACCTAATTAACCAGGACAGACAATTCAATTATAAATTCTACTTTCGCTCGAAGTGTATAATTACTTTTTTTTCTGATGTGAAGTTGCTTTACACCTTTGACCTCAATTTGAAGGTCCTAAACTAATTATTTTTCTTTGCTAATGAAACAATATGGGCTGAATTTGTCCTTCATTAATGCTTAAATTCTTGTATCAGCTAGTGTTTGGTTATTGAAAGAGGGAAGGAAACATTTAGCATATAGGTTATATGATCTTTGCAGGGGTAACTTGGACTTGTTTTTGAGAGTTGCCTTCACTCTGACTGCAACTGACATGGTAAAACCTTTGGCTTAGCTGTGAAAAACACAAGTGGTGCAAAAATCACTACCGACAAACAGATGTCCAACAAGTCTCAAAGCAATGGCTACTTTCAAGGAACTTCCTCCTATTTTTGTTGTTGCACGGATACCTCTTCAGTCAGTTCAGATCACCAGTCCCTGTTCTATCTCTCCAAATCTCTTGTCCACCTGCATCCTACTAACTGAAGAGACAGAGGCAGAAACAGAGAAGGCATTCATGCTATGCAAGCCCTATTCAACAATAGTGCTGTGTTACCAATATTCTTTTGTTCATCTGCCTAAAATAAAGCAGAATACAGGCTGCTGCAAAGAAAATTAACTCCTCAGATGTGCTCAGTACAAATACCTGTGTTTGGCATAGCAGTGAATTGCATAAACATGTAAAAAACAGCTCTCATCAGCCAGGAGGAAAGTATCTGGGCTGTACTATGAGTCCTCAAAACTCTCAGCAATAAATATCTACTTACATCTCATTTATTTTGTAGTATATAATAATCCAGTTCAATACCACTCTATTTATTTGGAAAAAGCAATATTTTTCCTGAGTAAAAAAAGTGATATTTGCTACAGTCTTCCAAAGTTACTTAATTTTTTTCAAACATCACAATCTATTGTATGGATACATATATATATATATATATATATATATGTATTTTTTTTCCTCACACTCTTTGCTTCTTTTCTGGTCTCCATGAGAAGTATAAACATCTCTGTATAGTAATATTTTGCAAGAGAGCAGTTTGAATTAGAAATATGGATATCAGGGACCTATTGTTGTTCTAGAAAGAAGACATTTAAACTATAAGGTAACCATCAAAATACATTATTTCCTATACCCAAAAATAGACTTAAAATACCTATTCCAGAAAAAGGTATTATAAATATGCCAGATATTACTAATGTTTATTCCTAATGGTATTAATATTCTCATTTATATTTATAACTTTAAAAAATGAACCATCTGTCTCACTATCTGTAGGAGACCAGATTAGAGTAGCCATAATATGATTCATTTTCAATACAAATCACTACTGGTTAATTATAATGTGAAGTCTCTACTGGAAATGGAGCAATTATTTCAATGGTACTTATAATGCTAGCAAGCCTGACAAATTTATTTTTTTCCTTTGGTTAGTGAACTATGGACTTAAAACTAACTCTCCTCATTAGAATATGGAGAAAAAACAAACTCACAATTCCTCACTAATTCTGCTTCTCCTAAACCAAGCTCTTTTTTATGCCAGTTGCTCAAAGATAGTTCAGACCATCTAGTTTCTTAAAGAAAAAGCTCTACAAATAACTCCCTAATCTAGTTGTCCATTGTGATTTCTGCACTACATTTCTTCTTGTTAATAAATGTTAACATAGGTGCCCTATGCAATAAACCCTGCATTCTAATAATGCAATTTCAGAATTTGTTCCTAGTTCCTCTTACCTGTCACTACTGTTTTCCCACTTCTCTGATTTTTGACAGTTGGAAACTCAAATTATGTGCCTGCCCCATGTCTAAGACACAAAATTAAGTTTTGTCTGCATTTGATTTCTCTGCAGGTGAAAGAAAAGGTGTGGCTTCAAACCAGCTGAGTTCAACAGGTTCAGAACACAACAGTGTTCTTACTTCAATTTTAACCTGGTTCAAGCCAGCATAATATATATGAACCACAGCCGGAATGATTTAAACTAAATATGAACTAAAGAGTGTCTATTCTGATTGAAAATACAGGTAGTGACCTCATCTCTAGTCTGTTTTCAAGACTCAGATTAATAAATAGAACAAAATTATAAAGAAACTAGGAGGATAGTTGCATGTCTCTTTATGGTTTTTTCTGTAGTTGCAAAGAAAAGTGCCAGAATGGGGAAAAGAGAAGGAGAAAGAGAAAGGGAAAAGAAAGACAGAATGAAAGGAAATTTAGAGAAAATTGTTTTTGTGGTGACATAAGGAGAAAAAGAAATGGAAGAAAAGAGCAGTTAGAAAACCTTGAGTGTGTAATTCATACTACGAGTGAGACCACTAGTTACAAGGATCAGGAAAATTAAAATGTCAGCTCAGGGGAGAATACAGAGGATATTCTGTGTTCATTAATTTCTAGTCCAGTGCACTGCCATTGTTTTCTGAAGCTAAGACTTTTGCGAAGAATATATAAAGCCTCCCTCATATATAAAAAGATTCAAGACATCTTCTCAAGAACTCTGCTTCCTCACCAAAAAGAGATTATTCTACATAGGGGCACAAAGCATCATTAAAAGGTCTGGGATTTTCACTGCTTCATCGTTATTTAGTAGTGTTTAATATAGAGATATTATAGTTATATATAATATATAGCTATATATAGCACTATATATAATATATATATTAGCTATATATTATGTATAGCTACATACAGTAGTAGTAGTAGTATTAATATACGTAGCTATATATTGTAGTGATTAATATTGCAAAACAGAGACAGAATGGTCATTTCTTATTCATATTTTGTTTGAAAATTGTTCAGATATGTCTTTTTAATGCACATGTTGACCACTTCTTGATGTTAATTAACTTTTTATTTCTGTTGCAGTTCAGGGTTTCCTGCCTTAGAGTGTGAACCAAGAATATGATTGTGTTTTCTTATGCTAACTTCACTTTTATGTTAATCATGAGGGAAAGACCATGGATGTTGTCTATCTGGACATTGTCAAAGCCTCTGACATTGTCACCCACAGGGATTCTTTGAAGACATCCATAGTTTGGACAGATGAGCTGTTCACTGAGTAGAACCTGTGCTCCCTTTTCTCCAGGCTAAACTACAAAAGCTCCTTCAGCCACTTCTCATAGGAATTGTTCTCTAGAGGTTTGCTGCCCTTCTCTGGATGAGATCCAGCACCTCAGTTTGTTTCTTATAGTGAGGGTCCCAAAAGGGTACACACTGAAGCCCATTGACCCAGTCTGCCCATAATCCTCTGCTGAGCCTTCCTACCCACCAACTGATCAGCACTCCTGCCCAGCTTGGTGCAATCTGCAAGTGGACTGAAGGTGCATCCAATCCCCTTGGACCAGGTCATTGATAAGGATATTAAGCAGAACTGGTTGCAATGCCAAGCTCTGATGAACACCACTTATGACCAGCTGCCAACTGGATTTCAATCATTCACCACAAGTCTTTTGGCCTGGCAATCCAGTCAGATGTTTCATGCAGAAAACTCTCTTTTTTTCCTGAGTTCCAGTGAAAGGTCTCTATTCAACTGCACCAGCTGTTCTTACCAGCTTGTCTTTTGGCACATGGGGTTGGTGCGCTCCTGCACCTTTAAGATTTCCTTCTTGGAGAATGTCCTGACTTCCTGGAATCCTTTACCCTTCAGGACTGCCTCCCAAGAGAGTCTCTCAACTAGACTGCTGAACAATCCAAAGACTGCCTTCTGGACATCCATTGTAGCACTTCTGCTGATCCCCACCTTAGTTCTGTGAGAATCAAAAACTTTATTCATGGTTGTTATGCTCAGGATGGCTTCCCAATATGACTCACCACTCCTTCCCATGCACAAAAACAGGTCCAACAGGGCACCTTCTGTAAGTGTCTCACTCACCACCTGTGTTAGGATCTTATTTTCCATGCACTCCAGGACCATCTTAGACTGTCTCCTCTTTGTTTTATTTATTACAATACTGTATTAGGAAAACATGTATCTTTTGAAAACAAAAACAACAACAAAAAACAACCCAAAAACATATGGTAGAGTTTTTTATAGAATTTGTTATACATGTTACATATGCATATGTTTATTGTCTATATAAAAACATATGTGTGTATTTAGGTACAATTCAAATTCCTTTTTGGATGCATTATACAATCAACTCAAAAGATATTAATGAAATACCAGGTGATAATACAGGAGCTTCATTCACTTAATGATATCTGGATCCTTACTACCTTTAAACCACTGCAGTACTGTTCAGCAGTCAGGATGAAGTAGCAGATGAAATCATTTATCACCCAAAGTGGTGCTTGTTTTGTGAAAATCATCTTTTCCTTAACTCTCCCCACAACCATGGGCATGACTGTTGTTTAATCTCCCTCATATAAGGCATGACAATACAGGAAACATGTAGGGCAGTGCTTACCATTGCTCCTTCTTTAAATGGCCAAATGAAAGGAGATTGAAAAGAGCATTTATTGTTGTATTTTCTTAAATGGTTGAATCAGTTCTCTCATTCTAATTAAGCCACTGAATTTCGGGACAAAGCATACTCTGTCCTGCTTCATTTGTTCCCTACTGGCATTCCAACTCAGCAAAACACTTTCCTGTGGAATTATATTCACTGAAAACTATCATGCCTTGCTGGATCAAAGGTATTAAATCTTGTTTGAAATTTATTGAATCAACTTGTACTCTGAAAGAGGTTTGGCCTTCCAAAATATTCTACACCATATCAGAACCCTTTTTTTAATTTTCTCTTTACTATGCTTTTCTAATCTTACTCCTTTTATACCTCATAAATTTCCTGACCTCTACTGCTTCATTTAACATCAGGCAGTGCTGTGTTTAGTACACACAGTACAAGCCAGGCTTTTTTATTTGTATTTACAAAGGAGTTAAAGGGAAAGCTTTGTGAGGACATAACAATTTATTTTCTCTCTTATCATCTTGCTCTCCTCTCCTCATGCTTTTAAAAATGTTTGTTGGGGTTTTTTTTAATGCTTTTTCCCCTCCTGAAGGAGGACACTTATTAACCAAAATGCTTTGAAAGTTTTGTGAAATTTGTCATTACTATGTCTTTAGATTATTGTTGCTGTGGGACTATGTTTCACATCAAAGTCCTATTATTTCAATTATGTGTTTGTTTACCACAGTTAAACCACTCATACTTATACATTTTTACATTTAAACCACTCACACATTTTTACATTCTTTTCCTGCTTTAATAGAATCAGAAAAAATCTTCAGATTCTGAGAAATCTAAAATATTTGATGTCAGCTTTCACACCTGAACATCTGTGGTGCAAATGGTGGCAAGCCAAATGGCAAAAAAAAAGATCACAGCATCTAACCTAGTTTATAATGCCAAATAAATCAGCATCATAAAGTAGATAATAACATTTTCTTCCTTAAAAACTGTATGTTCTTGCTCTCTCAGAATCCTGACAACCATGAAGAGGAAGCTAAGCTGAGTTCTGGGGTGCTGTTCAGAGTTCTGTGATTCTGTGCAAGTGAACACCAAAAATACAGCCTAGACCTGATGTATTTTCCAGTTGTATGGCTCATGTTCTCTATGATATGAATTTGAAATCTAAGCAGTCATCAGGTCATGTGTCTTTAGCAGATGCTGTTAACATGAGATGTTCATATATATGTGTATAACAGAATAACGTAGATGTTTTCATGTTTCAACAACAAAAAGTTCATGTTCACAAGAAGAACACAACATGAACAAGTCAATACAATGTTTTTCATTAGTTTGGTGAAAAGAATACTGTCCACCAGCTAAACCTGAAAAGGAGAAGCTGATGTTAAAGCATTATCTGTTAACTGAGTTATCTATATACAGCTCATCTAAAGTTATTTCAGACAAGTCTCATATGCATCTAGGAGGAAATTATTAAATTGCCCTGTGACATTACCCAAACACAAAAAATCTCCTCCTAAAACTCTGTAACTGCCAGGAGCCTAAGTTAAAGGTAGAACCAACTCAAAAGAACATTTGTAGAGAACTTTGCAAAACCCTGGTAAGACATTTTTGTATAGCAAAGTTTTCTTTCATTGTAATGCTTGCTTACAACTGTGGAGTTTTCTGCATAAAAATCCACTTGCATTAGAAATATGTAATAAGACTAACAGGTATTTCATTGCTTCCATCACTATACACTCCAAAATTTATATTGTCACATGCCAAAAAGAATAATTAGGATACATACCAAACTGCAGCAGGCACAATTTAAAAACTGCATGCTTACTGACTGTATCAAAAATTATGTCATAGGGCTCATTCTCTCACTTCTACTATTTAGCTTTAAAAGTACATTTGCTAAAAAGAAAGGTAAAGTGATACAATTTAGGCAAGTCAAAACTCAGGGACGAAATATTAAACAGTTTAAATTCTAGTGATACTACAGCCTATTAAACTAATTGCAGTGAGCTAAAATATGGACAAAAATTAAAGTCACTCTCCGTGTGAGGAGTAATATAAAATTAATCGCAACAACAATAACAACTGAAAAAAACAACCATGAATCCTTAGCTGAATAATTTCTTTCAGAAGCTAAACAAAAAGAACAAAAAACTTAGACCTGATTTGTATATTTTAGCAGTAATCTGCAAGCTGATGGAGATGTCACAAGGCTGTTATATTTATTTCTTCAAATGACTGTAAATCATAAAATCATAAAATGCTTGTAGATTGAAGACTAATAACTGAACATAAAAAAGTCTTATTGCCTTCTAACCATATGCACACATGCTAGATACTACTAGGACTCCACAGAGATATCTAAAAAAATCTAAAAAGAAAGTGCCTAAATATAGATTGTTATTTTCAAATAATAATATAAAGTTGATATTTCAGAAATCTTGATTTTCATTTGGATGCTGACCAATTTTTTACCTTTGAAATTGCTGAGAATATATACTGGAAATATTTTAGATATCTGAGGAATGAAACAAACACATTTGGCAGAGCAGGTATACAATCCAGCAAATAAAGAACTTTCGAATGGGATGACAGAAAGAATTATTTGTCTAATTAACTCAGGCCAAGAAAATATGTGGCATTTAAGAATCTGAACAATCTTTCTGGAAGAAGATGTATTTAGATTCACAGTAGGTGAAAATAAACTAAACACATAAACTAGTGGTAAAAGCTTAAATAACTACTTGAGTTTCCTAAGAAATTTTTGGTCTTGTATAAAGCTAAAGGGATAGTTTTTATATTGTCTTTTTAATACATTGAAACATCTCTTTTTTATTTTATTTTTTTTTATTTGAGCTTCATGAATGGGAAATATTTGTTGCATTGAACATACATGGCATTAATAAATTTTAGATAACAGGGTGGTCACTGCAACCTTTATTTTAATTCCAGATTTCTGAAAGAGAAATTACTAGCCAGAGCATCAAAAGAATTCAACAAAAATGCAAAATCCTCTATTAGCTAATGCTACCCAAATTAGGACTGTAGTCTGTGACTTTCAGTCTGTAAATCCTTGAAGTCTTATCTATGTTACAGTTTGGAAATCACATCTAATGAGTGTAACAGATTTTATAGCTATTAGAGTAACTGCATCTTCTGCTGTTTTCTGGTAAACCATCAAGAAAATGCTTCCATTTAATAATAGGCACATAATTCTATGGATATTATGATTTTGCATGAGATTTGAAAGCACTCTAGATTACTTCAGAAAAACAGTCTGTTATTAGAATTAACTGGACACAATCATGACAATGTAGGAAGTTTTGCCAAATTCTACCCTTAGTTACCTCCATGTAAAGGTACAGTACTTTTGTCAAAGTAAATTTATTTTAGACTTACCCTTCCAGAATGTAAACTGTGCTTGGTATGATGACAGGAGGTTTCGTCCAACAGGAAGAATTGAACAGGAGAGACAGCACCTTGATGAATCCACTCCAGGTTATTCCACTCTCAGATACACATGGTATAGCTAATGGGTAGTCAGTATTTTTTGCCATACATAAATTTAACTCTTAGGAAATTCAGCTTCCATCAAATTGCTGAACTGAGTTAAATTGATTACTTTGCACTTCTAAACACTCTTGATTTAGCAGATCCCGTGTGTAGTGAACCTGTAGTGAATTTGGAGCTTTATTTTAAACTGAATCTGAACTGTAGCACTAAAAAAAACCAAAATTAACTTGATTTTGTGAATATTAACTTGATTTACAATACCCAAAGAGATGCCTTCAACTTATCCTCAAAGAAAAGAATGTTTTCAACCATCGGATTTTCAACCATGCACAAATGACTTGGTTATTAAGCAGGTTTCACTTATCAATATGCAATATATAATACAAGTGGAGACACTTTAAAGACAAGAAAAAGAACGTATTATGTTGGCATCTTCTCAAATCTGGATTTTTTTTGTGTCTCAGATGTTTTGACACAATTTTCATCACTAGTTAATATCATTGCTGCCTCACAAAGGTCTTGCTGTGCCTTAAAATTGTCAGTGTTGTATTTTACTTCAATCATGCTGGGAAAATTGTAACTACTGTAAAAGCACAATTAATATCAATATAAAAACTCATCATCTCATAGAGACTGAAAAAGTGCTTTTGGCAGCAGTAAATACACCCTTTCAAAATATATAACTATACTGGCAGCAAGGTATGATTTGGTTTATCCAGAAGCATATTTTCAATTGATATTAACAGTGTTCATTAAGTTTTGAGGGGCTACACACCCAGAATACTCAGCAGGATTCTAGTGTATTATGAATAGAAATTTTGACTTGAAAGTGCCAGAAAATCCAGGTAAATATACAAACTTAGGGGTACAGTCTGGACAAATCTGTAAGGAATCATTAGTTTCCATGCTTTGTTGCTAATCTAACATATATGAACTGTATCTTTTATGCAGCTGTGAAATCTTAAACTGACTCCAAAATCAAAAAAATGCTTACACAGATCTAGGTCAAATTTAGCCAAATCTCAAGAGTATTAAAAGGGAGGCTGTGATTACACTTTCCAGTCCTGATTAATTTATAGAGAAATTACTGTGCTATTACTGCAATTTAGAAACATATTGATAACCTTCATGAACCAGTTTTCAGAAAGCCCTCAGAAGTCTGTGCTGTAATGGTGAATAACAAAAAATTATATATTCTTACTCTGTAATTTGAGAACTGCTATTTCCTTTCTGTATCTTCTGTCTTTTGATATATCACTATACATCACAACAGATACTTTCAGCAAAGTATTAGTAACTGCTGAGATAGGCAAGAAACAGTGCTCTGGGATGGACCAGGGGAATTTTTTTTTTACCATATGGAGGTCAACGAACCTCTTGTTAAAAGTAGATTTTCTCTAACTTCTTACTCCTTTTGTCAGTATGTACCAGTATGCCTTTATTTCTTTTGTGGAAAATCTCTTGACCCTTAAAAAGTAAGGCCTGGTTCTACTGATAAGCAAAGCAGCTTTTAAAATACTATATTAGTAGTGAAACACAGCTTTTCTGACAGTTTGATGCTGTAAGGATTAAAGTGACAGATTCTTTTATCATAGTAGAACTCATCTTATTGGTTAGGAGACAGATGAATTTTAATAAAACGTGGGAGCAAAAAAATCATGTACAAATACTAGCTTGACATTTGTTCTCAGCAAAAAAGAGAGATGGTATGTTTCTCAAATAAAGGCAAAATACAACACACTTCAACACATAAATACACTTGTGAAAAATAACAGTACCCATCATGTTTAGAAACTAACTGAGAAGAAAAATCAATCAGCATGTATTACATGGACACTGGAACTCTTCTTGCTTCTGCACCAAAGGAAGTCTGAGAGCATTGGGAGTTTTTAAAGCCATGTTTTTGAGTCCTAGTAAACCTTAATTTTACCTCCATGATGGCTTATGCAGAAAAGCATTAAAATAAACTCTTTTTCAATTTTTGATTGTTTTTGGTGTTTGCCACATTTCTGTTCCTTTTTTTCTTTTTTTTTTTTTTTTTGCCTTGAGATTGATTTTGATTATTTCTTCAAAGATTGAAAATGTGCTTTATAGAAACTAAAATTCTGAGAAAAAATGTGCTGAAAGAAAGTTTTATGCCCAAACAGTGTATTCTCCATTAAGCTATCAACCTTGGCACTTGTAAGCACTGAAAAAAACATCAGACCAGAATGCTGTCTTTTCTTCAGGAGAGTACAAATACTGATTTCTTGGAAATTTGGTCACGAGCATGGTAACATGTCTCTAGCTATCTCGCACTCCCTTACTTCGGCACTGGCACCTCGCAGCATCACTACAGGTTCTGCAGTGTTAAATCCTGCCACATCTAATAAAAAGAAATAAAAATAAATAGAAATAAAAATCTAATAAAAAGAAGAGCAAGCAATGTTCTGAGCTTTCTAATCCAGATCAGATAATGGCTAGAGCCACTTTAATCTCCCAACTTCACTTGAAACACCTGGAAAAAACAGCATCAAAATGGTCATGAAGCCAGACCATTTGGTTTAATTTAATTTTCATTATTTCTTCTTCTCCTTTTGAGTGAACTTCAGTGTTGCTATTCATCTGAATAATATACAATGTCAGGCCTTCAGAAAGTAGTAAGATTTCATGTTCTAGGACATAAAATAATCTGACATTTCAGATAAATTTAAATAAAAACTATTTTCAATTTTTGGGATAGGAAAATTGTAGAAACTTATACATCTTAGTTTTTTGTTTCTTTATTTATATATGATTATCTCACAGTTACAAGAAGTCAAGCAGACTTCTCAGTTTTATTAGCTACTCACTTCTGGGCAATGCAGGCAGTGACTTACTTGGGTGTTTTTAATTCCAGTTCTTACTACATTATTGATGAGTAACTCACATTGTTTGACTGCTTCTTAGTGCACACTCATTTGCTTGCACTGGGACACAGGAAAATGGTGTTTAAAGCTCTTGTAGCCAGAATGTTCACTAATAAATGCTCTAACACTTGGAAATAATTTTCAATTTAAATAGTGTATAATTCCACAAAGCAATGGCATTTGGCTGGCTGAAGGATACAATGTATAAGTCCCTTGCTGATATTTATGTGCCCTGGCCCTGATGAGCTCAGAATTCAATCGGTGATATGGGAGCCTTTTATTTCTACACGTATGACTCTCAGCCAAATGCTGTAGATGAATTAAGCTGATAGCTTAAGAAGAATTTTGTTATTCTATTTGTTTAGGAAATATCAAAAAAATATGGGATTAGACATTACTCAATGGTGAAGTGCAAACTGTGTTTGTCAGCCCTTGAAAAACAAGACAAGTGGTATCTTAGACCTGGAAAGGAGAAGGGAAAAACTGCTCTTTACGGATTCTCAAAGCCATGTTTGTCCTTCAAAAAGAGCAGATTAGTGAGGGGTCAGACTCATTGAATTGGACAGTGCCCTCCATGCTTCAGGAAGCTGAGGAGCTGATACATGCGCCCTATAGGGAGGTCATAAGAACCACTCATGAAGTATGTTCCAGTTTTTAAAAACCGAGAAAGCAGGAAGATGACAGTCCCTGAAATCTTATTTGAGGTGCAGAGAATGGCAATCTGTGTACTGCTTTTCAGTGAAACTCAACCGTACCCTAAGAGATAAGTAACTTCTGCTCTGAAATCCAAGGGGCTCAATGGGACTCAAAGGCATTTTATAGAAGTTAATCAGAAAGGCATTATAACATTCAAAATTATGTTTATTTTATAAAAAAAAGTTCAAAGTGTAAATCTGACATGTTTTTTACCAAATGTTGAACTAGAACATATTCTATGAATTTTTGGTAAATGTTTTGTATACTTCAAATTATCTTTATTATAGAAAATACTTTATATGTCATTATTGTTTGCTCAGAGTTTCTTCAAGTACTTATCATAGCTTTTAATGAACTTGTTTTTCCTAATGCAAGTTTCAAATAATTATAACATTGATATTATGTTTATCCATTAAAGCAATTATACCTTAAAAAATGCCAAAAGTATTTTCCTGTTGTCAAAAAAAGTTAAAGTAGGAGTGAATCTAAGGAGTCTTTAGTCTGACATATTTTCGGTAGGTTTCTCTGATGTTATTTTATGTCTCAATGACCATATATGACCAGTCTTACAGTCTGTCCTTTATACTCTTTTAGTGTAGGTTTTCTATTCCCTGTTGTTTCATCATCAGTTGCTAACACAGGAAGCACTCCCCATTTGTAATACACTTGGCGTAATGATTTAATATTCTTTGTGAGATGCCAAGAGTTCATCTCATACTTCCTTGGAATTTTGACAGCAACCATATTGCTCTCATGTGACGAAAAATATCAATAAATAAAAATGACCTTTTCTGTTCATCTAAGGTGTAATGAAAGCAAAGTATTCAGCCTACAAACACTCAGGAAAAAATCTTATGATCCACCGTATGCCTTGTGCTTATAATTTTCATGGCAGAACTGATTTGTTATGAGACTTTTTATATCTGTAAAGTGGAAACTTTTTTCTCACAAGGCGTCTATTTCTCTATCTCATTTGTTAAAATATGCTAAGCTCCCAATAAATCAGACAGACAACTGATTTCATGGGTTAGTGAGGGTGAAAATGGCAATTTTAACACTTTATTGTAAATTAATGATGAAAATCTCTTAACACAAAAAAACCTTTATATACTAAAAGCTCCTCAATGTCTCCTGAAAGCAAATTTATAATGAATATTAGGAATAGTAATGAAATTCTGCCTAAGAACAATATTGACATTTCTGTTTTAAAATATAATGGCAATTCAAGATAACCTTCAAGCAATCTTTTTATAAACTGGAAATACATGCATGAAGGTCTGCTTCTGTATTTGATGTAAGAGCATTACCATATTAAATCAGATACTATTGCCTCAGGAAAGAGCATGTTAGTATTATCTATGACTTTTTAAACTAAGTGACAACCTGATTTACATGGTATACAGCTTTATAGTAATTCCAGTTTAGTTAGGACGTTATCCCATTTCCATTAAAGGCAACTTAATCTCTCATGGGAAGCTTAAAGGAATCTGGATGAAACGGCAAGTACTAGGATAAAGCTCCAAGGTAGAAAAAATCTTCATTCAGAACAAAGCTGAAACACATCCTTAGCTCTTTGATGAAGGCTAAGTGCATACTCAAATGTTGTCTGTATTTATTTGCGACAAGGTATCATGAATATATTTTTATATGTTCTTTAAGGATTAAATTATAAGAATACAAACTAAGAAGGAAGTCTGTAACAATTTAAAATAAGAGATTACATAGAAATTAAGAAGAAAGAAAGAGAGAGACATTTTAAGAACTATGTAGCTACCTTGGTTTTTTCTATCCTCCTTAATAGGTCTTGCATTAATAAGATGCTCCACTCTGACTTCTTTCAACATATCATGCTTCCTAAATATTCAAAGCTGACCATGGAGAAAACACTAAAGAGGCAGTCACTTCTCCATCATATCAGTGGTATTGGTCTTGTTTGTCCTATATTTTGCTCTGATGAAAAGCTTCATACTCTGCCATTATAGTTCTTCAAAAAGATTAAACTTAAAATATGTAACATCAAAGTGGCAGTCAGGAATGGTCTATCATATAGGAAAAGACAATACTTTAACAATATTTAACTAGTCCAGGGAAAGAAAGTATTTTCATTACAAGTTTTTAAAGGAAGATAAACAAACATTGAAAAAACCAAAAATATTATAGCAGAAAGTCTTTATATTTGTGGATTACCTGGCAGCGAGATAAAACATAACATATACATGCATGCATATATATCTATATCTATATCTATATCTATATCTATATCTATATCTATATCTATATCTATATCTATATCTATATCTATATATATCTATCTATCTATATATCTGTACACACGTACATACATATTTACACCTTTTAAATAAAGCACCAGAAATTTGCTTAATTCCATTAGGTATTAGCACTCTTCAGTTAGTTTTGCTTGTTGCCTTGTGTCTGTCAAGGTTGTCAGGGACAACAGTTAGAGACATGCCCAGGAGACTATTAAGAGGAATAATTCATAACTCATTTGAACCAGTGGAGCTCTTGACTTATGTCTCTGTTCAGAGATGAAGACAATCTTTTATGTTGTCAAAATCTTGTAATTAAGTTAACTTAATATCTCTAATAAAGAACAGTACATAATTATTAAAGATGTAATACATATGTTTTAAATATTAATTTTAAATATATTTTTTTTCCTTCCTCCTATCCTATTTTATTTACACTAAATGAATGATAACAAATATCCAGACCTTTATGCAATTACACATCAAAAGTTGAACATTTTCATAACATTTCATTTTGGAACGAGCTTTTATGGTTAAATAAAGACATTCATATAGAAAATATGAAACAACAACAAAAATCAAAAAGGTTTTAAAAAAAGAAATAAGATTGTGACAGACTCAAAATTAATGTAGTTTCTACAGACTTCACTCAATCATTAAAATAGTGTTAAAGACCAGCAATGATTCTCCCACATAAAAGCACATTTAGAAGCTATATTTTTGGGATGAGTAGTAATGCAAAATCTCTTAAAAGTTTTCTTCATATAATCTTAATCTTAAAGCTATACTTCCATACTTCTTTCACACAGTTTCCCGAATCAGTCCTTAAAATCTAAGTTTATATAACAGTGTATTATCTTGTATTTTCTTAAATGCATTGTAGTTAATATGAAAAAAACATATATATAACACCATCCTTGTGGATTTAATATTACAACCTTTGCATCCACCATGCAAAGCTGCTGCTCTTTTTATGAGAAAGAAACAATTTCTTATATGTGTGGCTGCACTGGTAACCTGGGGTAACCTGCTGAAAGAAAACAAAACTTCTTCAGAAAATTTTCTCCCTTTACATTAAATCTTCCTTAAATTTAAATTTTGCTTCCATTTACTCTTCTCTACCCATGTAGTATTTCAGGTAAACACTGGAAATCTTAGGTGAGGTATCTGCTTGATATAAAGGAAATCTAAAGGAAAGTGCAAAGACTGTTGTATGAGATGCAGGTTTGGGCTCCACAGATGGAGACGAATTTGGCACAGAAGTACCACAAGCTCTCTTGAGAAGAAAAAGACTGAACTTTAGCTGGTCATTTTTATTTAGTCCTACAGCCTCATAGAGACAGACACACATTCAGACTAATGTTTTCAGTGATGCAGTGGTTATTCCTTCCCATCTTACACATAAACTGTGTCGTAAGAGTGCTGATGTGCCACGGTCTGTGCTTTGAGAAGAATCAGAAATGCAGGCAGTGAGAAGTTCCAGCTTCTAGGATTCTGCACACTTTCAGACTGTGCTGTCTTCTGGCCCTTAATGAAGGGTCTTCCCCACACCTACAGTTCAATAAATAAGTGCAACTTTGGTTATCCTCCTGCCACAGGTTATCCACTTTTATATGGGTAAAATTAATTTCATCCTTTCTGTGTGTGGGTACTTCATTCAATTACTATACTGCTTTCTGCAACTCAGAAATCTGGGGTTTCCCCTGCTCTTTCAGCTATTTTCTTCCACTTTTACATCCCCCATCCTAATAATTGTCTATGTCTGGTTGACACAGAATTCCTTTCACGAAGCTGGCAAGAGTAGTCAGCAGCCTCTAAAGAACTGTCACCTCTGATATAAATCTCTGAAGCACCTTCCATTTATCTTAGTCAGTGTAAACTGAACTACAGTAACTGATTTTTTTTACCCTGTGTTTTCAATGATCTCCTGGCCATTTCAGATCATTTAGAACTGAAAAGTCTAACAATGATGTTGAATTGTACAAGGATTTGACTTCTTTTTGTCCTTTAATTGTAATTTTAATGATTAAAATGTGGGCAATAAATTCACACATTAGAAAGCAAAATGACTACTTATTTGTCAGGAAGGAATTTTTCTCCTATTGTACATGCCTTTTACAACACTTATGCAATTTGCTAGATTGGTTGGTAAGCATTTCAGGGTGGTTACTTTACAGGGAAGCACAATTCAAAACAATATGCTGGCCTTGGACTTCAGTTCTGTTGTAATTCACTGCAGTTTAAACATACAAATGGCCAAAATGAATGCAATAAATGTTCCTGTACTTAAGATCTATGCCTAAAGAATAGAAGAACTGTAATTGCCTAAGTAACAGAAGAAGTTCTTTTCTTATCCAGAATATTTCCAGTCACATTATAATACCCCAGAATTTAATGACCCTTTATGGATATCTAACAAAAAGTTGTCCAGTCTCCGCTAGAGCCCAGCATAAGTTAAAATTTTTACATCTACAGGAATCAACAAATTTCAACATCAATGAATGTCAGAGGCCTAATATTCAGTCTTGAAAAAAATATTGCCATTTGTTTTGTATACAGCTCCTTTCCAGCTTTTTTTCATGTGCTTCAGCGTATAAATAAATTTAAAAAAAAGCTTGTTCAAAGGTCTATGGGCTTGTCCATGTCACTCCTGGTTAGACACTGCTATCATAAGTCCCTCAGATATCTTTCTTTACAGGAACAACCTCTCTCCCTCTTCCCTCAGGTGAAGACTAATTTCTCATGTAAAAACAACTATAAACTTGATAGACATTATTGTCTGCACCCAAAACTTTTACAGTTTTACTATGTGCTTCTGAGAGAAGGGGAGGGGAAGCAAGAGAGTAAAAACCCAATAATGCATACTGTAATCAATATATTGGTAGACATTATACATAGGAATATAATCTCTGTTTCAGTTTATTTCCTTTTCTCACTTACTGTTAATATTTTTTTTTGACTCAACACTATCAGATTTTCCTATAAAATTAGTGTGACTAATGTCACTAAGTGTGACTAAGTCTTATGTCTTAATGAAAAAGATCACCTCATTTTGTATGTAAGTTGGGTTTTGCTTTTTCCTTATATGGATCATGTTATGTTACGTCCACTTCTGTTGAATTTCACTGGCCATTTTATTGCCTTGTCACTCAGAATCAAAGAAGTTCTTCTGTTTCCTACAAGTGACCTTCACCGCTACTCCCAAAAAACTTTGCTGTAGTAGCAAACTTTCTAAGTCCACACGTGAGCATTAATTATGACTCTTTGGTTGCTCAGCTTTGTTCTATGACTGTGACCAATTTCACTGAAACTCTTTAAGAAGTTCTACTTAACAAAATCACTCGATTTTTGCTTTCTCAAAACCCTGAATATTTTTGTGAAGCTTTACAAAAAAGAAGTTAGTTTTATGTGAGCAAATCACATTTAACTGAGTGTCATTAATTGTGTCATTAACTATGGTTTTACTAATTTTCCAAGTACAAATGTTGCCATGCCTTCCCTGAATCTTTTCTAAAACCAGTGACACCACATTTTCTACTCTCCACTTGCATTAAGGAACTCTTAAGAAAGTGATGACACACATCTGCTGTGACTCAGTTTGGAAGCTTTGAATAAATACAGTTTGGTTATGATTTGTACTAACATTCACTCTGTTTAACAACAACATCTTCCATAACCTCTATTGCAGTCAGTTCCTTTGAGAAGTTGCCCACCAGGAAAAATTCAACCATGAGAATATTCTCAGTTTCTTTGTGAATGCTAATGAAAAGGGTTCATTTTTCTTCTGTGTCTTATCTTCTCTGAATACTTTGAATTTGTTTAATAGCTTAATCGTCAGTAAGTCCTACAGACTACTGGAAGGCTTCCTGCTACTGACTTGTTTAACAAAGATTTATTAACAGGTTTTTGTTTTTTTTTTCATCAGTTAGCTGTTCCTCCAACATTTTTTGGCCTTTTTTAATGCATTGGTTTTACATTTAATCTGGCAGTGTTTCTTGGAGTCTTATTTCATGTTTAATTTTTATGTGAACTTGAGCTCAGCTTTCTGAAAGAACAGTTCTTATATGTAATAACATCCCTTATCTTTCTATTTTCTCTCTCCTGTCTGAAAATTTTCTGTACAGGCAGTGTTGTTTGCCTTGTAATATCAAATATGGAATTCTACAACAGCCTCCACACCATAAAGAGTTGAATTTTCCCATTTTCTTCTTAACAAGATGTCATATTGTTATATAGCCTCCATTGTAGCCTAGAAAATATCCAGGCAGCATCAGCATCCTAGGTGTATAATCAGTATTACAGATCAAATACTACATTTTTTTTTCTATTTAGGCCCTAAATAATTTCATTATGTACAGCATTTGATACTAGTTTGGATATATAGTTAATTAGTGTGATTCGATTTTAAGGTCTCTTGACACCTAATAAATATTCTTCCATCACAGCTCAGGCCAAATCTGTCATCCTGATGTTCCCGTATGACACCAACTGACATTATTCCACCAAGTTTCCAATATGCCTACTATGTCAATTGCTGCATTTGGGGGAAAACATCCAAAATTTCCTTACCTAATTATTTAAAATCTGGCATTCATGAAGAAGCATGCATAATGTAGTGTTGGCTATTCTTTTGCAAACTATATCATCAGAGTTGTCTTTTTATCTATTTAATTATTTTTGTTCCCTGACATGTATGTCTTTTAAGCAAACCAAATTTCCATGCTTCCTCAATAATAAAATAAAAGCACTATCCTAAGGCATTTATCTCTATCTACTTGCCATTCCCCAATCTTCATGTAATATACATGGAAGATAGGAACAAAGTCTTCGTAAAACCTTTTCTTCACATGTATGCAAATGAACCAAAATATAAAAGATCACAGAAAATCCTCAGTGTTTAAGAAAATAAGGGAAATTCACAAACATCTCTGAAGACTCCATTTTAGTTTTCAAGTATTTCCAAAACTATTAGAAGTATCTGTGTGTACATGTGTGTTTATCAGTATTTTCATAGCTTTAGAATCTTTACTTTTTTATTAAATCATCACACATAGATTATTAGAAGTAGTAGACAAAAATAAGAAAATTAATTTTCAAGTATTGTTGTCTATCTCTTCAAAGAGGAATGAAGGCCTTACAGGTAAGTTTGGAAAATATTTCTGCTTTCCTCTGTTGTTCCTGTGAATACTGAAGCCAGTTTTACCGAAAAATTAAGGAAAGTTCATTTCTCTAGGTCTTTTCCAAATAAGAGTAAAAATTGGAGTTATTTTAAAGGGAAAAAGACCTACCTTACTTAAATAGAACAATAGAGGAAAACATTATGAAACCTCTTTCAAAACCATATTAATTGTTTGTTCTTAAATGAAAATGAAGTGACTAGGCTAAGGACCTTGAACCACTGTTTTAATTTATAATACTATAGCAATATAGGTCACACTGGAACACTGCCAGTCATCTGTCTCTTATTTTCTAATTCACTTTTATGATAAAGCTAATATGTGACAACCCACAGATGCTAAAACAATTTAAAAAAATGTTCATGTATTTATAGTGGAAATTTCATACAGGCTGTCAAATTATATATTCAATGAGGTTGTTTTTTAATAAAATGCCTATCTTTATTAAATATCCATTAAAATTAATAAAGGTAAAAGATGATATTCTCTAAGAAATTAGGCTGATTTAAGTGTGTCTGACAAGGCTCTAGATAAGGTATCAGCTACTCAGCATGGTATTGCATACATGTATTATAAGAAAAAAAATATATATACATACTAAAATGCATTAGGAAAATAACTATATTTACTGAAATAAATAGTTATTATTTCACATAAGTTCGTGTCCTTCAACTGATATCCCTGAGAAGTGGAAACAAAACCATGTAAGCCTATGTTAAGTGCAGTTGTGATACTGTTACATATCTTGCTATAACATATGATTCTTTAAATATTCTTATTATCTTTACAAAGGCAATTATTCTACAGCATAATAGACCAAAATGAACTTGTAAAATATTACTGCAGTAGTTATAATGCTACAACTCTCAGTACTGGGCTGCTAATTATGTCCAGACAGTAATGATTATTTTACCTGAGCAACGTGGGTGTTTCTAGTATGCTGATTCATTAAGCTGTTAGTTATGAAAATCAAGATGTATAATACTGTCATGAAGAATTAACCCACACTATAACTATACTGTAGAATTTCCTTGGCTTTTGAAACATGTTGTACAGCAGCAAAATGGTAGATTCCCTTTTTATTGGGTCACTAACCACATCACTGGTTTAGGATACACCAATAAAAGGGAGTTAATGCAAAGTACTTGCAAGAGAATGACTTTGCTAATAACTAAATACTGGTTATAAGCCTTTACACACGGGGCACTTATGTGTCATTCAGTCAATGGTTTCAAATTTTTGAACACAGACACAATTGTATTATTAATAGAATATTTTTATTTTTATAATTATTTTTATTTTTATGTTGTTTTGTCCATCCTGTCCATCCTGTTCTTGAAGCACTCACTAAATATTTTGTATTTGCTTGAAAAGAATTATAGATTTTCAGATTTCAGGTTCTCTGCTGCCTGTAGATGAGAATCTTAATATAAGAGCTGAATTTTCTTCCATTTTTTAAACAGCTTGTAATGGTTTAACTGCAGTCAGCAACCACCATAGAGGTTCTATCATTTCCTCCACACTGGGATGGTGGAGAAAATCACAAGAGTAAAAGTAAGAAAGCTTAGGGGTTGAGATCAAGACAGTTTAATAAGCAAAGAAAAATAAAACAAAGAATACATTTACCACTTCCTATGGACTGGCAGGTGTTCAGCCATTTCCAGGAAATCAGAGTTCATGTAGTTTGGGAAGACAAACACCATCAATCTGAATGTCCACTGTGGTGTCCTTCTTTTTCCTTTAGCTTTTTATTGCTGGGTACCAAGAAACTGCTTTATACTAAATCTGAGCTGTTATGTGTAAGTACATTATTTATTTTTAAATACATTATTATTATTATTAAATTCACTTTTTTTGTAAGTGGTTAGCATTTTGAAGTGAGAGTGTTAGGCATCTGTTTATGAAATATTATATGAATGGCTATGATTCATTTTAATATCTGAAATTAATTTTATTGCCATTGCTGGCATAGGATTGAGCTATGCAAACACATGGAGATATCGTTAGACATACTCAGATGATTAGTTCCACTTCCCAAATTCTGTAGATTTTTGTTCATTAATTTTATAAATGAAAGGACTTGAAGAAGCATGTCTGTGGTAAGCCTGACAGCAAATCTCGGGTTAAAAAATAAAGGCTATTAGTATATTGCATAAGAATGTTAGGCTTTATTTAGTCTAAAAATGATAGGGCATAATTAATATTTATTGGAATTATTCTGCAGGTAAAGAAATTTTCCATCCTTAATAGGCTCATGTAACACAAAATCTTGTTATGAACTTAAAAATAAAAAGGTTTCTCCCCATCATCCTTGAATGTGGCAAATATTACATAGGGATTTAAATTCTCCTCCCTGCAGGCAGTTTGTCCAAGACCTTCTGTGATATTCTTTAGAGGATTATAAAAACTTCCCCAAACACAGCACACGGGTGCTTGCCCAATCAAACGCTTGGATGAAAAACTTCATTCTGTTCTTAATGTGACTCTGTTAGAATATTAATGTAGACTCACCTTTTGATTTGAATAAGCTAATCAGAGGAAGAGTTTTTATGTGGCTTTTCTTTGCCCAGCTCAGGCAAGTCTACATGATACTCAGTTTATTAAGGGGTTATTAGTTAATCTGCCCCTGGTGTTTATGAAGGGCCTTCCACCATCTCACACTGTTGGTCCAATAACTCCATCAGTGAATCATTATTATCAGGTGAGGCTTAAATTGCATAGAAATCTTTTTCAGATCCCTTGGTTTTGTGTGTATTTCACTTTTTTTTTTTTTTTTTTTTTTTGTTTGGGAGGGGGCAGAAAATAAGATTCCAAACTGGGTTCCAAACTAGAATTGGTACAATAATTTTACCCAAGAATTTCCATTACCCAAGGATAATCTTTTGCTTTTCTTTTGTCAATTACATGAGAAGATGAATTTGTACAAATTCTCATTGTCACTATTAGTCATTAGAATTTTGCAAAAAAGTTTTTTTTTTCTCTCTCTACCATTTCATGAGTCTTAAGTTGTCTAATGGTTTGCATACTTTCACAGAAATATTGTTAGGATGCTCAGAGATGTTTTTAAAGCCAACAGTGTAATAGATAGCATGACTGAGTGGTTTTATTTATGGTATTCGTTGGTTCAGCATGAAACACAACACATATTTAAATTGTATTCGCTAAAGAGTTTGTACATAAAATATTTAAAGTGAGAATAGAAAGCCCTCAACAGAAGTTAAATGGCCCTAGGGGAGAAGAACTATTTCTTGAAATTATGGAACCTATCAATCTTAAAAATAACCACACTCTAGAAGAAGACAGTGTGTCTATCAAACAAATTTCCATGAGGTGTATTAAAAAGCAAAACAGTTCCACTCCTACATATATTATTTATTGGACACTGATAGCTTGTTTGGAAAAAAAATAATTAACATAAAAAGCACGCTTGTAGTTCTTTCCTTTCTTGCCCTGCTTTATGGCATTGACACATGGAGTTTTTTACATTTATTTTCCTCCCTGTTTCCCCTCTTTAAAATCCAAGTAGATATTTTTTATTCTTATAATTTGTAATGAATGCTAATATAGTAAATATTTCTGTAGATTATCCCTGAAAGACAATGTCTTTCAAATGTCCTGAGAAAAACTTTATGTGATCAGGTTTTTTGCAACTAAAATGGTCCTAATGCATTCCTCTGTCTTCTTATCTGTCATTACCCCCCAGGCTCACAAAGCTTTGCAGCCATGCAATCCTTTGTATTACTTTAATCTTCTTTTCTATCTCGCATTTCACCACCATTTGTTAGATCTTGTATTTTTTTCCTTCCATATCCCCATAAGCTGCTTGTTTGTCCACTCCAGAATCAAAAGCTCCATCCAAGCACTTTTTTTTGCCATGATTGTTTTAGTGTCCTCCTAGCTGAGCTCCCTTTTTTCCGTCTGTTAAAAATGTAACTGGCAAAGTTACTCTTTGACTACTGTTTTGATCTGATTTGGCTTTTTCTCAAACTCTCACCAGCATTTCCACACAGAGTATGTCATGTTCAGACTCTTAAATTTGTAGTTTTCCATCTTTGAGTAATTTAGAGTTTTGGCCTATTTCTTCAGCATTACTTCTCTTGTTACTTCTTCTATAACTACAAGTACCACCTGCATCTCTTTACCTTTAGATTTAATTCTTTGCCTTCTCCTTTGCTGCTCATTCTGCCTGTAGTTGGGCTGCTAAGATTTCAGGCTTTTCTTTTAAATGCAAATTGCTCCTTCAGATAAAATGTACAAATGTAAAAATTCTTTAAGAGACATTCTGGATGTTACTACTAATTAAATATAACAAAGGATGACCAACCTGACATCTGTCTAAGATGAGAATGAGGAGAGAGGGGTGGATGTTATTAATCTTGACTTTGGTAAGGCTGTTGACTCTGTCTTCCATAACTTCCTGATAGACAAGCGATGAAATTAGTTCTAGATAAATGGAAAGAGAGGCTGATTGAAAACAGGCTCAACAGCTGGGCTGAGAGGGCTCCTGTTAGTGACAAAATGTCTCTCTGGAGGCTAATCTCTAGTAGAGTGCTTCAGGGGCCAACTCTGAAGACCATACTGTTTAACATCTTATTAGTGACCCGAACAATGGGACAGAGCAAAACTTCATCAAGAGTGCAGATCACACAAAACTAGGAGGAGTGGAGGATAGACCAGATGGATGTGCTGCCATTCAGAGGGATCCAGCCAAGTCAGAGGAATGGAGACTGAAGGGAACTCACTCTGTTTAACAAAGGGGAATGCTAAGTCCTGCCCCTGAGAAGGAGTAACCCAGGCATTGGTAGACGTTGGGGGATGACCAGCTGGAGAGCAGCTTTCCAGATAAGGATCTGAGGGTCCTGATACTATTGCAAAGAGGCCAATGATTACATTATGCAGATGTGGTTGATCTTTTCTGCCTGCCAGGTACCTACCAAGATGCTCTATTATCCTCCTTTCTCAGCTGGAGTGGGAGAGGAAATACAGTGGGGAAATGACAAAGCACATGGATTGAGATAATGACAGGGAAATCATTCACTATTTTTTGTCACAGAAAAAAACACACTCAAATTGGGAAATAACAGAAATAAAACAAAATTAAAACACCATCCCTTCACTCCCGGCTCAACTTTACTCCAAATTCTTCCACCTTCTCCCCCTCAGTGGTGCAGGGGGATGAGAAACAGGGACTGATGCCTCTTTCCCTTTCCTGCTTTAGTGTGGGTCCCTCTTATAGGAAACAGTCATTAGGGAGCATCTCCACTGTCACTTTTTCCCATCATCTGTAGTTCCTCAAGAACTGGTGAAGCATGGGTCCTTAGCATGGGTTGCAGTCCTGCAGGGATCGACAGCTCCCACACTAGCAGATTGCAGAGGGACATGGTCTTTCAAATGATAAATATTTTCAAGGATAGAGACTTCAGGACCTCTCTAGGCAACCTATTCCAGTGTTCGATTTTTTTTTTCTCATATCAAAATAGAATGCTTTATCTTTCCTTTTGGTCCCATTGCCACTTTTCCTGACACATAACACCACTGAGAAGATTCTGATTCCACCTTCTTAACTCTTTCTCATCAGGTATACAAACACAAGAAGATTGTTTCACAGCCTTTTCTTATGTAGGCTGAATAGTCCCGTTTCTCAGTCTTTCCTCATACAAATCTCCTTCTGCTGTCTCATTCCAACTTCAACACATTCTGTGTTCTTCTGTTCTTCTGAAATTTACTCCCATATTTGTTCCTACACCTTCTTCATTCTGCATTTATTTAGTGTTCCATTATTTCTCTCCCCCCTGTCTAACTATTTATAGTTTAAATGTTATTTTGTAAGTAGGAAGAATAGGAACTAGATTGCTAGGTAGCTGATTTGGAAACAATTGTTTCAAATCTTTAAAATCTAAACTCTCAGTGTCTTGTGATTGCTATATCAGTTAATAATAACAGTAATTCTTCCTGGCAGGAGCCAACAAGCCATGATGTTGGCTTCTGTTTCTTCCCTGGGCTTTTCTGGCACAACAGCAGTTTCTAACATTCAAGCAATCAGGCATTAGTAAAACAGGCATTTGTTGAATTTTAGGCTCCTTGCCATTATAGTTGCAAATTTGTAAATCTTTGGTGTTTTTGCCAATAAGAGCTGATAAGTTGTTGCAGTTTTAAATGAAAAGGCCTCAGGTCTGAATCTGTTTTTGACTTAAACAACAAAACTGAGTAACTTAGGGCTAGCCTGAGGTGGGTGGTGCTATGACCTACAGGGAAGAAAATAACACCTCAAAAAGACCTGCCAGATTCAATAACAGAACCTCCTCCACAAGAGTTAAAAATAGAAGAAAATAATTACAATTTTCACATAGGCTGTAAAAATATTTAGGCTTTGGAACTCCCCTACAGTTCTTCATCCAGTCTTGCAGAGGTAAGAACAGAACAAGAAGTAAAAAGGACACTTCTCTCTTACCTCCTGGACCTTTAGGCCAACTGCAATTTGTAGTTCTCACTACAGCAGAACAGTTCCTGAGATGCCAGCATACCCAAGAACTACTTCTTGCTCTAATTTTTCATACTGGGAAATTAGGCACTGAAATTAAATGAGGTGTTTCAAATTTTAGTTGAATTCTACAGTACCATAAAAGTAAGGAGAAGGTGTTTACTCAGATACTAGTGAAAAAAAAGCAGTAGATACTAATAACTTTCATAAATAGGCTGTCAGGAAAAATATATGCAAGTTTACTTCTCCCTTCATAATATCTTAATTCCAGCTTGGACTTGGTCCTATTTGGACTCTTTCCCCTATCCAGCTGGTTATTACTCTGCCACAAATGAAACCACAGTGACAGATCTTCCTTGTAAAGTAATATCGCCACTATTTCACATTTAATTTTCCACTTTTGTCTGTCTGTTACATCTAATTTTGTGTATTCCTCAAGAAGCATGAGGATACAAAATAGGTGTGGTGATTTTTTCACAATGAGCTGTATAATTTGCAGGTGAAAATTTTAATCAGGTTTCCTAACGTGTTTTTCACTCCTTATTTCATCAGATTACAGTCATAAATATGAAGAAGTATTTTAATTATATAAAAAAAATTATGTGCGTATCTCAATTGTATGCTTAGGCCTCTTAACTGTAAAACATAGCACTTCATTTTTATATATATCAGTCTTAAAAAACTTGTGTAATTTTTCCCCCAGTGGAAATAAAGACCAAAATAAAATGGCCATAGTGCCTCAAAATCAGCAGATCTTATGCAGAATAAAACAGCTACGTTTATATTACAGTGTGAAAGGACCTTTGTCTTCTTATGCTATTTATGAAGAATTATAAAGATTACAAAACTCCTAGGCCTCTAGCTGCAAATCCTAACTTTTTATTGTCTGATTTGTTATGAAAAACTAGAGATAATTTTAGGATGTGTTGTGTTTTCACACACACACACATACATACACACACACACCCCCCAAACCCCAACACCCTCCTCAAACTCAAAAGTATACAACTATTTTGCTTATGATACTAAGTTTTATTTTATTTTTAAATGTTACTCAATCAATTAATTGGAAACAAAATACAGACTTTTTCCCAAATATATGTTTGATGGACAGGTATCTGATATATTTTGTTCTCATGACAATATATGCAGATAGGAAAAACAACATCTTTAAAGCACAGACACAATCCCTCTGACAATAGCTTCACCATGGATAAATGTTTTTCTTTAATCACATAGTGGAGACATGAACAGATCTGCACATACAGAATCATTTGCTGTACAAAGGCAGAGCTTTGTAAAATCAAGCAAAGAACCCCCACAATGTAACCCAGGTATAAATGAAGTGCTCTTATTTGGACAGGCCCTGAGCATTTGACTTCTTCCTCTGAAATGCGCCAGTGCCAACATTTACAGAAGTCATACTGATTGGTGCCTAATTTTAGAACATAAATGAGACCATTGTCTTTCATAGTTTTCAAGTAAAAAAATACAGACTGAACTTCTAGGCTGAACCTAGAAGTTCAGCCTGCATTTCGCCTTTTTTGCTCTGGCAGCTATGAGCATGCCAATGACACTTGAGCACAGCTGAACATCCAACTGCATGTTAAGAGTTAGGCAGCAAGACAAAGAAAGTTGAAAGAATTGTGTGTTGATCTAGTGATGATGTTTAAACTTGATATTTATTTCTCTCCTAGATCAAAGTGATGTTGCAAAACAAGACAAAGGCCTGAAATATTTTCA
Organism: Trochalopteron elliotii; assembly: GCA_024734555.1. Classification (NCBI taxonomy): domain Eukaryota; kingdom Metazoa; phylum Chordata; class Aves; order Passeriformes; family Leiothrichidae; genus Trochalopteron; species Trochalopteron elliotii. The sequence continues at coordinate 844,377 of JANPWX010000086.1, read as the reverse complement.
GGAGTACAGAGTCTGTTTTTCAAAAGGAGGACTGTGAAAGTAGACAAAAATAGTAACATTTTCAACATCTTTACATTTATTTGGGATATTTTTAGGCATTAAGATAAAAATCAATACTTTCAGAAGAGCAATATTTTATAGGAATGATATTTCAATTAAGAATTACTATTACTGTAAAGAAAAAAGTGCTCAGGTAAAGAGCATATAATGAGGTGAGGAGGGATTACACATGCCCTGAATGAGGAGTTTAGTATAAGGAACACAAAGTTTAATTTCCCCAGTCTAAAGTGAAGATAATTTCACACAAAAGATTTCTCAGGATATAATTCAAAAATCACTTCTCAGTAGCATAGTACACACTTATACATGTGTCTCAAATAAATGAGAATATGATTTGTTTTCTTTTATTTTCCTGTTTTCCACCTTTTCTTTCTCAAATTGGATGTTATATTATCTTTCTGAATATTTAGGTGTTTTAAATTTGTTTGTTTGGTACCTTTTACAAAATACATTGATGTTAATCTGCTTTGATCAGACATTTATTACCTGTGATATATATCTATGCCCCAGGTAGATTAGAATCATATTCATCATGCAGTTTCAGAATTGTGATGTTTGCAATTATGAGAAAGGTCTAAATTTTACTCTGTGCTAGGAGTTTTACTTTCAGCATTCATGAGACTAATCTTCATAAGGATGTACATGGAAAATTCCTATGCAGAAATTCAGCATTGGAAACTTTTTAATCAGATTTGCTAACACACTCGTATAGGAAAAAGAATTGTGCAAAAAAATCAAATGTTCTGAGGGTTATTTTTAGCTTTCCTATTTAACTGAAAATGAGCTATAGACATTTTAACGCAGCATTTTATGCCACATGAATATTTCAAAAGAGCTATCAATGCACGGAGACCACTTACTACAACAACAACAATAATAATAATAATAATAATGATGATGATGATGATGAAGTTTATATTAATTTGGGCTCACATTGGCATTTTTTTGAAATTCTTTGAAATTGAAACAGTGGAATCAGAATCGTTGGCTACAAAAAACCCTCATGTTGAAGCTACTTGTGTTGTTTATCTTTACACAGGGAATAAAACCTTCTTTTATCAAAATAAATGCAGACTAAACCAATGTCTGTGGAAAAAGAAGGTATCCTACACAGACATTGTATCACTTAGAGCTGCTGAGTATTATGGGAATAAAAAATGCTTAGACAATGTTAATTTTATAGGGCATCAGGATTTCAAAGCTTGCCTCGGGCAGGAAAAAGCCATTCCATAACGGATTTTTAAATTTCTCTCTTAGGGGGGTAAAACCAGCTTTCCAATGCCTTTAAATTTACTCTCCCTAGTGCAGAGGTGACTGTTTAATTTTGATAACTGTTCTGAAAATCTCCATGAGAATATTAAAAATCTTGCCATTACGAGAACCTAAGTTCTCTTAATAAGAATACTTACAAGAATATGTTTCTACAGGGAATCTGACAGTATCTGCATATAAAATATTAATTTATTTCAGAAAATATAATAAATTATGTTTAAGATAATATTTAGATAAATTTTTATTGCAATGAAATGCATTAAAAAAGTAAGCCCTTAATATGGTTAGTCTGTGGATCTAAAACAGTCTTATGTTACAGCATGTGCCTCTTGGTAATAATGAATACAATGAATTGTCATGTTTATAACCTGTCACTGCATGAGTTGTCAGCTTATCGAACAGAATGCAGGGACTTTCAGGTAAGTGTTTGTTTCTTTCTAGGTGTTAACGCTAGCTCTATCACCCTCATTAATAACTAAATGTTAAACCACTTCATTAAGCTGAATAGTGGCTGTGGTGAAATCTAACATACAGGTGTAATGACCTTCTTCAAAAAATATTATGCCTGTATGAGGAGAGTTGTATATAAGTGTACATAAGTTAAGTATGTCCTGTTTGCAAACATTTTTATTGGAAATTATTTTCTGTAATACCCATCATTTAGATTTAGATCTACATTCAAATAGTGCATTATAACATGTCCTGCAAATGAGATATTGGACTTGATCAACATTAAAAAAAAAACCATAGTAGGACTGACTCAGCAAATTTGAAATAAGTAAATACAGGTTTACTTTATAACTGAGACCAAATTCTAAGTGCCCATTTATATGGCTTCTTTTCTTCTCCAGTGTCCACGTTTTTCAAGTCCTCAGCCTCTGCATTGTTGAATAAAATGTACCTTTCCATGAATGGTTATGCTAATGAAAAACATAATAGTAAAACCCACAT